>CM019068.1:28455021-29042521 GCA_009667805.1 Leptobrachium leishanense | reverse complement strand
AGAGAGGATCATGGGGTGAGTGTGCAGGGGGGAGCACCCTGAGAGAGGATCATGGGGTGAGTGTGCAGGGGGGGAGCACCCTGAGAGAGGATCATGGGGTGAGTGTGCAGGGGAGGGAGCACCCTGAGAGAGGATCATGGGGTGCGTGTGCAGGGGGGGCGCCCTGAGAGCGGATCATGGGGTGAGTGTGCAGGGGGGGAGCACCCTGAGAGCTATGGGGGTGAGGAGTACAGAAGATGCCAATATACTGGTTATGTTGTTGTATGAGTGGGTTATACAGCAGCTCTGTGTGTCTATGTAATATATATTTTCCCCCCACAGGCTCGGATTGTTCCTCCTGTATAATTGCTGCTGGTAATATGGGATCATCGGAGTCTAAGGTGCAAGTCACTCCTATGCGCCCCTTGCGCAACCGCCATTTATGGCACGTGACAGACCCCCGCTCTCCCACAACTGGGATCCCCAGGACACCCATTGAGGTAATGTGGCTTGATCACAGGGTGTGGACATTGTGATCCTTGCAGTACCTCCCCGTTGATGCCCAGGGGGTTTGATGTGCTTGGTGGATGACGTTTGGGTAAGGTGGGGTTCTCCTGTATTCTGAATTCTTTAGGAATTTCTGCTTTCTCTGTGTAGGTCGGCAATTCACCACAAGCTCCCCAGGAGGAAGAGATCCAGGAAGAACTTGTAATGATCGGTGATCCCAGATCTCCAACCATGGGAATAATCCGCACGCCTCTGCGGCCCCTGATACACGGTGAGGGCTCTCTTGTGATCTAATTGGGCTGAAGGGGTTATCGTGCGTCCCACCAGCCATCACACTCATGGGATTGCCCTTTTTATAATCTATTGCTGCTGCTTTGCTTGTGCTGGGATCTCTGCCCAGACCAGGAAGTGATTCGACCAATCAGGAGCCTTGGATCCTTTTTTGCAAATTAATGACACAGGGATTGAGCCATCTTGCACGATGACCCTTTTCAAAGGCACTTTGAAAAAAGTCATGGGACATTTCCATAGGGCAGGGGGTCAGCAACGATTGGCCTCTGTTTTGGCACTACATTTCCCATGATGCTCAATCACTCATTAGACTGGCAGGGCCTCTTGGGAAATATAGTTCCAAAAGATCTGGTGGGACAAAGGTTGCTGTCCCAATGACTGCCCTGAAGACCCTTTTAGTCACTCTCTGAGCTTTATGACTTCAGCCTGAGACACACCGAGCGCGTAGCAAAGAGAAGCAAACATTTTGCAGGCTTGTCTTCACTCCGCCTCGCAGCCAGTCTACACTGCATTATGTTTGCTTCTCTCCGCACTGGACAGGAATCCAATACTTTGCAGATCATTGTTTCTTCTCAAATGAAGCAAAAGGACTTGATTGATTTTTTTTTTTTATTTATTAAAAAATAAAGTTTATTGTAAAACAGCTTTTAAATTACAATGTACAACATGCCAAAACTTCTCAAGGCAGGCTGAATGAAATTTGGGCCGTGAGCCACATTTAACCCCTCAAATTAAGATATGGGGGGTTAACAGTGTCTTTCAGCCCCCCCACTTACTGTCCCACTGGTGGAGGGACCCAAAACCGCAAGTCGCAGGGAGGTCCCTCAACCATCCACCAGCAGTGTTAACAGCCGGGTACGCCTCTGGAGTAGTAATTACCCCCGAAACCTGCACGGCGGCCAGTGTCTGCTGGTGTTCTGCACCGGCCGCTGGCATTGACGTGAGGTGCGCCCCCCCCCCCCCCTCGAAATCACCAGTGAGAAGGGCTTCAGAGCGGCGCTAGGTGGGAGGGAAACTTTACTGTATGGGGTGATGAAGACACCAGGGTACCATGCAGCCAGACCGGGCAGCTCTGCACAATGAGTGCAGACCAGCGGTGGTGGGATGGATTTACGGCACACGCGCCGTGTGCTGCAGGTCCTGCCCCTTCCCTCAGCGTGGCGCTCCGCCGAGGGGAAAGTTAGATTTTTCCAACTCCCTTCACTCAGCGCCGCAGGGAGATGGGAGAATCTGGATACACAGAGCGCGCGGTGGCGCTTCGCGCTCACTGTGTCTCAGGCTTTACGATGGCGAATGCGCTGCCGCCGGGCGTTCACTTCACAACTGCTCTTCTAATCTGTTTAGGTTCTGTGAAGCTTTGTTTTTGTTCGGTTTACTCTGACAACAAATGGTCACCCAGATAATTTTACAATCACAGGACAGAGGGGGGGGGGGGTCACTGCTCCTGGAGGCTTTGAAAATGTAGCGGGATAATCTCTGACAGCAATGAGTGGTGCAGGCAGATCTGATTTAACCCTTTCAGAAGAACAATGCTGCAAATTCCTCCATGAGCTCACAGGAAGCGGAGGGTGTGTTTTTAATAAATACAGCCCTGTAAGGTGCGATTGCGTATACCTAGGTTTTTTATCTTTTTAAAGGGCCACTACACCAAAAAAATACAAAATGTCCTTATTGTGTTTATTTGATGTTGCTGATATCTTACATGTGTTCGTTCTTCTCGTGTGTTTGGTTGAGGAAATATTTTACAGTTTAAAGTTTTTGTAGAGCGCTAGCAAGTTCCATAGCGCTGTACAATGTGAGCGATTACCCTGCTCAAGAGTTTACAATCTACGGTCACTGGGTGCATCCATTGTGTTTTATTTTGTGTTGTAAACTGACACCCCCCCCCCCCATATCTTTCCATCACTTGCTCCTCACTGTGTGGCTTTGACCACAGAATGGAGTGAATGGGTCAGTCACCGACTCCCATCATTGTATTGTGTGGGATGTATTCAAAGGATGTCACTGGGGGAAGGGGGTAGATTAGAAATTAAAAAATCCTTGTCTTATCTCCTTCAGCTGCCAACTCTTATCCTGGAGAACACAATACGCCCCCTGTTGCCTTTAACTGGTAACTAATGTAGATTAGGTAAACAAGAGCTGCAAAGCTTTTAGTAAATTTTGCATCATGAGAAAAATCCCCAAAATGGAAACAAGCGCTAAAAACTTAACTTTATTGCAATCGCATGTAAAAAGGAAATATAAATAAGAACGTCAGCATGTGTTTTGTGTTTTTAAAAGATGGATTTGTTTATAGTGCACAAGGTACCTAGTTACAGCTTAAGTGGTGGCGTCCCTTTAAGAAATGCACTTTCTCCGTCTCTCTTCAGATGCCCTCAACCTTTTGGCCAAACAGCTGAGCGAAGTGTTTGTAGTGGAGGATTCTGGGAATGAAGAAAGTCCTTCAATTGACGCAGATCCCCCGCTTGACCTTCCTGACGTGCAGGACGAGCAAGTGCCCACTGATCAGGCAGCTGACGGTAAGACCTCCCAGGAGGAACAATTGGAGGGCCCGTCTGAGCAACCATTGGTCGAACAGCAGCCTGCTCCAGCAGTGGCACCGCAGCAGAGACCCAGGGGCAAATCGCCACATTCATCAGGTGAGATCTGTGGTTCAGGAGAGCAGTTTGCGGCGCTTCTCGAGCCATGCCATCCTGTAGCTAAAACTGCGGCTTGTCGCACTATGGCGAGAGTGTTTCACTAAGCGATTGCCATCCTTCCCAGCTTCAAAGAAAGTCCGGCAGCGTCCCAGGAAGCCCCTCAATTCCTCGGTCTCCGGACGATCTCCGTTCAAGATCCTGCAGGAGGATAATTCTCCCGGCAATGCCGTGCAGTTCAGACAGGTCAGTGTTTGTATGAGGGCTGTTCCGTGTGCCGTATGTGGAGCGTGGCCTTCCTGGAGATCTCCAAAAAAATGTCTTTCTGAAAACCTCTCTAAAAATCTTTAGAGGGTTTTTTTTTTTTTGACAGCAGTGGTTTAACTTTGATCAATGGTGGCATTTCCCATAGTGCACCAGAACTGAGTACCATTCGCCATGGTTTTCAGTGTTCTACCTGCTTTAGTTTCCACTTTAAGGAGTTATTCATCTTCAAATTTGCCCTGGTTTGCACCAAACGATGAATTTTTGGGCCAATTCTTCTATTCACTAAGCTTTCGATGCACAAAATATAGTGCAATTTGGCTGCATTCAGCGGCACTGAAATTGCCCCATAGACTATGATGTCTAATTCACAGAACCCCAACATGACCTGATTTTCGGAGTTTCCATACTAGTTTTTAAACGGGTGAATCCCACAGGTTTCAATGGAATATATATTTTTTTTCTTTTTATACACCTTTTATTACACTTATTGACTTCTCCTATTAGACTTCTTTTTTAATCATTTTAATCCATCGAATTCGCTGATCTGAATTTGGCGGTTTTTGCTCACATCCGATAACTGCTTTGGTGATTCCAGTTTCGTCAAAATATGGTGAATTAGTTTCTGGAAGCCCACTATCCACTCACATTTGCAAAAGGGATGCTGCTTGGCCCTCTTCTGCTGTCCATCGCTCTGGTACCGTCGGCGGCCTTACCCTGCGACGCTGGAGCCCAATGGGGTGGTGCGGGCCTACTCAATCCGCCGGCCTTGTCCCTTGCTGACAGGCCTGAGGCGCGTTCAATACCTCAGCCGCTGCAAGTGTTAAGTTAGCAACTTGCCATTGAACGCCGTTCAACCACTCAGCGCTCAGCACTGCTAACTTAGCACTTGCAGCGACCCGAGGAGATGCTGCGAGTAGCTGAGTGTGACGTATTAAAGATGGCCGCCGCCATGAAGCAAGTAACAAGTCCGTACGGCAATGTTAATTTTGAGCTTTTTGATCACCAAAGCACAAAATATTTATTTACCCCTGCATAGACATATATTACAGTTCAATTTATATTTTGTTTTGGAAGTAAACCTATCATTTGTGGTGTGTGCATACAAAACGGAACTGTGCTGACTGCTTTTTCTTTATCATATTTTGACCGAGTGATACGAAAAACCATCTGAATCTTTAATTAAAAAATCGTCGCCATATTGGATTCAAAATTCGCATCCAAAGCATTCAATGACACTGCTGCAGCAAACTGACCCTGCCTGCCTCACAGATGCCTCCATTTTGAGACACAGGCTGAGAACGGTCCTTTATTTTTCCTGCCCTGCCTTTTTGACGATGACCTACGGTTTCTTTTATAGGAACTCTGCCCACACGCTGAGACTTTTCATATTTTATTTTCTGAGGAGACCTCTCTCCCCCCCCCCCCCCCCTGGATGATTTTATGTTCTTCTCTGATCTATGATGAGACTTTTTGCTCCCCAAGACGTTTTAGTTTTTATTGCCGTCATTTGGATGACTTGTTGCTGACTCTCGAAGCGATTTTATTTTCCTTTTTTACTGCTGCTGTCTGGATGACTCTTAGCATTTTGCTGTGTTACTTTTTGCCAAGTATTCTGTCCCTGCGATGCCTCCTGTTGATGTGTATGACTTTTTTAGGCTAGGGTCAGAGTGGGGCAGTCGGAACGCGCGTGCAGGCGCACTAAATCACGGCGGCAGTAGCAGCACATAACGGCCAATGACGGCCAATATACGCAGTACGTGCGTACAAAAGTGCGCCGACACCACGCAACCGGCAAATGAACGCATTTTTCTCAGAACGTGAAACCGCTGCTACAGACGTACAGAGTGCGCTGCGGCCGCATGGCAGCGTGTGTGCGTGATTAGGAGACGTCAGACGCTGCTAGTGTGCGGCCTACATAACGTTCAAACAGCCGGATTTCCCTAGAATTGCGTTGGTGAGTACCTGCGACTGTGCGACTGTGGTCGTCTGACCACTTAAGCGTATTCCGTGAAAAAACGCGTGCGCACGCATCGACGTACATTTTGACGGTGGCCGCAGAAAATGCGCTCATCTGTCCCTAGCCTTACTGACAATAAAAAAAAAAAAAATATATGGTGAATTTACTATTTCCCACGTTGTCGCCGTATTTCCAGCAAGATGCAATCAATAAAGTGGGCCACAACACAAATCACACCGTTCCGGTGCTTTGTGACTAGACCCACTAATGTGCATATTTTTCAAAGGGGTTTTCTGCCGGCGTTGCTCTTACTGGTTTCAACATAGTTTGCTCGGAAGGTCCTTGGAGTTTGCCACCGTAAAACCATGAATCTGTATCCCTCAGTCTTAAACACCAGTGAAACAACGGCATAGAGCAGAGCCCCGTTCAATACCTCAGCAGATGCTGAATTTGCTGCAGCGCAGCAATTCAGTTTGCTGCAGCAGTGTCATTGAACGCTTTGGATGCGAATTTTGAATCCAAAATGGCCGATTTTCTTTAAAGATTCAGATTGTTTTTCGTATCACTCGGACAAAATATAAGAAAAGAAGTCGGCATAATTCTGTTTTGTATGCACACACCACAAATGATAGTTTTTATTGAATAAACGTTATGTTTACTTCTGAAACAAAATGTAAATTGAACTGTAATATATGTCTGTGCAGGGGTAAATAATAAATAAATAGCTTGTGCTTTGAACAAAAACCTCAATTAACATTGCTGTATGGAATTGTTACTTGCTTCATGGTGGCGGCCATCTTTAATACATCACACTCAGCTACTCGCATCTTCTCGGGTCGCTGCAAGTGCTAAGTTAGCAGTGCTGAGCGGCAGAACGGCGTTCAATGGCAAGTTGCTAACTTAGCACTTGCAGCGGCTGAGGTATTGAACGCGCTTCAGGGCTGTCAAACGCTGGTCTGTTGTTTTTGAACTACAACTCCCATGATTCCCTGGTCATCTATTGCATTGATAGAATTCTGGGAATTGTAGGCATCAATCTGGGGGCTGTAAATTTATAGAGAATGTATGGAGAATAGCCTCGGTTTATGCATTTTACCCAACGTTTGGAGTTTTAATTTCACTCTGCTATTTACCGTAGCTGCAATAATGGGGTTTCACTTTTTTTTTTTTTAAACCATGCTTAGTGGTCCCCCCCCCCCCCCCCCCCTTGGTGTTTTCTATGCAGACCTCTTAATAAGGAGATACGTAGTCCCTCCGCAGTGTCCTGGCGAGGTGGAGACCCTCGGCAGATCCGCATTTGGCTTTCTCAGACCCCTGTCTTGTCCTTCAACCACTGCACCTGGTTGTTATTGTGCCGGAGGAGAGCGGGCGATGGGAGATCACTATCTGGGTATTCTTGCAGGCGAGATAGTTGTGTGTTTTTGACATTGTCTCCCCTTTTGATTTTTCAGGTTAAGAAGCTCTCGTTGCAGAGTGAGCAGTCTCCATCTCTCCGTGCCGTTAAGGTCTCGCACAACACCTGGGAAATCTCCCAGAACAAGGAGAACGCCCAGTATGGACACAGCAAGGGCTGAGCGCGTCGGTGCAGCAGTGCCCCCCCCCCTTCTCTCTACTGTGTATAGCCATCATTGTAAATTGTGCTGCTGTGTATACTGCACACTACATGTGTAAATACTTCTCGTGTGTCAATTTCCTCGTCTTGGACAAATAAATAAAATGAGATTTTACCTTCTGTTATCAGATCTTTAACCCTCTCAAACTGCCTGCAGAGTCGCATACATTTGTTGCTGTGCCGGTGACCTTTCAGCCCACCCAGAAATTATTTATTCTGTCAGCCATAGGTGTGTGCCCAGGCACACCCTAATGTTGGGTTTCATCTTTTACACCCCCCCCCCCACAGTGATATTTTGACACTTATCTGGTTCATGATAAATAGCATAAACATAGATCAGAAATAAATGTGCCATGGGCTGCACACTCCACTGCTGTCAGTGCAGGCTTTGGGGTGTTTTGGTTTTGTTTGGGGTGGCTTTTTGACTCTAGGTGACTGACCCAAGCTATTTTGCTAAAGGTTGCTTTCAAACCAGTAGTTGGCATCCTTGGCCGTCCAGATGGTTTGGACCTGCACACTTAGCATGAGGCTCTCCCTGAGTAGCTGAGCATCGTGGGAAATGAGATTCCTCTCCCACAATGCTCAGCTGCTCCTGCAGAGCCTCATGGGAAGTGTGTAGGTCCAACCTAACTGGAGGACCAAGGTTGCTGACTTTGCTAGAGAAGAAAAGGTATGGGGTCTGCTATAGGAGATGACTTGATGGCAAACAATATTTTCTGATTATTGCCATGATGATCCTGCATGTTTTTTGTTAACCTCCCTGGCGGTCCAATTCTGACAAGTGTGGCTCAGGTTAATTTTCAATACTGGAAAGCGGTATCCCTTGCCACACTCGGGCCGATACTTACATGTCCTGCGCTCCCACGCTGTCCCCGCAGTCACACTGCAGCCGATCACGATGTCACACTTCCTGGTTCACTCCTCACGAGAAGAGATCCAGGCAGTGACGTCGCGAGCGGCTGGAGGAGACTGCGGGGACCAATGAGGGAGCGCAGGACATGTAAATATCCAGCCCGAGAGTGGCTCGGGTACCGCTTTCGGTACAAAAAGTTAACCCCGAGCCACACTCGGAAACCGTCAGGGAGGTTAACTCTACCTCACCCAACTAACTGACAGCCTTCTCATGCAGACCTCTACTCTTTCCTACTCCACCAGCTCAACTGCGCAACATTGACTATTCCCTCGCTGTCCCTTGATGCCCTGATCTTTGCTACTGTTAAACTTTCACTCCCAGTTGCCTCGTATCATCAGGAGCTGGTTTGAAAATTGTACACCATAGGGGTTATTCCCTAACCTCCAATTTGTGCACCAAACAATGAATTTCACTGACGTATATTCACCACGCTGTCAATTCATGAAATATGGTGCAATTCCGCAGCACCAACATTGTCCCCTAGAAGACTATCAAGGTTTTTCTTTTCTCTCTCGAATGTTAATGGTTTCATTGCTGCTGTTAGGAAAGGGAAGCAAATACTCGCCTCAGAGTCCTTGTTAAAATCAAAAGTTCAATGAAATGGGAGAATTTTACAGTTGTCGGAGTTTCGACAGGTTTAAACTGGCGAATCCCGTAGGATTCAATGTTAAAAGGAATATATTTTTTGCAGAAACACTGTTTCATAACAGACCCTTACTAAAAATAATTTAAACTCCGATTATAGGAATAGACCCCCCCCCCCCTTCCTGTCCAGTGCCAGATATCATCTTCGGTGACTCCAATATTGGCAAAATACAGTGACTGTTCGCTAAATGGTGAATTCACTGTATAGCCGGCAAAATGGTATCTCCCAAATGCAGCAAAGCACCAAAATTGCTTTATTGGACCCGCTGTTTGGTTTTACTGGTGGGGAAAAGAAATTCTGTGGGATATGTCTCCATGACCCAAGGGTGGAGTTGGCGGAGACCTTTTATCGTGGCCTCTGGAGCTGTGCCAAAATTTAAGGGTTTCTAGACCAACTTTAAATTTTATTAGGAAACTCTACAGTTGGACCTGGAATGCATCCTTAACTGCTGGATCTTTCCTACCTACCAAATTATAAACCCCCCCCCTTTTGTTAAAAAAAAAAAAAAGGCCCAAAACCTTCTCATTACTGGTAACACCCTATAACTTTAAATTCTGAATTTGAAACCTGAATTTACAGCTCTCCAGCTTTATGGGGGGGGGGGGGGGTTTGTATTGATCATAATGAGATTATTAGCAATGCAATATCTGTATGTGCTGCATAATGCCTGTGTATGGCAATTACAGCGACACCTTGTATCTGTATGTGCTGCATAATGCCTGTGTGTGGCAATTACAGCGACACCTTGTATCTGTGCTGCATAATGCCGGTGTATGGCAATTACAGTAACCCCTTGTATCTGTATGCGCTGCATAATGCCTGTGTATGGCAATTACAGCGACACCTTGTATCTGTATGTGCTGCATAATGCCTGTGTATGGCAATTACAGCGACACCTTGTATCTGTATGTGCTGCATAATGCCTGTGTATGGCAATTACAGCAACACCTTGTATATGCTGCATAATGCCTGTGTATGGCAATTACAGCAACACCTTGTATATGCTGCATAATGCCTGTGTATGGCAATTACAGCAACACCTTGTATATGCTGCATAATGCCTGTGTATGGCAATTACAGCAACACCTTGTATATGCTGCATAATGCCTGTGTATGGCAATTACAGCAACACCTTGTATGTGCTGCATAATGCCTGTGTATGGCAATTACAGCAACACCTTGTATCTGTATGTGCTACATACTGTAATTGCCATACACAGGCATTAACACCTTGTATCTGTACTGTACAGGGATTTACCCTCATTATAACCCTCTGAATCTTAATCCTGTGCAGCAGTGACTGACCCCCCACAGCTCTCACTGTATTCTGACTTCTCTCTGGCTGCTGTAATGCTGCAGTAAAGGTTGTTGAGCTTTTTGTTAGTGAGGTAGAGGGGCTGCTTTTTTTTACAGGATGACAGCAGTGGAATTTTACTTTTATTTCTCGCATTGGAGAACATAAAATTTTGCAGTGGAAATCAGGTTTTTCAGTTTTTGATTACAATGTAAAATTGGTTTTACATGTTTTTGCTACTGAATTGGTCTAAACCAAAAAGAAAACCACTCCATTGTCTCGGTTTGCTGTGACCTAAAATAGATTTTATTACACTCTTCTATAAAACACGAGTTATTTTTAAAAAGTGACAGAAAAAAAGGAAGAACAAAGTAAAATAAATAACTTTTCAGATTTACACAGCCGTCAGTGATTTCGCTCTTCTCTGTGCAGCAGAGTTGTTCAAGCATTGAAGTGGTCATCGGGAAGAGGTGCCCGACACAGGACAGGAGGAGGAAGTGGGTCCTTAGTGGGGTGCTGGGTGAATGGGGGTGATCTGTTATAGGAGTGATGCTTCATCAGGGGCGGCAGGGGAGAGATTGAAGGGGGTAAGCTTGCAGCATTGGGATTAATGTGAGGGGGACAAGAGGAAGAAATGTAGGTTCAGTAATGAGAGGTATGTGGGCCTGGAATCCATAGAAAAAGTGGTGAAATAGGTGCTGTGGTGTTCTCGCAATAAGGCTAGAGTCAAACGAACGCATTATTCTCAGCGACTGTCAAAAAGTGCGTCCGAACACATTGACGTGTTTTTTCACGGAATGCGCGAAAACGGTCATACGATGCGCATTTTCGTGCGTGATTTCTTACGAATCCAAATCAGGAAACTTTGGGCGTCTGGACGTTATGTTGGCCGGACATCAGCAGTGTCTGACGTCTCCTAATCACGCACACACGCCGCTATGCGGACGCAGCGCACTCTGTGCGTCAGTACTAGCGGTTTTGCGTTCTAGAAAAAATGTGTTCGTTTGCTGCTTGCGTTGTGCGGCCGGACTATCGTGCGGCCGTACTTTGTATATTGGCCGTCATTGCCCGTCATTTGCTGCTACTATGGCCGTGATTAAGTGCGCCTAAAACGCACGTTAAAAATGTGTTAGTCTGACCCCAGCCTTATAGGCATGGGAGTACATGTCTCCAGGGTAAGAGATTTAAGTTAAAAAAAAAAAAAGCAACCCCCTTGGACCCTGTAGGTTAAGAAGAATTTTAAAAAATGTGCCATTTAAAGATTTTAGGCTGGGGTCAGACGAGCGTAGTGTTCACGTCCGTGATTGCGCCTAAAAGTACGTCCGTGATAGCATGACAGGAAGCCCATCGGAGCCCGACACACGAAGTACGTCCGCACTGAACTACGGACGCACAACGGCCGCGGCCCACGGACGCAATGCAAGAACGTACAACCGCTAGAACGGCCGCACAAAGTGCGCTGCGTCCGCAACGTCCGCATAGCTTTGTGTGTGAGTGATGGAACGTGGTCAGACGGACTGCATTTATACGTCCAGCATTTTTCACGGACAAAATGGTTTTGCTTTTTAATTTATTTTCCCTCCTACGTCCGTCAAAATATACGTCAGTGAAAAAAACGGACTGTGTGGCCACTACTGTGTCTTCCGTACTAACGTACGTCCGTGTGCACGGACGTACAGTCCGTAGAAATCACGCTCGTCTGACCCTAGCCTAAAGGTCCTATTTGACATTAAAAAAAATGGTGCACCTGCTATTATTATTCTTCATATAGCGCCACATATTCCGCAGCGCTTTACAAGATCATTGTACAAGGGGTTGATACATTGTAATACCACACATGGATGATGACCTTATTCAGGGGGGGTCCCGGTTCCCAAGGGAACTTACAATCTATGAGATGTACAAGTATTTTGTGAGGGTGGCGCATCCATATCGTTAGGTGTCTTGCTCAAGGACACTCGCTGGTGGCATCTTCTGAGTGGGATCAAGTCGGCTTTCCATGATTGTAGAGCAGCGACCTGGTGGTGAGGTTGAACCTGCTTCTCGTAAAGTCAAGACTTCTCCACAGTTGTACCGGAGGGATTTGACGAACGGGACCTTGCGTTGCTTCTCCACGGTCAAAGGGTAGAGAAGTTACCACTGGACTCCACAGCAGATATTGTGTGGGTGGTGAGTATGTACCATTAGGTGTCTCGCCCAATGACACTTACCGGAGAGGTGCTCTGGCCAGGATCGAACCTGGGTCTCCGCAGTTATAGAGTAGTGATGTTACCTCTACTCCATCCAGCCTGCTCAATTTTCCCTATAAATATCTATATATTGCATTTAAAACGGGCATCATACTAGTTTTAGGGTTAGGGTAACCTTTAAGGTTAGGGCTAATCCTAGAAGTAAACCTAGGATTAGCCGTAATCCTAAAGGTTACCCCTAACCCAAAACCTAGTCAGATCCTGATCCTACTGGCCTCCGTAAATTGATGCTAGTCTAGTGCTTTATTTTGACCTGATAAATGGAGCAGGTGTGCTATTTTTTTTTCACCTCAAATACTACTTTTTTTTCCTGCGTGGTCTCCTAATGTCAGGGACCATTTTTAAAGGGTGATTTTTTTTTTTTTATACGCGTCCTAACCTGCAGCGTCCACAAGGTGGTGATGTTTTTGCAGGATATCGTGGAAGGATATGAATGTATAGTAAGAGATTTTCAGGCTCAGAGATATTTGCGCTTAGAAAGAGGCGCACAGAGCTGGAAACGAGGACATTTGGGTTCACGGGTTATGTGAGAGGTAGATGTGGTCCGATGGGTCAATGACTGATATCAGATTGGGGAATTGATGAGTGAGGCATGTTTAGAGTGGACTTAGAAGGCTATGGGGGATTTGGTGGATAGTGAGGAGGCCGTTTTCTTGAATATCCTCATGTAGGATATTTTGGTTAGATAAAATGTTGTGGTTATGTAATTGAGGATGATGAGTGGGACTACGTTTGGGAGAGATGAAGTAAGGGTTCCAATGTGCTCCACGTCAGTCTGGTGCAACTGCAAACTCAATTCCAGATCTTCAGGAAACTGTCCCACGAGCCTGTAGCTGCGGCCATCCCATCCGAAGTCACTCCAAGGCAGCTGACCCGATTATCATGGCCGGATAAGACACCTGAAGGGGGGAAAAGCTCTCGGTCAATGGTCTGGTTATTAAAAGGAGAACGAAACGTAGATTCCTGGTTATCCTTCATCACCAGGGCTTGGACAAAGACCAGCTCACTCACCCACGCGTTCGCACTTTAGCGAGTCCCAGATGTTGCAGTTGAAGTCGTCGTAGCCGGCCAGGAGGAGACGACCACTGCATGAGAACGCCACCGACGTGATGCCACAAATTATGCTGTCCTGAGAGTACACGCTGAGTTCCTGATCCGAGCGCAGGTCGAAGAGGCGGCACGTGGCATCATCAGACCCCGTACATATTGCCTGACCACTGGGGAAGAACTGTGGATGGAAAAGCCAGAGTTACCGGGACAGGAACATTAGGGATGCCATCATCAACTACAATGTTTTGGGACTACACTCCCTTCCTCCACTCTTTAGGTTGAACATTGTAGTTCCGAAACATCTGGGGACTCCAGATTACAGCCACTAACCAATTTAGTTTGAGGAGCTACCATGGATCAAGTTTTCGGTGAAATTACGGTGAATTCACTATTTAGGAAATTTCCGCCATAGCTCTACGTCCATTCCACCATAGTTTCTGCTAAAGTTATTTAGCGTACAGTTCGCCGTTCATTCCACCCCGTGTTTCAAGTTGTCTAGTTTATTTCACCCTTTTTTCCTATTGGATGATAGAAGCGTGGGAGCTCACCAGGGTTTCTGCCCCCCCAATTAGCAATTATCATCTTGCACTTAAGGTGACACTACCTAATATCCGCTTTTCGAAAGCCTGAAGTATGCACTTAAAAAAGTGTCCTTATTGTGTTTATTTGATGTTGCTGATATCTTACATGTACTTTGTTTTTCTCTTGTATGTTTAGTTAAGAAAATATATTCCTCTATAGGTGTCACTGGCTGCATCCATTGTGTGATATTTTCCTCTATATGTGTCACTGGCTGCATCCATTGTGTGATATTTTCCTCTATATGTGTCACTGGCTGCATCCATTGTGTGATATTTTCCTCTATAAGTGTCACTGGGTGCATCCATTGTGTGATATTTTCCTCTATATGTGTCACTGGGTGCATCCATTGTGTGATATTTTGTGTTGTAACCCCCACCCCCCAGTATCTTTCCATCACTTGCTCCTCACTGTGTGGCTTTGGCCATAGAATGGAGTGAATGGGTCAGTCACCGACTCACATCATCGTATTTGTGGGATGTATTCAAAGGACATCACCTTGGGGGAAGATTAGAAGGCTTTTAAGTTTCCTGTCATATCTCATTCAACTGCCATCTCTTATCTCAGGTAGCCTGGAGGACAATAGACCCCCTGCTGCCTTATCTAAACATTCCCTCCTCCACCAAATTTTTTGCTTATATCCTGATTTATACTTTTGTATATATATATATATATATATATACACTCACCTGTGTTTTTTTTTTCCTGTGACTTTTATGCATTTTGAGATGACTTTATATCTTGTATTCCGAATAAAGACTGATAGGGCTATTCAGAGAAAGGTGAAAACCAGGAGAACTGGCAGGAGAATGGAAAATTCTAGGCCAAAATAGCCAATTTGGAAAGTGAGATAAATGGGAGAATTTTTCTGGTTTGGCTATTTTGACCTAGAATTTTCACTTCTCCAGTCATTCTTCTGGTTTTCACCTCTCTTTGAATAACCCTGTATATATATTTGCTAGGATTGTTATTCTGTAGTTCTTATGGTGCAGCCATCCTATTACACTCGATACTGTTTATGCTTAGGTTATTGTAGGAGTCCTGTTGTTGGATGTGCACCCTTTTTCCAGTGTGCCGGATATTGGTTTTGGGTTGATAGCTTTTACATAACGACACGCACATGGTCATGCGGATCATGCAGATTCTTCCCCATACTCACACAGATGGCATTGATGTCGGATTCGTGCCCCGTGAACGTCTGTCTACATTCGCCCTCTCTCACGTCCCACAGTTTGGCTGAGGCGTCGCAAGCTCCAGAGACGAACAGGTTAAAGTCCGGGGATACAGCCAGGCTCATGCAGTCACCGGTGTGTCCCGTGAACACCGTCTTTGGCTGTCCCGTTTCAATGTCCCACAGAGCACTGCAAATAAAGAACATGATATAGAAACATAGAAATTGTCGGCAGATAAGAACCTTTCGGCCCATCTAGTCTGCCCAATTACATGGATACTTTACCTGGATTTATCTTTTGTTTAGGATAGCCTTATGCCTATTTATTTATTTATTTATAAAGGATTTTACCAGGAAGGATACATTGAGATTTCTCTCGTTTTCAAGTATGTCCTGGGTTCGAGAACATTGAGTGGTTACTTAAATTCAATCACTGTTTTGGCCTCTACCACTTCAACTGGAAGACTGTTCCATGTATCCACCACCCTCTCAGTAACATAATGCTTCCTGATGTTACTTTTAAACCTTTGCCCCTCTAATCTAAGACTATGTCCTCTTGTTTTGCTACTTTGTTTCCTTTTAAATATACTGTGCCTTGTCTATATGGGGCATCTGGCAGCACAGGTGTATCAGGACAGGCTCAGACAGTGCTTTGATGATATTTTTGTTCTCACCAAGTGGTGTCTCCTGAGCTGGTGACAATCTGGTTGTCATCAAGGAACCTGCAGCAGGAAAGGTAACCTGTGTGCGCGGCGAGCTCCCTGCTCACTCTCACATTCCCTTCTCGAGTTTTCAGATTGTAGATCGAGCACATGTTATCGAGTCCGCCACACGCCACAAAGTTTCCAGATGGAGCATAGGAGCAGGTCATCACCCACGAGGAACGCAGGGGGATTGCGTGGACCTGCAGATTGGGTGGGGGGAGGAAACGGTTTGTTGAATGGGGGGCGGAATCAACATCCTCTGAAAATATCAGGAATTGTTTTGTTTTTTTGTCCTTCAATCACAATATTAATCTCATACTACTGGGGTGCAAAAATAGATTCTTAAAGGGACAGTACCACTTACAAAAGCTGTAACTAGATTACTTTTGCATTACAAACAAAGCCACCTTATAAAACACATTATGAAAAATATCCAGCTGTTTGTTTGAAGTAATTGCATGTAAAAAGGAAAAGTAATTTAAGATTATTTTGTTTTAGCTCCTGTTTCCATTTAGTCTATTTTTCTCATTATGCAACTCTTACCAAAATCTGTGCAAACGTTTTACTTTTTGGCCATGCTTTATCTCATACAGTATTTAACAGTTAATGAGGTGGAGGAGGGAATGTTTAGATAAGGCTGCAGGAGGCTATTGTGCTGTCTCTGCTAAATGAGATTAGAGCCGGCAGCTGAATGAGATAAAACAGGGAGATTTTAAACAACTTCTAATCTACCCAATGGTGATGTCCTTTGACTACATCCCACACAAAGCAATAATGTGAGTCAGTGACTGACCCATTCACTCCATTCTATGGCCAAAGCCACACAGTGAGGAGCAAGTGATGGAAAGATACCCAAAATATCACACAATTTATGCGCCCAGTGACACATATAGAGTAAAATATCATCTTAATTAAACATACAAGAGAAAAACAAAGCACATGTAAGATATCAGCAATATCAAATAAACACAATAAGGACATTGCATTTTTGGTGGTAGTTGCCCTTTAAAAGACATGGAGGTCCATATGACCCTTTATCCTCTTAATTAAGTTGGGTTATTCACTAATACCCATGGTTTAAAGTTGTTGCAAACAACATTGAAAACCACCATTGTTGCAACCATGATAAAACTTCCACGATCCCGACAGGGAGATTCAAACAGTCCTGGTGCTTCCGTAAGGCAATCTAGGCTGTCGCCTAGGGCGCTGGCCTGAAGGGGGGGGGCACCATGTCAGTTGGCAGACAGAGAAGTGGCTACAATCCCAGTCCTTTGGAAGACACTGCTGCCGCTGGGAGAAGGCTTATTACTAAGTACGGACTGGACACTGTTATTGAATTCCAGATACTGTCCTGCCGGGCCGCCCTACTTCATGCGGAGTAGCATGGGTCAGCAGGCTTCAGCCTGACACCGTCATGATGCGGGCTTTGTTTTAGGACAGCAGAGACAGGGTGAGATAATAAAGCTTGCTGTGTGATAGTAGATGAAGATTCCCAGGCGAAGTGTAAACAGCTTCCTGCCCGGAACCTTCAGAGAATATTACATTGTAGCAGGGACAGCGAGGTGTAGCAGAGGGCGCCCACTCATGCATGGAGGTTACTGCCCACTCTTATCCGCAGTAATCTGTGCCCCGCTGCCAACCTCAAATAACAGCAGGCGAGGCTTCATCAATAATAGGGTGACCATATCGGCCCTGTTTAAATGGGACACATATAATTTATTCATGCTGATGGGCAGTGCATGAAAGATGCCACCCCGCGGCATATAGAATCCATATGCTGCAGGTAAGAAATCACAAAGGAATCCCAGGTGACCTGCCTTGATTTCCTTCCTGCAGCATATGAATTAGACATGTTGCAGGGCATCTCTTTTCCCTGTGCTCTCCTCTGCATGAAATAGCAATGCGTGTCCCTTTAAACATGGCCGATACGGTCACCCGTCCCTATGTATAGAAATCATTGAACCTTTGCCTGCAAGGGCCATCCTTTGAATTTCCCTCTCGGGATTGCTGAAGTGTATCATGGTTGCAGCAACAATAAACAATGGAAACCTGTGACTATTTCTACAGCCCCAGAGGGGTTAACTGTCAGAAAGGATGACAGATACAAAGTAGCTGGGACATGCCGGGAAAACGTGACACGGGCTGGTTGTGTGCAGATACGGTGTCAGGACGTTAAGTATATGCAAAAATAAAATGTAAACGAAGGGAAATGATGACCGTCATGGTGGCGGGGGACAGTGTTTACCTTGTTTGTAGTGTATGTGTCCCATACGATGAGCTTTCCGTCCTGAGACGCGCTGACAAGAAGCCTGTTTGGAGCGAAAGAGGAAAAAAAAACTAATTGAAGCAGCAGCAAAACTTAGATTTAATAAATTCCAACAATACAGGGCAGATTGTATCAACGTGACAGCATGAGTCTATCACCTATCAACAGTAAAAGGCTCTGTATTCCTTTTATATATATATATGTATTTGATTAAACCCGGGGCTGACCGTGATAACGTCTAGGAATTGATGCCGTGAATAGGGATGAGCTGTTCGGTTCGATTTGTTCGGAGTTCTCATCGAACATCGGCCGTTCGACAGTTTGCGAACTTCGAACTTTTTGGGACGTTCGCCAAAAGTTCGAAAAAGAATTTGTTTTTGAAAAAAGTATAAAAAATGCTTAAAAAATCTTGAAATAGACTCTTTACTGTAGAATATTATAAGCAACGGTTTATTAGATATTGAATTAAAACGGGAATATCTTTAACATTGAAGCCTATGGGATAAAACATTCTTGTTACTAGAACATCAGGCAGACACGGCCCTCTAATCAGGCACTGTAGAGGGCAGCCTGCAGGGGCCTCCCAAGGATCCCCTTGAGGAGCATTAAGGAGCATGTGGCCGCCGGATGAGAGAGCTGCGACTGTGCGAGCTAGCCGCCGGGTGCATGTGGCAGAGACAGGCAGCGCAGGGAGAAAGCCACTGCACCTGCGGCCACGGCAGACCCCCCCCCCCACAACCAGGATCCAGGGAGCCCCCACTGACCACCAGGCTAAGGTAAGGCGACACATTTCTAAAAAAAATTAAATCCGAGGACATTTTTAAATGTCCCCGGGAACATAAAATAAAACCTTTTTTTTTTCTGTAGCTGGCTGAATGTATTTAATTATATATATTAGATACATTCAGCCAGGTAGAGGGGGGTGGCATGTGGGCTGTGCGGGGTCTCAGGCAGTGGTTTGTTTTTTTTTGTGTGTATATTTTTAGCAAATTTATAGGGGCAGGTATGATATATACTGTATATATATATATATATATATATATATAGATAAGATATATATCTATATTCTTATAAATATATATCCAGACTTGTATTACACATATACACATACATTTTGGCAACTAATTGCCCCCCCCCAATTTGGCTGATCCCTCCAGAAGAAATGTTGAACCCGATAGAGCAGAGAATAATATATATTCTCTGCTCTGTCGGGTTCAACCTTTCTTCTGGAGGGATCAGCCAAATTGGGGGGGGGGCGCATTTAGTTGAGATTGTCCACATGCCACCCCCCATGTGCGTATCTGTATATATGGTCTGAGGTCTGTGGGTGGATATATATATCTGCGTGTTGATATATACGTATATATAGGTCTGCGTGTTGATATATATGTATATGTCTGTGTGTGGTATCAATGCATCCCTACTCTATACACGGCGCTCCGTGTCCCTATAATATATATAATCAGGGGTTACCATTTTTTTATATTTTTATACTATTCCTATTAAATTAACAGTAATTTTTGATGTATTTCATTCAGTAGAAACTTTATTGCCTATATGCCTATATAACATGTGCTTTGTGAAAATAAAACCGTTTTGTGTGTACATTTTAATTTAGTTAGTGGATTCCTGTCCAGTGCGGTGAGAAGCAAACGTAATGTAGTGTAGACACGCTGCGAGGCGGAGCGGAGTGAAGTCAAGCCTGAAAAATGTTTGCTTCTCTTCGTTACGCTGTGCATCGCTACACGCTCAGTGTGTCTCAGCCTTTATTCCCGCATCGCTAGCTTACCGAATCAGTTTGTATACTTGTTACTGACCCTGCTTGTTCTGAGGACCCGATCTGTTGCCGACTTTGCCTTCCATTTGACTATTCTCTCTGTGTATTCCCTGCCTGTTCTGTTTGCTTCCTATTGCTACTGGTGTGTGCCAATTCTCACCATATACAGTAGCGCAGTACAAGTGCCTAAACATTGCTGACCCGGTTTTGTTATAGCTGCTGATGTAAATGATTAGATCGGGGATCTCTTCTGCATTACCAAAACCTCCACCACTGCACTCTTCCACAATACCACAGAGGGGTTACTTACGGTGTGAAGGCACTTGCTGCCACCAAAGGCACAATATTTGGGTGCACTGATGCCTGTACCAGATTCATATCATTTTAATATTGGACCGCAGGGTCCAACCCTGCACTCTTCCACAATACCACAGAGGGGTTACTTACGGTGTGAAGGCACTTGCTGCCACCAAAGGCACAATATTTGGGTGCACTGACGCCTGTACCAGATTCATATCATTTTAATATTGGACCGCAGGGTCCACCATTGCACTCTTCCACAATACCACAAAGGGGTTACGGTGTGACGGCACTGTTGCTGACACTAAAGGCCCAATTTTAAAGCACCTATTGTTACTTTCATCCAAAGCCTGCATAAGATTCACCATAATTTAGCCAAAAAATCACTAAACTTGTTCTGCGTGTCCTAAAATGTCTCCTCTTTTCATACAAACTGCCGCCCCAAGCAGATGTTTATGAATAGATTAAAGGAAAAAAATTTACCGTCATTTGAAATGTCATTTGTTTTGTTTTTAAGTGTTTCTCTACATCCTACAAATCCGCCACTTCATGGGCAGGTTATGGGGACCTCCTAGGCACGAATTTGAAGGAATTTTTCGTTTTTATTCTTAACCCTTATTTCATGGAAAACTCACTGTCCCTTTAAAAACTTTTTTTTTTTTAACTTTTTGTCCTTGTTTCCTGTCCCCCACTGCACTACCCGGACCCCCATACACCTTTTATGGCAAATATCTTGCATATATGCCCTCTTGGATAGGGATGAGCAGAACACCCCCGAGTTCGGTTCGCATTCAAACTCGAACTTTCCAAATGTTCGAATTCGATTTCGAACTCGAACTCGAACTCAATGCAAGTCAATGGGGCTGAAAATTCGATTTTTAGAGTGCCCTCCAAGAGGGAATATTTGCTAGATATTTGCCTTAAACGGGAAACAAGGACAAAAAGTTTAAAAAAAAAAGTTTTTAAAGGGACAGTGAGTTTTCCATGACATAAGGGTTAAAAATAAAAACGAAAAATTCCTTCAAATATCGTGCCTAGGAGGTCCCCATAACCTGGCCGTGAAGTGGCGGATTTCTAGGATGTACAGAAATATGTAAAAACCAAAAAATGACATTTCAAATTACGGTAAATGCTTTTCCTTTACTCTATCCATAAACAACAGCTTGGGGCGGCAGTCTGTACGAAAAGAGGAGACATTTTTGGACACGTAGAAAAAAGTTTAGTGATTTTTTGGCTAAATTATTGTGAAACTTATGCAGGCTTTGGATGAAAGTAACAATAGGTGCTTTAAAATTGGTCCTTTAGCGTCGGCAACATTGCCGTCACACCGTAACCCCTCTGAGGATATGAATCTGATACAGGCGTCAGTGGCAGTGCACCCAAATATTGTGCTTTTGGTGCCAGGCCAGCAAGTACTATCATACAGTAACCCCTCTGTAGTATTGTGGAAGAATGCAGGGGTGGACCTTGCGGTCCTATATTAAAAAGATATGCATCTGTTAAAAGCGTCAGTGCAACCAGATATTGTGCTTTTGGTGCCAGGCCAGCAAGTGCATTCATACAGTAACCCCTCTGTGGTGTTGTGGAAGAGTGCAGGGGTGGACCATGCGGTCCTATATTAAAAGATATGAATCTGGTAATGGGCATCAGTGTACCCAGATATTGTGCTTTTGGTGCCAGACTGCCAGGCCAGCAAGTACTATCATACAGTAACCCCTTTGTAGTATTGTTGAAGAATGCAGGGGTGGACCTTGCGGTCCTATATTAAAAAGATATGCATCTGGTAAAGGCGTTAGTGCACCCAGATATTGTGCTTTTGGTGCCAGGCCAGCAAGTGCATTCATACAGTAACCCCTCTGTGGTATTGTGGAAGAGTGCAGGGTTGGACCCTGCGGTTCAAAAAATTAAAATGATATAGATGTGGCACAGGCGTCATTGCAGCCAAATATTGCGCCTTTTATGGCAGCAAGTGCCTTCACACCGTAACCCTTTTGTGGTATTGTGGAAGAGTGCAGGGTTGGACCTTGCGGTTCAAAAAATGAAAATGATATAAATCTGGCACAGGCGTCAGTGCAGCCAAATATTGTGCCTTTCATGGCAGCAAGTGCATTCACACCGTAACCCTTTTGTGGTATTGTGGAAGAGTGCAGGGTTGGACCCTGCGGTTCAAAAAATTAAAATGATATAAATCTGGCGCAGGCGTCAGTGCAGCCAAATATTGTGCCTTTCATGGTAGCAAGTGCATTCACACCGTAACCCTTTTGTGGTTTTGTGGAAGAGTTCAGTGCTGGAGGTTTTGTGAATGCAGAAGACATCCCCGATCTATTCCGTTACGTCAGCATCAGAGGATTGATAACTGCTGATCCAGGACTGATTCATTTTTATAAATGTCAGCTGGTCTACAGAGTCGGTGACAGACGCACTCTTTTATCTGTGACAAAACCTCCAGCGGCACTGAACGTCCTTTCAGAAAGCACGCTAGATGAAGGGCAACCTAGTAGCTGCATAGCATATTGGCTAACTTCTGGCCAGTGATCCAATCTCAACACGCAGTAAGCCAGTGGATCATCTGCTGGAAAGGTATCCAGGTCTGCCCTTGCCCCTAGGTAGTCCTGCACCATACGGTGAAGACGCTGGCAATGGGTGCCTACATTTGACGTCCCTGGGCGTCGTGGACTAAAAAAATTTAAAAAGGCATCAGTCAAGCGGCCCTGGCCTTCACCACTATTCCTCTGATCATCCGCAGCCTCAGAAGCACCTGTGTCAGCACTTGGTAACCTACCAGTGCCTGGAAAGGTGTTACACAAGTGTCGCTTTAGAGCGTCCTCAAGTTTTTTCATCCTGTGCTCCCTCTGTGCGGGCAGGATGAGCTCTGCAACTTTACCCTTGTATCGTGGATCAAGACGGGTTGCCAACCAGTAATGATCCCTCTCCTTGATAGCACGAATCCTGGGGTCCTTTAGCAGGCTTTGCATTATTAGGGAGCCCATGAAGCATTAGCTTCCGAGTCTTCCTGGTCAATGAGGATGACCGTATCGTGCACTTCCTCCTCCCAGCCACGCACTAGCCCTTGTGTTTCTGGGCACACGAAACCCTCTCTTGAGGAATTCCCACCTTCAATGCCCCCACTACTTAAATATTCCTCCTCCTCATCATCCTCCTCCTGTCTGATCTGAGGAGGACCCGCTGGAATGCTGTCTGCAGAAAGACTGGGGCCTTCAGAGCTAGGGAAGGCCTCCTCTTCCTCCCGCTGCTCTGCCTCTAGAGCCACATCTATAATTCCCCGCAGAGTGTGCTCCAGCAGGAACACTAAAGGAATTGTGTCACTGATGCATGCACTGTCCCTGCTCACCATCCTCGTTGCCTCCTCAAATGGTGACAGTACAGTGCATGCATCCTTGATCATCAGCCACTGCGGGGGGGGGGAAACAAGTTGACCTGAACCTGTCCTTGTGCCATACTCACACAGGTACTTATTGATGGCCCTCTGCTGCTTGTGCAGATGCTGCAGCATTGCTAATGTTGAGTTCCACCTGGTGGGCATGTCACAGATCAGACGGTTTGTGGGAAGGTGGAATTCTCTTTGAATTTCTGCCAGGCGAACGCTTGCTGGGAATGACCATCTGAAGTGGCTGCAGACTTTTCTGGCCTGGCTGAGAAGCTCTGCCAGCCCGGGGTGCTTGGTTAGGAAACGCTGTACCACTAGATTTAGGACGTGTGCTAGGCATGGTACATGCGTCAATTTACCCAGGCGGAGGGCGGAGAGAAGGTTGCTGCCATTATCACAGATGATCATTCCCAGCTGAAGCTGGCGCAGTGTTAACCATCTCTGCACCTGGCCCTGCAGAGCTGACAGAATTTCTGGCCCGGTGTGGCTCCTGTCCCCTAAGCAAACCAGCTCAATCACAGTATGGCTTCTTTTTGCTTGAGCCATTGCGTAGACCCTGTCAGGCGTCGGTTTAACTGCCACTTCGCCAGAGACACAGGAGGAGGAGGAGGAGGAAGAGGGAGAGGTGGTGGTGGAGCAGACAGACCTCATACAAGCAGCTTTCTGGAGGCATGGTGGATGAACAAGCTCCAGCACAGAGCCCCGTCTTGGATCCCTCCCAGCTGCAATCAGAGTTACCCAGTGTGCCGTGAAGGAAATGTAACGACCCTGTCCATGCTTGCTGGACCACGTGTCTAAAGTCACATGCACCTTGCTGCTGACTGCCTTTCCCAATGACTCGATAACATATTCTTCCACGTGCTGGTATAGTGCTGGAATGGCCTTGCGTGAAAAGTAATGGCGTTTTGGAACCTGCCACAGTGGTACAGCACATTCAGCAAATTCACGGAAGGGAGCAGAGTCTACCAGCTGGAAAGGCAGCAGCTGCAATGCAAGTAATTTTGCTAAGCTGGCATTTAGACGCTGTGCTTGGGGATGGTTGCGACCATAATTTTTCTTACGCTGCAGCAGCTGGGACAACGTAATCTGACTGCGTAAATCTTCAGCTGATGGGATGATGTCACATTGTGAGGAAGGACCTGGTACATCCATTACTGTAGGATCATCCCTGTCAGTGGAGGTTGTAGGCAATGACATGGCAGGACATACAGTGGGGGTAGAGACAGATGAGGAGGAGGACCTACGCAAAGTATTGTGCCAACGGGATGTGTGGCAGGAGGTCATATGTCGCCTCAAGCACCAGCACGTGGTACCCAAGTGTCTGGTGTCTTTCCCACGCTTAAGCCTCATCTGACATAGATTACAAATAGCAATGGTGGGGTCTGCTGCACATTTCTTAAAGAACTCCCAGACAGCAGAGTTCCTGCATGTGTGTTTTGAGACAACAGCGCTCTGCACCTGAGCAGCTCTGACATCTGATGCCTTGGACTGGCTAGTGCTACGGTTGGTCATAGAGGATGTTGTGCCTCGTGTTTGCTGTGCCTCCTCCTCCCCCTCCTCCTCACTTGATTCCTCTGTTCGATCTGGCACCCAGGTGGAGTCAGTGACCTCATCAACATTGTCATCATCACCCCCTATCTCCTCGTCACTGGAGCCAACTTGGCAGTATGCTGCAGTTGCTGGGGCAACATGAGTGCCAGTTATTTGTGTGTCATCACTGGCACCCCCTTCCTCTAGGTTACTTATACTCCCTTCTTCAACCTCAGAGATTGAATCAGAGCACTGTACTTGCTGCGCATCCTCAAGCAGCATGTCACTCTCATTGTAGTCAAACAATTCAGCTTACTCCTCCGTGTGTGATAGCGAGGCTACGGCAGGAGTAGCTGTGGACATGGAGGCTGCATTAGATGCTTTGGCAGCTGAGGTGGACTGTAAAGCACTACAAGCCTGGCTGGCAGAGGACTCGAAGGATGAGGATGGCCTGGTTAGCCAATCCACCAAATCCTCTGTATGTTGCTGCTGCTTAAGACGGCCACCACCAGTTAGAAAGGACAAGCGTGCCCCTGCAGAGGATGCACCATGTCCACCACGACCAGAGGCACAGCCTCTCGACACAGGGGCTGCTTGCCCTCTTATCTGTGTCTGGGAGCATCTGCCTGTCCTTTTTGTTCTTTCAGACATGGTGAGTGATATATAGATTAAATATATACAGAACTCTGATTCAACTCTGGTATAAAGATTAAAGATTTACAGAACTCTGGTATAACTCAGTGAGACACCCTGATAGCTGGCAGTGACAAGACACAGATTACAATTCCCAGAAACCTCCTATAAATCAGTGTGACCACCTGATGGGTGGCAGTGAGAAGACACAGATTACAAATTTCAGAAACCTCCTTTAAATCAGTGTGACCCCCTGATGGGTGGCAGTGAGAAGACACAGATTACAAGTGGCAGAAACCTCCTATAAATCAGTGTGACCCCCTGATGGGTGGCAGTGAGAAGACACAGATTACAAGTGTCAAAAACCTCCTATAAATCAGTGTGACCCCCTGATGGGTGGCAGTGAGAAGACACAGATTACAAATCTCAGAAACCTCCTATAAATCAGTGTGACCCCCTGATAGCTGGCAGTGAGAAGACACAGATTACAAATCTCAGAAACCTCCTATAAATCAATGAGACCCCCTGATGGGTGGCAGCCAGTGAGAACACACGGATTATAACAATTCCCAAATATTTTGTAGAAATTAGTGACCCCCAAAATACTGCGTGGTACTGGCTGTGTGACAAGACACAGATCACCTCAATTCCCAAATGTTTTGTAGAAATTAGTGACCCCCAAAATACCACGTGGTACTGGCTGTGTGACAAGACACAGATCACCTCAATTCCCAAATGTTTTGTAGAAATTTGTGAGACCCCCAAAATACTTGCTGGCAGTGACAAGACACAGATCACCTCAATTCCCAGATATTTGGTAGAAATGAGACCCCCCCAGACCCCCCCAGTAACGTGGCAGACCGGCAGTAAGAACACACAACAACAATCTCCTATGAAATCTCCTCACAAATGCGTGCAGAAGCGCTGCGTGGAAACCTTATATAGTGTGCTGCGGGACTTAGCTTTGTGAGCACATGATTGGGCAAAATTTGCCCAATCAGGACTCTGAGCCGTGACTGGCATAGTGTTTAACCTGTCTTGCACCAGACCTGTGGTCAGGTGCAACTCTGTAGCCAATTACGAGCTTCAGGCCAGTGGAAAAGTGCATTGTGGTCCATTGTGGTGCATTGTGGGCGAACACCTGGAAATGTTCGTAGTTCGCGAACAAACGAACAGGCTATGTTCGATGCGAACTCCGAACCGATCGAACCGAGCAGCTCATCCCTACTCTTGGAGGGCACAAAAATCGAACTTTCGAGTCCCATTGACTTGCATTGATTTCGGTTCGTGTTCGAACTCGAACTTTTGAAATTGTTCGAGTTCGAATGCGAACCGAACACGGGGGTGTTCGGCTCATCCCTAGCCGTGAACACTGGCCGCCATAGGCAGAAGCGCTTAGCAGCCATATCTGTACTACCTGGAGTCAGTTGACCAGTGCATGGCGTATATTTTAGCCAAGTGTCCTCGCAGGGTCCTTCTCGTGCGCAGCTGAATGCGACTGACAACTTCCATCGCTTGGGTGATCTACGAACGAAAATACATCAACACCTTATCATAGTATACAAGCACTGGAGCACACACACACAAAGCACAGACAGTATACACACACTGAAGACACGCACAAACTGCTGCACAAAGACATGAATACAAACACAGATTGCAGACAGTGTACACACACACAGACAGCACGAACATTCTTATACATGCATATAGAGGACAGACAGAGCGCAGACACTGGAATGTCCACAAAGAGTGCAGACACTGGCATGTCCACACAGAGCACTGACATTAGTATGTGCACAAAGAGCACAGACACTGGTATGTAATCTATACCAGCAAACCAAATCTCCCGCAGCTGGAGGCCGTACTGCAAGAACAATTCACAGAGGTAGAAAAGTGGATCAAACACAACAAACTTTTTTTAAATACTGACTAAACTGTAACGATGCTCTTTGGAACAAAACCAAACCTACATAAATTGCAAACACCCCATCTATGTGTCAGGACAAAATCAAATGGCACGCTGACCACAGTCACTGCTCTCAAATATCTAGGTATGTGGTTAGACCCAAATCTATCCTTTGGCCCACACATCGAAAAACTCATCTAATCTTTACCCCAAATTAGGTGCCCTGTAAAGAAACAAATCCTGCCTGAACCCCGCGGTAAGAAAGCAGATTGTGCAACAAATGCTTTGCCGGCTATTGATTACGGAGATAGTGTATGCAGCTGCCCCACAAACACACCTTCATAAACTTGCTACATTGTATAACTCATTCTGATGCTTTGTGCTACAATGTAACTACATGACCCACCACTGTGACATGTTAAAAGAGATAAACTGGCCGTCACTGGACTCTAGACGCACCCTTCACCTTTCCAACCTGGTTTTTAAGAGCTTTTCTGGGAAGCTTCCACCCTACCTGAATAGGCTGCTTCCCCCAGCAGTTCCCTCATGCTATAACCTCCGATCCAGGACCAGCACCTTACTTGCAATACCACAATACAAAAAGAAAGTGGTTCGATTCTCATTTTCCTACAGAGCACCACAGTTATGGAATAACCTCCCAGACGCCATCATATCTTCCCCCAATCTAAAGTCACTCAAGAAGAGCTCCCTATTAACATACCTCAATACGGAATGCACCTGTAAACATGTAACATAGTGACTATATACAGAATGCACCTGTAAACATGTAACGCAGTGACTATATACAGAATGCACCTGTAAACATGTAACAGTGACTATATACAGAATGCACCTGTAAACATGTAACACAGTGACTATATACAGAATGCACCTGTAAACATGTAACACAGTGACTATATACAGAATGCACCTGTAAACATGTAACACAGTGACTATATACAGAATGCACCTGTAAACATGTAACATAGTGACTATTTCCTACATATTTATTTTCTGTTAATCTGTATATTTGTGGTTTTTTTAATATCTTGCATTTTACTACTTTGTATTTCTGTAACAACTGTAACAATTCAATGTACTTGAACCCAGGACATACTGAAAACGAGAGAAATCTCAATGTATCCTTCCTGGTAAAATACTTTATAAAAAAATAAATATTTCTACACAGAGCACAGACACTGGTATGTCCACACAGAGCACAGACACTGGTATGTCCACACAGAGCACAGACACTGGTATGTCCACACAGAGCACAGACACTGGTATGTCCACATGAAGCACAGAAACTAGTAGGCCCACACAGGCATAGGATTGTATTGTCCACACAGAGCATAGGCACTGCTGGTATGTGCGCACTGAACACAGACACTGGTATATACGCACCTCTTCTAGGGTTGTATCTGCATAAAGTTTTCTGGCATCCTGCAAAAGCCAAAATCAGAGTCAGCAGAGCGTTAATATCAGATAATGCCCGTGTGACAGTCATTCTAAGTATGAAAGGGTGAGGATAATGAGACTATTATTTGTAGAGCAAAAAGGAAGCGCAGTAAGACTGATACCCCTAATGGGAGCGCAGTTAGACCGATACCCCTAATGGGAGGGCAGTAAGACTGATACCCCTAATAGGAGGGCAGTAAGACTGATACCCCTAATGGGAGGGCAGTAAGACCGATACCCCTAATGGGAGGGCAGTAAGACTGATACCCTAATGGGAGGGCAGTAAGTCACGTGCTGACACAATGAGGACTCTGATACTGTTATAGACTGATGCGATGGATCCAGCACTTTCAGGTTAGGAAAGTAAATCTATCTCCTCCCAGGGGGATAATTGGTGCAAATATATCCAGGGAGAGTATGTTGTAACACAACTAGCAGGAGGCAAATTAGTGTGACACGTCTGCAGTAGGTTCCCAAAGTAAGACACCTTTTATGGGGAGGCGAGTAAATGTAACACGTGGATCAGGTATAATGCATTTATCATTTAATCAGTAAATCAGCCCATTACACATCAAGGTCAAGATTTAGTTTGACATGTGATCAGTAAGGTAGATGTACAAATATTTTACCGCAATCTGCTTCTTCAGGTTTTCAGCTTCCTGGCGAAGCTCTTCAAGCTCCCCCATCTTTCCGGTGCCTTAGGGACAAGGGTCTGGACAGAAAACTGGGACTAGGAGGAAAGCTGGAGAGAAGAAGACAATATTAGAAAGACTATGAGGAAAGGGATGGAGAAATGCAATGAGAGGTAATGGAAAGACAATAAATTTCATTGTAGATTAACTAAGGGCTTCTTGGACCTGAAGATCTGACTCATCTGTCTCAACTCTCAAACCTATTGTGTATCCATCTTGTCTTTTCTAACCTATTTGTTCTTTTGTCTCATCCTTCTCATTCAATTGCACCTTGGCCCCAAATTCCTACCATTCGATTGTACCTATAATCCCCTTCTTCCCATTCGATCGGACCTATACCCTCTTCTTCCCATTCGATCATACCTATAATCCCATTCCTCCCATTCGATCGTACCTATACCCTCTTCTTCCCATTCCATCGTACCTATACCCTCTTCTTCCCGTTCCATCGTACCTATACCCTCTTCTTCCCATTCCATTGTACCTATACCCTCTTCTTCCCGTTCGATCATACCTATAATCCCATTCTTCCCATTCAATCGTACCTATACCCTCTTCTTCCCATTCCATCGTACCTATAATCCCCTTCTTCCCATTCGATCACACATCTGCCCCTTCCTCTCATTCAATTGCACCTCTGCCCACTTCCTCTTATTCAATTGCACCTCTGCCCCCTTCCTCTCATTCAATTGCACCTCTGCCCCCTTCCTCTCATTCAATCGCACCTCTGCTCTGTCCCCTTCCTCACATTCAACTGTACCTCTTCCTTCTTCCGCTCATTCAATCATATCTTTGCTCCATTCCTCTTATTCAAATCACGTCTCTGCCCTCTTCCTTTCATTTAATCATACCTCTGCCCCCTTCCTCTCCTTCAAACTGTACCTTTGCCCCCTTTCTCTCATTCAGTCATACAATCCAGTGCTTTTTTTCTGGAAAAATAGGTGGGGGTACTCTCACGACTGGGGAAAAACTGATTATTATGACTATTTTCATGTCTTAATAAACAATAGTTGTAGCTCACTTAAAGGAAGACACTATAAAAGGGAACCATATTTTTTAATACTGTGTTCCTTTAAATGAACTACAACTATTGTTGTAACCCTATGGGGGTTATCCACTAATTGTCTCTGTCACCTCTGTTGTGTATGAGCTCCACAGCAATGAAACTCACAGTAATGCGCAGTGTGCATCAGCTCCACAGCAATGAAACTCATAGTAATGCGCAGTGTTTGTGAGCTCCACAGCAATGAAACTCACAGTAATGCACAGTGTGTATGAGCTCCACAGCAATGAAACTCACAGTAATGCACAGTGTGTATGAGCTCCACAGCAATGAAACTCACAGTAATGCGCAGTGTGTATGAGCTCCACAGCAATGAAACTCACAGTAACGCGCAGTGTGTATGAGCACCACAGCAATGAAACTCACAGTAACGCGCAGTGTGTATGAGCTCCACAGCAATAAAACTCCACTATCCACCAAGTACTGTTTGAATAATATTGGGAGACTCTAATGAGAGAGTGTTTGACCTTGAGAACACCCCTACATGGTGGTAACAGCAGGACCAGGTGAACATACCTGTGTTGCCAGAGCTGATATTTTTAAATGCTGTTATGAATTGTATTTGGAAGAAGCAGCAGTTTTTTCTTTGTTCTGAGGCCTGCCTGACACTGAGTCCCTGCAGAGCAATGCAGCCAGGACTTTTTTTGGCACACCCTCCTCTTGACATCATCAGAGGGGGCCAGGCACCAGCAAGGAGGAAAAGACCAGGAGGAGAGAGAGCGCAGGCTTCCGTATCCAGCACCGCAGGGGAGTCTGCTCTCTGACCTGGCAGATACAATGCAGCTCACTGGGCTTAGAGGAGGAGCAGCAGGGACACAGGCAGATAGTTTAAAAATTTGGATCCCTGTCAAAGCAAGTGACCAGGGATTAAAAAAAATTTGCACCCCCTCGAGGGTCTTGTGCTCTTAGGTGGCCACCTGCACCGCCTTACAGTGCCAGCTCCGCTGATCACACCGCTTGCCTGACAATCCACAGCTCTGGCAGATGTGTTTACAGTAAACATGCTGCACCCCCCTCCCCATGCTGTTCAAAGTTTCAGCGGCTGCAGAGAGAGGGGGGTGCAGCATGTTTACACTCATCTGCCAGAGCTGGGGCACTGAAGAAACAGAGGGGACATTTTATTTAACCAGCCCTCCCTTGTCACTTACTGGGAGAAGAGGGGGGTTATTGGTCCCTATATACACTCCAGACATTCAGAAGCGTTCAGGAGCAACATAAGCTGCCGAGTGCTTCCGATTCTCTGCCTGCCACTGCAGGAGGAGGGAGGAGCATCATGCTCTCTCCTGCTAGTTCGGGCTGGTGGTTAGGTGCCAATACTGAGTACCAGCGAGTACCCCCTGAAAAAAAGCCCTGCCTTTGCCCATACCTCTCTTTTGATCATACCTCTGCACCATTTTTCTGATCCCCCTTGTCCTCATGACATTTAGTCACATATATATTGCACCCTGGCCTAGTACTAATACATGGAATCTCCATGATAAGGGCCAACCGCCATCATTTTTATTATGGTCAACCTACCATGCGTAGAAACCTTATAGGTGCAGACCAGTGTTCCCCTAAAAAGTACCAATAACTCCCACCATTATTAATAAGTCACCTTCTTTGCTTTGTCATCATTGCTCTATTTATTTGTCGTCTATTTGTTCCCATTGTTCCTTTGCCTGTGGAGCGAGGAAGCGGCAGATCGCTCCACTCTCTCCACCTAGGGATCTAAGGGGAGTATTGAATTTTTGGTGGGGTTACCCTAAAGTGTTAGTGATTGCACTTCACCACAATCACTTAACGCCAGGGTCTGCAAGAAGTTATTCCTTTCAGGATAACGTCAGGCGCAGATGGAGGACGAGCAGGTTGGAATAGCTCATTCTCCATCTCCTGGGGACAAAGTATAGGAGACGTTAAACTACAGATCGTCGGGGGTTGCTGCACCTCTCGTGCAGGGATGACGTCCTTGGCAATCAGCACTGGCCACCCTTTCTGGGTGAGAGCAGGCTGATTTGCATATGGAAAATTCATCCCTGTAATGGCACAATCAAGCTAAAACCTTGTTTGTGAGACCTGAGCGGGCACCCACCGTAGAGCGGGCCATTGTGCTGTTGCTCGTTCTCAGGACCCTCACAAACACCCCCTTGTTTCTAACTGCAATTGTAAAGGGTCATCCAGACGTGGACCCCTTGCTTGATGTGCCTAGAGGGGTGTCAGCTATACCCTCCTGACGAGGCCCAATAAGGCCAAAACGATTGTCGGGGGTTGCTGCACCTCTCGTGCAGGGATGACGTCCTTGGCAATCAGCACTGGCCACCCTTTCTGGGAGAGAGCAGGCTGATTTGCATATGGAAAATTCATCCCTGTAATGGCACAATCAAGCTAAAACCTTGTTTGTGAGACCTGAGCAGGCACCCACCATAGAGCAGGCCATTTGTGCTGTTGCTCGTTCTCAGGACCCTCACAGACTCCCCCCTTGTTAAACTACAGTAACCTGGCGCTACAACCAGGGCCAGCGCTGCCGCTAGGTGAGCTAGGTGGCCACCTAGAGTGCAGTGCCCGCCTAGGGTGCAGCCGGGCCTGACCACCGGAATATCAGTGGCCCAGCGCCGCCCGCCAGATCCCGGCAATCAGCATCGGAATCTGGGAGCCACGCGGTGGCCGTCCCTCTCCCTACACGAGCGGCCGCTGGATTGCAGCTTGGCCGCTCGCGTGGGATCGGAACCACATGACCAGCGCACGAGATCCTCTCATGAGACCTCTGCGCTGGTCAAGTGGTTTCCGACGAGCAGCCAAGCTGCATGTCAGCAGCCGCTCACCTCGGAGAAGATGCCGGCAGAGGTGAGCTGGGGGCACTATATACCCATGTGTGAGCTGGGGGGCAAATATATACCCATGTGTGAGCTGGGGGCCGGGCACTATATACCCATGTGTGAGCTGGGGGCCAGGCACTATATACCCATGGGTGAGCTGTGGGCCAGGCACTATATACCCATTTGTGAGCTGGGGGCACTATATACCCATGTGTGAGCTGGGGGGCAAATATATACCCATGTGGTTAGCTGGGGGCAAATATATACCCATGTGTGAGCTGGGGGCCGAGCACTATATACCCATGTGTGAGCTGGGGGCCAGGCACTATATACCCATGTGTGAGCTTGGGGCCAGGCACTATATACCCATGTGTGAGCTGGGGCTGGGCACTATATACCTATGTGTGAGCTGGGGGGCAAATATATACCCAAGTGTGAGCTAGGGGGCACTATATACCCATGTGTGAGCTGGGGGCCGGGCACTATATACCCATGTGTGAGCTGGGGGCCAGGCACTATATACCCATGTATATAGGTTTGCGGCATAGGAGTTTTTATATATAGCTCCTCTTGAGCAGACTTTCAGATCCATCAACATTCCGGCCTTTTCAAGTGACCTATGGGGGTGTGAGACTTGATCTACTTCAGAAGGGGCACTTGGGTGGCCAGAAACGACCCTAAAAGCGATTGACCCAGAACCAGGAGGGTTCAACCTCATGTGAGTGAAATCGATCTATATTCATTATACGGTTCCATATGGGTCGCACTATGATATATTCCTCTTTTTTTGTCTCCACTTGAGGGATATCTTGAGAAGAGGACCACGAAAATTTTGGGACCTGCTATATTTCAAGAAGGACATTGCTATCGCTACACTACTTCTTTGTCTTGTATTTTGTATTGATGGTTGAGTAACAAGGACCATTTTTGTGTATGAGCGATTTCCTTAAGACATTTATCAGCGCTACTATTCCTTCTGTTTTTCAATATATCCATGTGTGCTGGGGGCAATATATACCCATGTGTGCTGGGGCAATATATATCCATGTGTGCTGGGGCAATATATATCCATGTGTGCTGGGGGCAATATATACCCATGTGAGCTGGGGGGCAATATATACCTATGTGTGCTGGGGCAATATATACCTATGTGTGCTGGGGCAATATATATCCATGTGTGCTGGGGGCAGTAATGTGTGGTGTTTATGAGGGTATCACAGAGCTCCACAGTAATGTGCAGTGGTTTTTTTGGGGGGGGGGGTGCAAGTAGCTGGTCTTGCCTAGGGTGCAAAATAGTCTAGCACTGGCCCTGCCTACAACCCAGATGCAACTTGAGTCTCGGATGGAATAAAACGTGAAAAAAATTACCACAGGGCTCGAGCCGCTTAATGGCAACATTGGAATAGGGCCCTCTATGGTCTCATATCAATGACTAGCGATTTCTTTCTGATGATCAAGTAGCCTTTCCAGTTCACACATCAGAGAAATGTTTATAGATTTATGGCACGGCTTGTTGATATCTCGGATTACAAATCATTTCATAAACTGACGATTCGGAAATATTTTAGAATTGGTGAGATTTCTGAGATATGGGAAGCGCCCGATATTCAGACGTGCACTAAATTCATTATACAAAACTGTAACCAAGAAAAACTGATACTTATTTAAGAACTATCATGGTATTAGACTTCTCAACTGAGTATTTTAATACTATCAGAATCGGAGAAATATTTATGTATTTACTTTATTAAAGCGCATAGCACAAAAATCATTCAAAAAATGTCACACTCAGCATATGAAGTATACAATAGGGCAGCCCTTTTCATGTCATGCACAATGCACAAAACTTTAATAAACGTCACACTCAGCGTATGAAGTATACAATAGGGCAGCCCTTTTCATGTCATGCACAATGCACAAAACTTTAATAAACGTCACACTCAGCGTATGAAGTATACAATAGGGCAGCCCTTTTCATGTCATGCACAGCGCACAAAACTGTACATAAAACTTTACACATAGCATACAACATACTCAGTAAGGCAGCTCTTTTCATGCCATGCAAAGTGCACAAAAGTTTAAATAAAACTTTACACTAAGCATATGAACTACACAATAAGGCAGTTCTTTCATGTCATGCACAGCGCATCAAATAAAACTTTTAAAAACCCTCACACTCAGAAAACCTCAAGGTACACACACAGCGCAGTGCTGGCATTGGCTGTATTTTTTTCCAGTCATCCTAATCAAGCCGTTTACATTGAGATCGATTTAGCAATATTTTATTCAGATGTTTTTCGGGTTCGGAAGTTCAGATTCTTTCGATATTCCGAGCCGCCGTATTTGGCGAAACGTCTGTTCGGTCTGAAACGTGCTGCACACGTTTATCGAGTCGACCGTGACCAAACACCTGGATTTGATAAACGTTCGGAGATTCTGAGCTTGTAATCTTGTAAACCTGGATTGATGCTAATAAAGTTGGCTTAGTACAAAATGTACGGGATTTTTTTCTTTCCTTTCAGCTCTTCTGGTCTGTCACTCCCATGTAATTCCAAAACCATCCACATATAACAAGCTGCAGGTGGTGTCTGTGGCTCCTGGAGGTCGCCACATGCGGCTTGTTGTCTGGGGCTGATAGAACCTCATTATGGGTTTGTGCACTTTATTGATGAGCACATGTGTACTCAGCACTTTTAACATGTCTGTGGAAGGAGACGAAGGAGGCGCAGTAGTTAAATAGCAAGGTGATATCTGCGGCTCCTGGAGGTCGCCACATGCAGCTTGTTGTCTGGACCTGATAGAACCTTATTATGGGTTTGTGCACTTTATTGAAAAGCACAAGTGTACTCAGCACTTGTTACATGTCTGTGGAAGGAGACGCAGTAGTTAAACAACGTATGTACTGTATATTTTCTTAACGCGTAGCTCAGTGACTTTCCATGTGTCGCGTCATAGGACGCCACCTTTTCAACATGTCACTTTGTCTTATTTCTGCTCTGACAGCAGGATCTGCCTCGGTCATCTGTAACGGGCCGCTCCTGCTGAGCGGAAAATCCAGGGTCAGAAACAGCCGAGCAATTAAATTATAGCCACACATGCTCGTAGAATAAGGCAAGTGATTGCTAATGTTCATACAGACGGGAAATATCACCTGTCCTGGCACCACAGTGCAATGATTCTTCGATGCCCATGCCCTGCCCTTCTGAACTATTGCGGCATTCACAAAACTCTTCCTTTGGAATCAAAGTACATGGACATCACGGTGGTAACATAGAAGAAAAATGATGGATGTTGATCCAGTTGGATGGTTCTATGGTCTTTTTTACGGGTGGTATTTTGGAAGTTGGGATGATGCATTCTAGTGTCTGATGACATCACCAAAATGACAAATATTGATGACACAGGTATTTAATGCGTGATGTTATGGCTTCCGAGTACAGCATTTCTAATACTATTCCTGTGGTTCTTTGGGTTGAGCATGACTTGTTCTTGGTGGATCCTTGGATCTGTAACCCCAGATCAAGGTGGTATTTCTGCCATGGGATATCGCTCAGTCCTGACCTCAACCAGATTTGTATTTTACAGATTTCTTTGTCATTAGGTCTTCTGGATATTCTGATAGAAAGATGCCAGAAAAGTTCTAACCGATCAAAAGAATAAAATCTCATGACAAATGCTATCCCCACCACTCCAATCTGCTGCCGTAGGCCCGGACCTAGTTGGCCAATGCAAAAATACAACGTTGGGAAAGAACGGCATGATAGACCCCACAAAACAGCACCGAAGTAGAAAATTGACGATAGGGGTTATTCAGAGAGAGACGATCTGGCCCGAAATGTCACCCAACGAGGAATTTCCATGTGACATTTTGGGGCCATTCGGATATTCAGACAGCAGGCAGTCCGCCAAATTTTGGCAAAGTACGGTGCCTGTTCGAAGGCAGTGAAAGTCCCCATAGAGAAGTAATGGTTAATCTATTCAGAGACACCGAACAGCAGAGAAAAGTTGCCGAAATGCCCTGATGTTCGGTGGTTTCATTCGGCAGGTTTACGCAGGAGAATCCCATAGGTTAGAAATACTCCCGCTTCAATTCAATATCTAATAAACTGTTTATTCTTTTAATCGCAGTAAAATGTCTCTTTATTTATAAATATTTTAGGCATTTTTCAGCAAATTTTTTTTCCTTATTTTTTATAAAAGCGTTTATTCTTTTTTCTCGAACAGACTTTTTACCCCGTTCGTCAGCTCGTCGTTTTGTTTCCCAGCGGCTGGTCTGCGCTGTGATCAGCAGCTCGGCGGCTTTTTCCGACGTGTGCGGCTTGTTTTCTGCGGCGGATCCAGTGGTTGGTCGGCAGGTTTTCCCTGCACTCTGGGGACCCTGTGGTGAAAGCTGAATTCACCGCAGGGTGGCGAACTTTGATTCCCCAGAGAGCACCGAAATGTTCGGCGACATTGAATAACCTCTCTGAATATAGATTTATGAATATGAATTTATAGATTTTTTAACGATCTTTTAGGCATTTTTCGGCAATTTTTTTTTTCCTTTATAACCCCTTTTAAATGAATAATAAATATACATACATAGAATGTATTCAAGCAGTGTTGGACTATATACAGCTTGAATAAGTTCTCTGTATGTATGTTCATTTTTATATGGTCACTGCGCACTACTGTTATCTGTTGTGGCACCACCCGGTTTTATTTTACATGCCACTTCTTAAGGAGTATTTTGTATGAGAAATCTCCACGATAGATCACTTTTTTGAATGTGTGCGCTCCTTATAAATGACATTTTTGTTCACACAAATAACCATGAATGTTTATTTAATTTCAAGTTGGAACAGGATGTAGGTTCATACAGGAAATGGGAGGAGGGGCAGTGCCCAGGGCAGCACCACCAAGCCTAAATATTCCCCTGCCCTATACTACCTCTCTCAGTTATTGATCTGCGTATATAATGCACTGCAGGTTAGGAGGATATCCTCTGATCCTGGCAAATTGCTCCTGCTTTGTCCAAAGCTTGGCGAACCGTCGTCCACAGCAGAATGCAAACAGTGTGCTCAATGTCAGGCGGCAGCTCGAGATGTGTAAAGCTCGTCAACATTGAATGGGCATTGCCCGGATTGCAGCGTGAGCTTTCTTAGGCCCTGGTTGGCGACAGAGGGTAAACTTCAAAGCCGTGAGCACGTAGGGCCACTACCGCCAAAAAAATGCGATGTCCTTATTGTGTTTATTTGTTGTTGCTGATATCTTACATGTGTTTTGTTTTTCTCTTGTTTGTTTAGATAAGAAAATATTTTCCTTTATATGTGTCACTGGGTGCATCCATTGTGTGATATTTTCCTCTATATGTGTCACTGGGTGCATCCATTGTGTGATATTTTCCTCTATGTGTCACTGGATGCATCCATTGTGTGATATTTTCCTCTATGTGTCACTGGGTGCATCCATTGTGTGATATTTTCCTCTATATGTGTCACTGGGTGCATCCATTGTGTGATATTTTCCTCTATGTGTCACTGGGTGCATCCATTGTGTGATATTTTCCTCTATATGTGTCACTGGGTGCATCCATTGTGTGATATTTTCCTCTATGTGTCACTGGGTGCATCCATTGTGTGATATTTTCCTCTATATGTGTCACTGGGTGCATCCATTGTGTGATATTTTCCTCTATATGTGTCACTGGGTGCATCCATTTTGTGATATTTTCCTCTATATGTGTCACTGGGTGCATCCATTGTGTGATATTTTCCTCTGTATGTGTCACTGGGGGCATTCATTGTGTAATATTTTCCTCTATATGTGTCACTGGGCGCATCCATTGTGTGATATTTTGCTCTATATGTGTCACTGGGCGCATCCATTGTGTGATATTTTCCTCTATGTGTCACTGGGCGCATCCATTGTGTGATATTTTCCTCTATATGTGTCACTGGGTGCATCCATTGTGTGATATTTTCCTCTATATGTGTCACTGGGTGCATCCATTGTGTGATATTTTCCTCTATATGTGTCACTGGGTGCATCCATTGTGTGATATTTTCCTCTGTATGTGTCACTGGGGGGCATTCATTGTGTAATATTTTCCTCTATATGTGTCACTGGGCGCATCCATTGTGTGATATTTTGCTCTATATGTGTCACTGGGCGCATCCATTGTGTGATATTTTCCTCTATGTGTCACTGGGCGCATCCATTGTGTGATATTTTCCTCTATATGTGTCACTGGGTGCATCCATTGTGTGATATTTTCCTCTATATGTGTCACTGGGTGCATCCATTGTGTGATATTTTGCTCTATATGTGTCACTGGGCGCATCCATTGTGTGATATTTTCCTCTATGTGTCACTGGGAGCATCCATTGTGTGATATTTTGCTCTATATGTGTCACTGGGTGCATCCATTGTGTGATATTTTGCTCTATAGGTGTCACTGGGTGCATCCATTGTGTGATATTTTGTGTTGTAAACTGCCCCCCTTCGTATCTTTCCATCACTTGCTCCTCACTGTGTGGCTTGGCCATAGTATGGAGTCTGACTCACATCGATGTATTGTGTGGGATGTATTCAAAGGACGTCACCAGGTGGTAGATTATAAACCTTTTAAGCTCCCTGTTTTATATGATTCAGCTGCCAGCTCTTATCTCAGGTAGCCTGCAGAACAATAAGCCCCCTGCAGCCTTATATAAACATTCCCTCCTCCATCTCATTAAACTGTTAAATGCTGTAGATTAGATAAGACACAGAAGTAAAGAAAAAACATTTGGTAAATGTTGCCTCATGGGAAAAAAAAAATCAACAAAATGATAGGGAGATAAAAGAAACTAATTATATTTTTCCTTTTTACATGCAATTACTTCAAACAAAGAAAAAACAGCAGCGTGTGTTTTATAATGCGTTCCATAAGGTGATTTTGTTTATAATGCGCAAGTAATATAATTACAGTTTATGTACGTGGTAGTGTCCCTTTAAGGGAACTGAGCAAACAGGGCGTGCAGTGTGATACGGAACACTCAATCAACATAACGTACAGAAAGATGGAAGAGGTGACAATACCAAGGTGCAGCCAACTGTGCAATGGACACACAATGTCCTAATGGACGACGCATAATGGTTTTGAGACGTTAAACATTTTAAGAATTGCCTTTTTATGCAGTTATCAAGCAAATATTTCTAACTTTTGGGAAGTCCTGTGGCCCTTCAAGTCACATACCTTTATTAAGCAGTAAGAAACAAACAAACCATCCAAAAGAGGAAAAATTGTAGCATTTGATTATTTTTCATTTGGTTTCCTAATTCATGACATCAGACGTCTACTTTCAGGTTCCATCTATGCCAGAACATCTCTATTTGGGCTGTATTGGCTCTGTCCCATTAAAAACTGGTGCAATGTTTTGATTTATCAATTTCAAAGAATGCTCCAAGCACGGTTTATAAAACCAGAAAATCTGCATCAATCCCACAGCTGTAAACCCGCAGTCACTGGAGGCTTTGACGTGTGCTTCCTTCACTGCCCGGCCGAGTGGTTGTATGGACAGTTGTCGTTGGTCAGGTCAGGAATATCCTACTCAAGATCCACCTCCCCTGACTGTTGATTCCACAGGTTTTGGCGAGGGGCCCCCTGGCACGCAGAAAAGTAATATCATGCAGTGACAAATACAGCTCCATTCATACATACATCAATGGAGCAGTCTGTAACCTGATCGCAGTCATGGCGCCGTTGCTATTGGCCTTTGCAGCAGGGACATTTATCGCATCTGACAATCTGAGCCTCTGCAAGCGGCCAATGTACCTAATTCATCAATCCCTATAGCCAAGGGGTTTATGGGATACGTTCATCCACATTTAAAAAGAATGAGAATATTCTGATTGGCTCCAAAATCTGATCTCCCCGCCTCCATGCTAAAGATCAGTAACTTTTTCTGTCATATGATGAACGTTGTGTCCCTTTAATATTTATATATATTTATAAAAAGCATTCTATGTGTTTGTACGGGGGCTCAGAGGGCTGCTTCAGCCATCCAAATGATTAGTCTTGCCCACGCCCTCAGCTCACGGAGCCTTCAGCTCAGGTTTCCAGGGCTTAGAGACCTTTGGGAACCTGCCCCATCCAATGGTATCAAAGCCTTCCTGCATTGGAAGCCACTGGATTGGCTGGAGCGGTCGCACCCGCCCCTGCAGTCATGTGACATGCTGAGCTGGACGCATGTTACATCCTGAGAGAGCAGAACTGGATTCGGGGGAGTTTTTAATGGGAACTAATGGGTTAAAACAGGAAGAGGGAATGTGGAGGGAGTCCGGATGGGTTAATGTTCAATCCTTGTTTCCTTCCCCCTTTAAGGCTAGGGTCAGACGAAAGCATTTTTTCCCCGCGAACGTGAAAAAGTGCGTCCGAACGCATTGACGTATTTTTTCATGGAATGCACAAAAACGGTCAGACGACGCGCATTTTCGGGCGTGATTTTGTACGGATCGTCAATAAAACTCTTTTTGCGTCTGGACGTTATGTAGGCTGGACATTAGCAGCGTCTGACATCTCCTAATCACGCACACACGCCGCTATGCCGCCGCTGCGCACTCAGTACGTCAATACTAGCGGTTCAGCGTTCTCAAAAAAATGCGTTCAAATTCCACTTGAGTTGCACGGCCGGACTTTTGTGCAGCCGTACATCGTATATTGGTCGTCATTGCCCGTCATCTGCTGCTAGTGCGGCTGTAATTATGTGCGCCAGAACGCACGTTAAAAGTGCGCTGGTCTGACCCCAGGGTTAAGGGACATTCTTAGACAATTAAGCACAATTTAATATTACATCTACCAAACTGCATCATGATTCTTAATAAATTGATATATATATATATATATACATACACACACACACACATTTATTAAAGTTGTGATGGAGGGCAAAAAATGAGATTAAAAGCCACACTGCAAATAATAAAGATTATTAATGCAGAAGCCATTTGCACATCACAGCAATTCAAAGAACTGCATCACAGAGCTCATGTGCTACATTCCCCATATGCAGCAACTAACTCTGGGTAAAACCTGTAAATGACATCTGCAATTTCTCATTTTTTTTGCATACTGGGTCTGCTTTCACACAGAACCCTCCAATCAATGTCACGCCATACTAGATGGCTTTTTTTGTTGTTGCAGAGATCAGGTATATGCAACTGGTCACAGCCACTCCTGGACAGCTGTTTTGGGTTTATATATAAACCCATTGTACAGCGCTAAGGAATTTGTTGCCGTTTTATAAATACTTGTAAATATATATATGATCACATATTTTAACACTATAAATACTGGACTCAAGGTCGATTCTGAGTTTTTAACCCATTATCATAACGTCACATAACATTCTAAATTCTGGCTGATGCTTTGTTTCTTCTTGGTTCCCTTTTTTTTCCCCATGTTTTTTTCAGCCTTCACTGTTTCGGGTTTTTGGTTTTTTTCATTCTAGGTTGTATGATCTTATCTGTTGTTTTATTATGGGCCCAAGATCCCTCATGTGTTTATTTTTCCCATTTTGAACATAGCATTTGACTCTCGCTTTTTTACGACATCGAATCCCCCCACCCATGTGACCCTTAATGTTCAATTCTAGGAACTGATCAGTAAGCATCCAGACCTGAGGAAGAGAGGAATCCTCTCGAAAGCTTGTCTTTTTATTGGACTAACGTTACATTTAAAAAAAGTATCACTACATACATACACACGCTTCTATTTTTCAACTGAAAAATAAAGAATGTATAAGTGCATTCTTTATGTTTCGCAGCTGAGCTTTCTGCCTGTGTACCCTTAACTCTGTAACCTGATTTCAATCCTCTACAGCCTGCACAGAATGACAGATGCCCCCACAGTGTGAATGAGGAAGATAAGGAGCAGGAAGCGGAGTCTGCAGTATGCTGAACGTCTTGTAGGTAGAATATAAATTATTAGCGCTTCATGAAGACTTGTAACTGTGACTTTAAGTAAATAGTTTCGGTTGCTAAAATGCTTTTTTTTACCAAAGTGACATTATTAAGGAATGCTGTAAACTGCATTGTGTTGCAGATCTATGACGGTGGAGGCCGGTGTACACAGTAAGGACAGCACGAGCCGGTTTTTATGTCTGAGAATATTGATAATTACAGAAATCTGAAGAAAGCTTTGCAATATAGAAAGTCCCTGGGGTGAAGAGACAGACTATTAAAAGGTAAAGGACCAGGTGCCTGGAAACTTGCCATCAATCTTAACCATATTGTCCATTCCAAGCGCCCAGCCAGGGCCGGATTAACATAGGGGCAGATGGAGCAGCAGCTCCAGGCCCATACCTCAGAATAGGCACAGAAAAAGGATAACTATCAGGGTTATTCAAAGAGATTCGAAAAGTCACTATACGTTCGGTGACTTTTCGTTCTCTTCAATTCGGTTCCTTTTGCCAATCCCATTTCGGCAACCCTGCGGTGAATTCAGCAAGCACCACAGGGTCCCGAATTGCAGGGAAAGGCTGCCGCAAACCCGATGAAAACAAACCGCAAAACCCAGCGAATGCACGCCGAAAACCCACAAAAACATTTGGATTAATCTGACGAAAACCACGGAAAAAGCCGAGCAGGAGCCAATCACATGCAGCGAAGCCGCCGGAAATAGCCGAGACCGCAGAGTGAAGTGAATAAATTAGGAAAACAGTTTGCAAACAGTGTTTCACTTTTCAATCATTCATGCAAAGAAACTACTGAGCGAAAATGTCTGAAATTTACATATGAGGTCCAGGGAATGATAATAAAGAGGGCTGTTACAGAAAAAAATAAGTAAACTTAAAAAAAAAAAAGTCGGACTTTTAAAAAAAAAAATAATAATTCTGAAAAATGCTTAAAATATCCTAAAAAATCTATAAAAGAGACTCTTTACTGCATAATTTTATAATGAACGGTTTATTAGATATTGAATTAAAACGGGAATATTTTTAACATTGAAGCCTATGGGATTCTCCTGAATAAACCTGTCGAATGAAACCACCGAATGGCAGGGCATTTCGGGAACCTTTCACTGCTGGTTTGTGTTCTTTGAATAGCCGAAGCAGTGCTTCTCTATGGGGATTTCACTGCCCTCGAACAGGCATCGTATGTTCAGGCAATTCGCCAGGATTTGGCGAATTGCCTGCTCTCTGGATAGCCGAATGGCCAAGAAAGGTAACCGAATGCTGATTTATCAGCGTTCGGTTACCTTTCTCAAGCAATTCGGATCTCTTTGAATAACCCTGTATGTCTGCATTGGGACCCCTGCATCTCCAACTCCATAGCAGCTACAGGGTCAAGTGAGGTATCACTGGAAAGGCCAGAGCATGGCCTTTCCATTGATATCAAACATGACCAGGTTTTAAGTAAAATAATAAAATATTTAATTTTTTTTCCAACAGTAATATTTTTCACTTTTCAATTATAAAGTAAACAATGATGCTGCACTAACTAACCATCATATTTCTCATGTCACCAACAAGTGTGGAGGTGATGGTACAATCCATTGTTACATCAAAAACCTAAGGCTAGGGTCAGACTGAGGCAGTGCAAACGCGCGTGCAGGTGCACTTAATCACGGCCGTGCTAGCAGCAAATGCCGGGCAATGACGGCCAATATACGAAGTACGGTCGCACAAAAGTCCGGCTGCGCAACGCAAGTGGAAAATGAACGCATTTTTTCGAGAACGTAAAACCGCTAGTACGGTTGTACAGAGTGCGCTGCGTCCGCTAGCGGCATGTGTGCGTGATTAGGACACGTCAGACGCTGCTAATGTCCGGCCTACATAACGTCCAGATGCAAAAAGTGTTTTATTGATGATCCGTACAAAATGACGAACGCAAATGCGCATAGTATGATCGCTATCGCGTACTCCGTGAAAAAATGCGTCCACTCGTTCGAACGTACTTTTTCACAGACAACGTGAAAATGCGTTCGTCTGACCCTAGCCTTACAGGTTCCCATTTCACTTTTTTTTTTTTTTTACAAGAATGTCCTATAGAATATATAACCACAAAGGTTTGGATGATAAAATGGGGGGGGGGGAAATGACACTTTAAATAATTGAAATATGAATGAAAAATGAATCACATAGTATCTGCTTGGTTAGATAAACCAAAAATATGTTTTCATTTCACTAAATTACAAAAAAGTCCACCAAAATATTCAGCTCCAGGCCCACAGAGATCTTAATCTGGCCCTGCGTCTGAAAGGCCTACATATAAAAGAGACCCAATCACCTTAAAACACCAAAATTGCTTCCTCCACTATATGTCTGTAGCCCATGGATCGAGTCCTGCGGGAACGGCGTTCTGCACTTCTCCCACAGCGGGAGCGCTGCGGGAACGCAGGTTACCGCTGTGGCCCGAGCCTGAAACGATTGAGCAGGCCGCTGCCGCACATTGCCAGCGGCTGCCAGCTTCCTGCTAGAACGGCCGCTGACAGGAAGTGCAGCCGCTCGCCTGGGATCTAACAGCCAGCCGCGAGATCGTTTCGGGCCCACAGAGAAGTGACCTGGCTGCTGGGGGCAATAATATCCATGATAGCTGGGGCGGGGCATTATCCATGAGACCTGGGGCATTATCCATGAGACCTGGGGCATTATCCATGAGGGCTGGGGGCAATATCCATGAGAGCTGGGGCATTATCCATGAGACCTGGGGCATTATCCATGAGACCTGGGGCAATATATACCCATATGAGCTGGGGTCAATAATATCCATGTGAACTGGGGGCAATAATATCCATGTGAGCTGGGGAAATATATACCCATTTGAGCTGGGGCAAATATATACCCATTTGAGCTGTGGCAAATATATCCATGTGAGCTGGGGGAAAATATATCCATGTGAGCTGGGGAAATATATACCCATGTGAGCTGGGGCAAATATATCCATGTGAGCTGGGGCAAATATATCCATGTGAGCTGGGGCAAATATATCCATGTGAGCTGGGGCAAATATATCCATGTGAGCTGGGGCAAATATACCCATGTGAGCTGGGGGCAAATATATCCATATAACCAGTGCTGGGTATATTATTCTGGGGCTCAGTGCTGGGTATATTATTCTGGGGGTTCAGTGTGTATATTATTCTGGGGGTTAAATGTGTATATTATTCTGGAGCTCAGTGATGTGTATATTATTATGGGGGCTCAGTGCTGTGTATATTATTCTGGGGGTTCAGTGCTGTGTATGTTATTCTGGGGGTTCAGTGCTGTGTATGTTATTCTGGGGGTCCACTGCCTGTGTATGTAATTCTGGGGGGTCTGTGCCTGTGTATATAATTCTGGGGGGGTCTGTGCCTGGATAGATATATATATATGTATGTGATATATAGATTATATATAAAACACGTTAGTCCAGTTGCCAAAATCACGAGTATACCTGTACATAGTGATACCTTTCACTGATCAGTATAGTAGTTTCCAGACCTGAAGAGGAGAGGTTACACTCTTGAAAGCTTGTCTTTTAAATGTAAAGTTAACCCATTAAAAAAATGGTATCACCACGCACTGCTATACTCGTGATATATATATTTTTTTCTTCAGGTAATAGGGGTTGTGGAATTCGTGGGTGAGTTCCCTCGCTTTTTTTCCCAGGACTTGACCCCTGCTGTAGCCACTCGATACTTTTATATTACCAAATCACAGCAATAAATCCTCAGAATGTTAGAGCAATGTCATATATACAGCAAGATACAAGGTTGCTCTAAACCACCTGTACCTCACCCGATAACATTATCTCACTGTAACAGCAACCACCATATTGATGCACCCAAAATCTGACGCCGCAGATTTCCAGAACGCCAAGTAATAGTGTCTGCTATAACACACCCATATCACTCTTACCGTAACGTCATTCCAACAACACCGTAATCACAGCTTTGCTAATGCCTACTTAACTTACGTACCATACCCCAGCACCGCAAATACTCAAAGTGCTACCTACCCATACCCCCAGCACCCCAAATACCCACATAAAATGCAACTCATACCCCAACACCTCTAATACCCACATAAAATGCAACTCATACCCCCAGCACCCCAAATACCCACATAAAATGCAACTCATACCCCCAACACCCACATAAAACGCAACTCATACCCCCAGCACCCCAAATACCCACATAAAATGCAACTCATACCCCCAACACCCCAAATACCCACATAAAATGCAACTCATACCCCCAACACCCCAAATACCCACATAAAATGCAACTCATACCCCCAACACCCCAAATACCCACATAAAACGCAACTCATACCCCAACACCCCAAATACCCACATAAAATGCAACTCATACCCCCAACACCCCAAATACCCACATAAAACGCAACTCATACCCCAACACCCCAAATACCCACATAAAATGCAACTCAAATCCCCAGCACCCCAAATACCCCCCATACAATGTGACCCAAATCACTGCTCCCCATATACACCTATAAAATGTGACTTCACCTGAGCACCTAAAACACCCACGTGATAAATACCCGTCTCACCTCCATCTTCACCCAAAATATACCCCGATAGTATTGCAGTAACCAAACCTCACCTGTAGGAAAGGATCCCGGGCGCACTTTGGCTTTTCCTCTCCTTGTTATGCACTCCGCGTCCGCTTACTATCTGCCGCTGGTACTCTTAGCTTTGCGTCCCTGTTACTCCTCTGACTTTTCTACCTCTGTTACTGCCTACGTCACACCTTACTCCTGCTGCCAGTTACTCTTTATATCTTTTACCTCGCCCTGTGTGCTCCTGTACTCTCACCCTGTTACCCGTTACTTCATCCTCTTCCCATCTCCCCGGCTTCTTGCCTCACAATACTCTCCTCGCAGTCTCTAGTCCTTCCTACCCTTACAGTATGTTGTCCTCTTCTTTTTGATACTTTCTCCGGTCCCCCTGATACTATGTGTATCTTTGCTTCCTCTGACTGTCATACACTGTATCGGTACCCGCTAGCTACCTGTGCCCGTCTGCTGTCTCTCGCAGTACTTTCCTGATACAACAAGTAGCCTTTCTGATACTACTTGTGCCTCTTTAGAAGTCTGACACACCCTGGGCACTCTGCGCCTCTCGCTTTAGCTGCACCCCGTTTCTACCACCTCCCGTACACCTGTAACCCAATCTTGTGTCACCCTTTCAGTACTCTACAGTACCAGTGCCGCCGCCAATGCTACCGGTCCTCACTGCCTTATTCTGTACCCAGTGTCACTCTCCTAGTACCCCCTGCATGAAATTACCTGTACCCCCGTCTCATGCAGTGTGACCCCCCCTGCCTCGCACAACCTGTATACCCTACCTCTAACCAGCACCCCAGTACCAGTCCGCGTGTAATCCAGTCTCTCTCGCTCTACCTGTGCCCCCAGTCTCAGTCACCCTACCTGTGCCCCCACCTCCCTCTCCTCTGCCAGGTACACTGCGCTCCTACCTGTGTCTGCCTCCTTCCCTTTGTGTTGTGGAAAGGTATGTGATGTGTGATCTGCAGGGGAGGGGGGGGGAGACAGACGGGAGGTGGGCTGAAAGAGGAGGAGGAGGAGGGGGGGATGAGGCTAAAAGCCGATTTGGAGTTAAATGCTTAAATGCAAAGCAGTTTGCAAATAGGAAAAGGGGCCAGAAGTCAGTGTGAGGCACAATCTGACAGGAGGAGTGACCGGAGGAGCTTACAGTCTGACACGGATCACAGATCTAACGTCATCTGGAACTCAGAGCCTGCAATATTACACTCTCTTAAAATAAATATTCCACAATAAAAGGCGGAATTAGCATCGAATGACAAAATAAATTAATTTTCTTCTCTTTTTTCCCCAGATCTGTGATCGGCTCTATAAACAGCAGCCATATTTCTCCATTTAGTCGCATATATACAGAGAAAAATATATATACATTCACAAATACATACACGATGAATAGATCTAATCATTCCATAATAAAACTCAAAAATATGCATTTAATATAGAATGACAGATCGTGTAATATCCAGCATAAAACACATGCACATACAGTGCGCACAGAAAATACAAACACTAGCAGCACCTACAGAAACATAAACAGCACGCGTACAACACATACAAAAGACCATTTTAAAAACATGCAAAATCCCACAAACACACCTTTAAGCACTCTGTACAGACAGAACACTCAAAATAAGTTAAAGCGCTTAGATATGCACAGAATAAAGAAAAGCCAAGCATATACACAAACAAAGAAGCTAAAACACCAGGTAAATTTATTACAATACGTTCACACTGGCAAGAAGTCTAGATTGTAAGCTCTTCTGAACATGACACGCTACAACTGTTGTTTCTATTCCTATGTTCGTCTTAATATTGTCTCGTTCCCATTGGTTGCTGTACAGCGCTGCGGAAGCTGTCAGCGCTATATAAAAGATTATAATAAGTCTCTCGCTTTGTACATAAACACAAAATATTTCGAGCACGCGCAGCATGAAACCGTACAAACAATCCATAACGATGTGAAATAGAAACAAATCGTGTAAACAAACGCATGATGCAAACACAATGTATAAAACATATAGAACAACATGATGGTTACTTGGCCCCGGGCCTTGGGGGGGGGGGAAATACTTGTAAACGGTCATTATTAGGGGGGAGGAGGGTCTTCTATCACAGCGTTCGAGCGTTAATTCCCAAGCGATCTGCTCATTTCGGATTCACGGGACAGATGGGAATCAGGCGACCCCCCCCGATTGACTCGCTTGATTTAACGACGCCATATTAAGCGGCAGTCGACTGGTAGAAATATTGGTGGTTTATTGGCTGGGTTCTGGTATTGGGCATAACGGGAACGTGAGCCTGGTTAATGGAGCTGGGCGCGCGGCTGTGTTCTCTGCTTTCTGATTTTAGCTTCCAGTAAATCCTTTGAGCTGCATCTGTTGAACCTGCTGTTATCCTGAGCAAAGCAGATAATACTCCATAACCCCCTGCTCTGCCCTGCCCCTGCTGGCACTGCCCGCTCCTACCTCTCTTTTAACAGCCCTACCTTTCATCATTATATCCCTGCTATCCAACATATGTGTAAAAGTCGCCCTGTTGCTATATACAAGCCCCTACTTACATCCTCTCATATGTCCTAAGCCAGTCCTGTTCTATCCTCATCTAACGGTCTTGTCTCGAATATGCAAGCCCATACCTACACTTTCCCATATGCCCTGTACGATCTTCACCCACCAGTCCTGTCTCCCTATACAAGCCATACCTACACTCTCCCATATGTCCCAAGCCAGTCTTTTCCTACTCTACCTACCTACCCTGGCACTCCCCTATCCTACCCACTCCTATGCAAGCCCTTATTTTCATCAATACATCCATGTTTTCCCCCATATGTGCAGATAGACAAGGAGTAGGGCTACAACCAGGGTCTGAGGTCATCAGTCAAGGGCAAGGGGCTACAACCAGTGGTGAGATGCTAGAGTCAAGGTTTTAAAATGACAACCAGGTGCCAAATAGCTACAGCCAAGGGACAATTTTACAAACCGAGGCAAGGTACTACAGTCAAGGGCAAGGAGCTACAAAAAAAAAAAAAGTGTAGCTACTTGTGCCAAGGGTCTACAACCATCAGCAAGGACAAATCAGCCAAGGGGTAGGGTCCAAAACCATGGCCAAGTATCTACAGCCAATGCTTGGACAGTCAAGCAGAAGGGTCTATAACCAGGGGTAAAGGTCTACAGCCAAGGCTAGGACCAATGGCCAATGGGAAAGGGCGAAAACCATGGGCAAGTGACTACAGTCAAAGGCTAGGACAAAAATCAGACAAGGAGAAGGGTCTACAACCATGGTCTAATAACTACAAAGGCTAGGACCAATGGCCAATAGGAATGGGCTACAACCATGGACTAGTGACTACAGTAAAAGGCTAGGACAAATCAGCCAAGGGGAAGGGTCTACAACCATGGGCAAGGATCTACAGCCAAGGCTAGGACAGTCAAGCAGAAGGGTCTATAACCATGGGCAAGTGACTACAGTCAAAGGCTGGGATGGAAATCAGACAAGGGGAACTGTCTACAACCATGGTCTAATGACTACAAAGGCTAGGACCATTTGATAATAGGAAGGGGCTACAACCATGGATTAGCAACTACAGCCAAAGGGCAGGCTAAGGCAAATCAGCCAAAGGGAAGGGTCTACAGCTAAGGGTAAGGGTCTACAACCATGGGCAAGGATCTACAGCCAAGGCTAGAACAGTCAAGGGGAAGGGGCTACAACCTTTGGCGTGGGACTACAGCCAAAGGCCAGGGCCAACACCCAAGGGTAAGAGATCCAAATATTGCGTGCTACAATTAGGATTGATAACTACAACCAAGAACAAGGCTTGACCGTCATGATTGAAGGGGAGAAAAAGTAGAGAGTCGACAGTCAGGGGGAAGAGCTTAGATAACAGGAAAGGATAGCAAGACGAGCAACATAAAATGATCAGAAAAGTCAGTGGACAAGATTAGACAGTCCGAAACGTGAGTTAAGCTCTCAGAGGAGAAGATGACAGTAACGGAGGGTGAAGGGTGGGTGAGCAAGACACGCTAGACTTGGATACACGATAGCACTTGGGCAGGCCGAGCCCTCCACTTGCGCTCATTTGATTAAACAAACCTGACATGTTTTTACTTGCAAATGACGGGAACCTGGTTAACCCTCTCCCGACTGCCCTCGGAACCAGCTTTCTCTTGCACACAAAAAAGGCCACCACTTTGGTATTTACTTTTGTCTGAAATATATGATTCTATCAGTTCGTCAATTTGGGCTTGACAGAGCTGCTCAGCATCATAGTGTGACTGATAAAGCGACAAATCGTGACCCGGGTCCCTAAAATAATGCTTTAATTTTTAGCAAATGTATAGAGCTTTAATAGACGTGGATACAAGTATAGAGTCACTCTCCCATAGGGATAAACCTGCTCGTGTAATCCCTTCACTTCCTTTATAGAAATGAATCAGGCGGATGTACCCTTAGCACTATAGGTCACGGATTCTGACTATATGACGCTCCTCAGAAGTGTGTACACTCCATTGTAAGAATTTATTCTTTCGACGTATACAGAAATATTGTTTGGATGAAAAAGTTCTAGCCACGTTGTTTCTTCTCTGGCCTAAATTTTGCATTTTCAAACACAGCCAGGCATAGCAGAAAGCCAGAAATAACCATTGCACGATTGGTGAAGCAGAATAATGAAGATGGTCAACCCCTTCAGTGCCGTGACTGTGTATACACAATCAGCAGTAGCAGACATAGCAGCTCTAGATTGTGTTAACAAAATTTGTCTGTTGCTAACCAATTTCACGTGCATTTGGGCTCCAGAAGGTGCCCCCAATTTTTAGCTCTGTGGACTTGATGCCTGAGGTGCTAACACTTTTTTAAAACCAGTTGGGGAATGTCTCTAAAGGACTTATCCCCAGCAGATCCTGCACGGAGTCACAGGCTGCAGTAACTTCTTTTGACCAGCAGATGGCGGCATCTCCCTGCTAAGGCTAGGGTCAGAGTGGGGCAGTCGGAACGCGCGTGCAGGCGCACTAAATCACGGCGGCAGTAGCAGCACATAACGGCCAATGACGGCCAATATACGCAGTACGTGCGTACAAAAGTGCGCCGACACCACGCAACCGGCAAATGAACGCATTTTTCTCAGAACGTGAAACCGCTGCTACAGACGTACAGAGTGCGCTGCGGCCGCATAGCAGCGTGTGTGCGTGATTAGGAGACGTCAGACGCTGCTAGTGTGCGGCCTACATAACGTTCAAACAGCCGGATTTCCCTAGAATTGCGTTGGTGAGTACTTGCGACTGTGGTCGTCTGACCACTTAAGCGTATTCCGTGAAAAAATGCGTGCGCACGCATCGACGTACATTTTGACGGTGGCCGCAGAAAATGCGCTCATCTGTCCCTAGCCTCAACAGGTTATTACAATAAGGAATACATTGGGAATAGATTAATTAGAAATTATTTTACAAAAAAAACATTGGTTCCTGACAGGGTTTTTTTTTTTTTTTTTTGGAAAATCACTTTGTAGTGAAGAGGTTAATAATAATTAATAATTGTTACTTTATGTGGACATTATGTCATGTATACTTTACAACAGTTACACCATATATGTGTAGTTTATATGGTTTACGCGCAACTTCTTTTCCCTGATTTGTACAGAGTAAAAACAACACTGTGGCTCTCACCCTCCCCTCTGTCCACTTGGCTGTTTTGATGGAGCAATAAAGTTTTAATATTACATTGAACCTTCTTTTTCACTGTCGGAAAAAGCCGCCATATCAAGTGAGGTAGACTCAGCCATGGCTGCTGGAGGCAGCGCCAACTTGGGCCATGAAAGGGCATTTGCTCCCCCTTCCGTGTACTTTAAAGTCCTGAAATACTGTGGTGAAATAATTTGTTTAGAATTTCTTTTATATATATTAAAACTGGATTTTAAGTTCTATTCAGTCAGGGAGCAATTCATTGTCCCGCGGTAAGAAAGCAGATTGTACAGCAAATGCTTATGCCGGCTATTGATTACGGAGATGTAGTGTATGCAGCCGCCCCGCAAACACACCTTCATAAACTTACTACACTGTATAACTCATTCTGCCGCTTTGCGCTACAATGTAACTACATGACCCACCATTGTGACATGTTAAAACAGCTAAACTGGCCATCGCTAGAATCCAGACACACCCTTCACCTTTCCAGCCTGGTGTTTAAGAGCATCTCTGGGAAGCTGCCACCCTACCTGAATAGACTGCTTCCCCCAGCAGCTCCCTCATCCTATAACCTCCGATCCAGGACCAGCACCTTACTTGCAATACCACAATACAAAAAGACAGTGGCTCGGTCCTCATTTTCCTACAGAGCACCACAATTATGGAATAACCTCCCAGACACCATCAAATCTTCCACCAGTCTTAAGTCACTCAAAATTTCCCTATTAACATACCTCAATACAGAATGCACCTGTAAACATGTAACCTAGTGACTATATTTCCTACATATTTATTTTCTGTTAATCTGTATATTTGTGTTGTTAATATCTTACATTGTATTACTTTGTATTTCTGTAAATGTAACACTTCAATGTACTTGAACCCAGGACATACTTGAAAACGAGAGAAATCTCAATGTATCCTTCCTGGTAAAATCCTTATATAAATAAATAAAATAAATAAATTGGAAGACTGTATTTTATACACAAAAGGGATGTGGCCATTCCAAGGGAGGAAGGGTGGGGCCCAGTCAAGTGAGGGCATCGTCATTTCATGTGAGGGAGAGCATGGCCTATTCATGTGAGGAAGCGGCCATGTTAAGTGAGGGCACGGCCATGTCACGTGAGGGCAGGTATCGCCATATCCTGTCTCTGTGCAAAGATAAGGCGGGTCAAAATGGATCCAGAGCAGATAAATGAATTCTCATCAGCTTGAAGATCATGCTTATAATCCTAAATGTAGTATAAAAGTGAGAAAATTGCGGCTTTATGAGATAGATTTCTATCTCATAATCACTGTATGGTCCTTACCACGGACTTTACTGGAAAAGTTTGAGAATAATTAAAATGTGGTTATTTAGGCCTAAACTTTTTAATCCAGTGGATTATCATGGTTTCCCAGTTCCATAACCCCCAATGAAGCCTGTCTTGTCTGTTTTCCGCGCCGCAGCACACTCCGATTTTCTCCATTTAAGGGAATCTCCTCAGCCCCCCTCAGGGGTTTCCATTAAATGGTGTATCTGGAGATTTTGGCAGACAAAAGATGATTAAACTCCTGTTCTCTACCCTCTGGTCACAGAGGGAAAACACAAGGCTTTATTATAAAAATGACTCATGTTAACACATCCCGTGCTAGTGACCAGCACATTAACCCTTTCCATGTGGGGCAAAACGTCTGTATCCTGCCCCGTAGCTGCAGAGCAAATCTTCACTGTCCCCGTGCTACCTGAGAGCCGCAGAGCATTGCACCATTACCCATGTTGCAGTCCAGTTTCTGCAGAGTGCAAAGTCCCGGTAAACTTTCAAGCCCCCCAAGAAATAAGCAGGTGCAGAGCAGTCCCTATAGCTCGTCTTCGAATTTCCTGCTCATCCTTTTCTTCTGTCTTCGTCCTGAAGGTCTCTCTGGGTCTTCGTTGGTCGCAGAGGTCCCTCTTCCGGTCTTGCTGGCTTCTCTTCCGGAGCCGGTGCTTTGGCTTTCTTTACTTTGTGTCTGACTTTCAGTTCCCATCATGAGATCCTTGGCGAGGGAGTGCTCCTGGTGGGTGGAGAGGAGGGCATGTGAAATGGAGACACTCACAAAGACAGAGAAAGGGCCCTATTACATTCTTCACGCAAACGTTAACGCCTGCGCAAAAACACATTAACGCGAGGGGCAAAACCCTTTGCGCTGAACGTCGTATTACAATGTCAGCGCAACAAACGCGCGTATACGTCTACCGCGTGTGAACCTGCGTGAGCGTACTTTACTGCGCATGTCCTATACTTAACATTGTGAGCGCAAATGCGTTTGTAATACCATCCGCGTACCAGCGCACAATCTATGCGCAGTTTGTAACGCACAGCCTTTGCGCGCATAATTTTAGCAACTCCTAAAAGCTGGTGTTAATGGCAAATTCTATCAACCTGCCGAACCCAAATACACCAGCCCAAAAAAAAATACGCAGCAAAGTATAGTTACACATTCTAAAACATACCAAACCAATAAATTTGAGAAGTTGTGCGGGCTTTTTTTTTTTTTTTTTTGATACAGCATATATGCGCAGATTGACTTTGACAGGCGCAAAAACTTAACGTGAGACGATTGTGGTTCTTAGTTCTGATTGGCTAAATTGCATGAAGAAAAAAAAAAAAAAACAGTCCGCACACCGATTTCTGCGTGCAACATTACTGCGCGTGCGTTTTCTGCAGGTTATTTTTTGACGGATGAATAAAAATGCGCAAGGATTGTAATACCAGCGTTGATTTACGCACGTTAACGTTTGACGCTGCGCGCAAAAATTCACGCGTTTACCGTGCGTTTTTGCGCGAAGAATGTAATAGGGCCCAAAGTCGGGTGTTGGAGGCAAGACTGGCATACACACTGGTATTTATTTTTGGGTGGGAGCGGGGGTTCAAGTTGAGGGAGAATGTGTGGGAACGCAGTTCCTCCACTATTTTTTGCATAGGGAACTCTGCCTCCATTGGTCCCATACACTAGAAGTGTGCACACAGATATTGATAAGGGAACCACGCAGCCGGCCGGGGGAGAACGCCGCCGGCCGGGGGAGAACGCCGCCGGCCGGGGGAGAACGCCGCCGGCCGGGGGAGAACGCAGCCGGCCGGGGGAGAACGCAGCCGGCCGGGGGAGAACGCAGCCGGCCGGGGGAGAACGCAGCCGGCCGGGGGAGAACGCAGCCGGCCGGGGGAGAACGCAGCCGGCCGGGGGAGAACGCAGCCGGCCGGGGGAGAACGCAGCCGGCCGGGGGAGAACGCAGCCGGCCGGGGGTCAGTGAAGCATACACGCAGACAGGGGTCAGGGAAACATACAGAGTTCGTAGACAGGTATAGCATACAATAAGACTTTCAGATTGTGAAGGCAGGGGTCAGAGTATCAGTCTCACAAGGTGGTGTCAAACAAACACTGAAACCAGCCTAGTAACGCTACCTGCTCCTCATGCTCTGCAGACTTGGTGAACCACAGTGCTATGGCACATCGAGTTCCCTGAGTCACCGCACGTACTCCGTGGGCATTGTCACCGCCTGCTCCAAACAGAACCAAACGACCACAACTGGGGCGAACTTCTGCCTATAAACAAGGTAGATAATAGCAAGGGAAAAGAAAAAGAGAATACAGTAATGAAGATTAACCGGTTAAGGCCGGACTATTTCATTGTACAATTTTACAATCTAATTTACGAGTATAACCGATAAGTAATGAAAAACTGTTACAACAAAACACAATGTAGAACATGTTATATGTTTCAGCCGCACGATACATTTTCTGACTTTCTCTACAGCTGCTTTATTAACCTGGATATGAGAACTAGCCCCTATATTTGCAATTGAGAAAATCCACTCCACTCTCAGTCAATACAATAATTCTTATAGAATCTTTCATTTTTCAAGCTTGAAGCAGGAAGCGGAGCTATATCAAGAAATTAATCAAATATATATACTCCCCAACCTTCCCCCCACCTGAATATCTGTAAATAATTATACACTTTCAGAGAAGTACAAATAGTTTGGGCATCGCTTTACAGAATGTTCAAGAGGTTCTCACTGACCGTCACTGTGGTGGCATCTAATTCTGTGAAGAAGAGGTTCCCTCCTTCAAAGTCATCATTCAGGTACAGGAGTCCACTGTGAAAATGCACTAATTAGGGGATTACGATGATTTCCACTGCAGGCCCCAATCCCACTGCAAACAATATACCATTAACCAAGAAGACATTGTGCACGTCTGCAACAAATCCTTTATCAGACGTTATCCCAGTGCTCCAAACACGGCTTCCCCAAATAACATTGATCCATCCATTTGCTCCGCTAGACACCATCATGGGTCTCGGACCATTGCTCAAAAAGACACAGTACCAGCCCTAGCATCCCAGGGGGTCAAAAAAGGTAGAAACTCAACAGTGTCATAGTTTTGACCATCCCGGTCTTGCTCCATGTGAACCAGCTGAGTGTCGAAACCCGTCGCAAGAAATACTCAGGATTGTGAAGGCAGAGCCGTCAACCAAAGAACCCATCAAAGATCCCACCATGTCCATAATCTCAATAAGATTGTATCTGCTTCTTGGCTGTTCGTCCATCCACAGTCCGCTATCCAACACTTAATAACGGACATGCTGGAAACACAATCATTTTTTTTACCTGGTCGCAGCATCTACACTTAAGACGGGGTCAGACGGTGCACACTATATACGTCCGTACTGACGGGAACGCTTCGACGGGGCCGGCTACGAATTGCGCTCACTACAGCAGACGTGCTGCAGCCAACCTGAAAGCCTCCCCATCGAATTACTACGACTAGCATTTGACAGGGCTGCAATTTAAAGCGCGATCCTCCATAGGAGGGTCGAGCCTTGCAGCGCTGAGCACAATAACTGCACCCAGCGAGGTGGCCAGACGGGCAGCAGAGTGGAAAGAACATCCACGCTCACGGACCTTCCTTCTGCTCTGCAAAACACTTGTCTGACCCTAGCCTAAGGGGTTATTCAGAAAGGAATGATATTGCCACCGAAGGACACCGTACGGTCCAATTCCGTGGCAGTTCGTCTATTCAGCAAGCGGTCAATTCGCCAAATACTCGCAACCGGCTAGGTGGAGTAGAGGTAACATCACTGTTCTATGACTGGAGACTGAAGACACAGGTTTGAATCCCGGTAAGAGCACCTCTCCAGTAAGTGTCCTTGGGCAAGACACCTAACGGTACATACTCGCCACCCAGGACATACTTGAAAACGAGAGAAATCTCAATGTATCCTTCCTGGTAAAATACTCTCTCGAAAAATAAATAGACGGCGAAATAACGGTGCAGTTTGCCACAGATTGGCGATTGGTGTTGGAATTGTGCCATAGAGAAGTAATGGTTACTCTATTCAGAGAATGCCAAAATGTCAGTGAAATGCCCTGATTATCGGTGATTCAGTTCGACAATGGGAGAATATGGGAGAGTTACATTAATTTCTGCAGTTCGTCGTCACTTTGTCTACCCTGCGGTGGACAGTGAATTTATAGAAGGGTCGGTGAAATGGAATTGCTGAAGCGCACCGAAGTGTGCCGAACTACAAAGCTCTGAAATTTGGCTTAAATTTTGGTGCTTTCTGAATAACTCCTTTAATCTTTGCTCATCTTTCCAGTCCGGGTGATTGAAATGATACCTGTAGTCTCTGTGCACGTATGCCGGGGGCTCCCGCCAACATTCCTTCTCCTCCGGGTCCAGTAGGCAGTTATCCGCGTGAACTGGATGACTAAGGTCGGCACGGCCCTCCTGTTCCCCTAAAGTTACAAAAACCAATATAAATATATATTATTTTTGTCTAATCTGTACTCGATCTCACCAATCTATAAAATATGTAGGATAAAAAAAGGTAGCGTGGATTCGCTCGCCTTAAAGTATTTTTTTCGTTAAAAAAAATAAAAATATCACTGCACTTAACCCTCACCCTAAAACAAGCACAAATTGCAACCCTATGCCAAACACTAAAATAAGCTCAAATAATATCCTTAAAACCTGTTTTCACTGTACTCACTTCAGAAAATTAATGCATATAGTGTTAACTTGCATAAAAAAAATTGATACAAATGCACTGACTTGTCGCAAAAAAAATAAAATATTATATAATATATATATATATATATATAATATATAATATCTTTCTAATCTAGCCAAAGTGTTTTTTTTTTCCTTTTTTAAAAGGGACAACCTTTTCGGCATGTCAGTTTTATCTGAAGCCACAATGTGGCGCAATTCCAATAGAATGCCTCACATACAAGTAAAATATACATACATACATACATACATACATACATACATACACTGTAACAGTAGCAGCTTTACTCCGCACATTACAAGATGCAATAGTGGGACATTAGGAGGAAGAAATATATACATATACACTGTATAATGTGAGTCAGCACTCTTCTTCCTGGCCTTACAGCCAAATGTGAAATTTATGTGCCCTGGTGCCAAGTCCTAAAAATATCTGCCTTTTGAAATCATGGAGTATGCACTCAGGGACTTATACAAGTTTATATGTATTCCATTTAAAGGGCCACTACCACCAAAAAAATGAAATGTCTTTACTGTGTTAATAGTATGTTGCGGATCTCTTACATGTGCTTTGTTTTTCTCTTGTATGTTTAGTTAAGAAAATAATTTCCTCTCTATGTGTCACTGGGCGCATCAATTGTGTGATATTTTCCCCTATATGTGTCACTGGGTGCATCCATTGTGTGATATTTTCCGCTATATGCGTCACTGGGCGCATCCATTGTGTGATATTTTGTGTTGTAAACTGCCCCACCCCCCATTATCTTTCCATCATTTGCTCCTCACTGTGTGGCTTTGGTCATCGAATGGAGTGAATGGGTCAATCACGGACTCAAATCCTTGTATTGTGTGGGATGTAGTCACAGGACATCACCAGGGGTAGATTAGAAATCTCTTATACTCCCTTTGTTATTCTGTCTCACCCATTGTACAGTGCTCCAGAACTTGTTAGCATTTTATAAATACCAGTAAATTTTAATCTCCCTGTTTTATCTAATTCAGCTGCCAGCTCTTATCTCAGATAGCACTATCAACACAATACACCCCCTGCAGCCTTATCTAAACATTCCCTCCTCCACCTCATTAACTGGTAGATATTGTAGCTCAAAAGAAACAAATGTTGCATCATGGGAAAACCCAGAAACTGGAACCCAGGAGATAAAAAAAATAATTTTTTCATACAATTACATCAGACAAAAGAAAAAAAAAAAAAAAAAAAAAACCAACAGCAGGTTTTATTATGTTTTTTTTTTTGTAATACACAAGTAAATCTAGTTACAGCTTATATAAAGTGGTAGTGTCCCTTTAAAATGAAAACCAGACGACGTTTAGGTCCCTAGAGGCCTTTATCACAACACATACTGCATTACAAGCAGAACAAAATTTCAACAAATAACTCAGGGAAGGGGGAAGCAAACTGCCCAAGAGTTTTTTTTAACCAAAGTATCTGAAAATTTATTTTTTGGGGGGGGGGGGGGAGGAAAGAGATGGGCCCCACACATTTATTTTTTTTTTACCATTGCCAGGGGGGTGTGCTCTGCAGATACAAACAAACACAAGAAAGTCTCCCAATAAGAGGCCCAGACGAGCCCTGCGCATGCACAGATTACACGTATAGATCTGTAGATGAAGGGAATTAATTCGCGCTCAGATGGTAAAGAGGGCAGACAGATGGGAGGTGGCGGAAAGTTGAATGAGCCGATTTGGTTAGAGAGAAAAATAATATATATATTCATTTTTTTCTTTCACAGAACATTGTTGGGTGCAGACGCAGTGAATGGTTTCTGGCAATCGTGGCAGAAGGAAGGAATAGCTGAGGTGGGTCTGGGCCATAAATTTAGGACTGGTGGTTTCCCCGTACATCCCCCTGTTAGCAAGATATTCCAGGGCATGCGCTAACTCAGCACTGCGCCCCAAAACACAGCGCTAACCTCTGGGATACTCGCGGTAGCGTTTCCGCGAGTAGCACTTCCTGGAAGTCCATAGGACACCATGGAAGGTTGTGCTTCCGGGCTTTGAGCCCTGTGAGAAAAAACACACACACACACACACACACACACACACCGCTGCGGAGTGATCTCAGACGGAGACTGGGAACTATTTGTTCCCAGTCTCACTCTGCTTTCGGCAACAAGAAGCGGGGCATCAGGTCACAGTCCTCCCTGCGGGATGAGAGGCGAATGTTGGATTTATTGGGGGATGGGGTGTTTAGGTTGTGCTACATGATTTTGTATTTGTAGAATAATTCAGCACCAGCTTTTAGGACCCACTAAAATTTTGCCTCGCACACCCCAGCGGTAATTAGTCTGTAATATCTTACTTATCGAAACGCTAATTACAGATTGCGTATCCTATACTTAACATGGGGAGCGTAAAGTACAGTAAGCTCGCACAAGCTAGCGGAAAAAACGATGCGCTAATGGATTACGGACGTGGGTAACGTCAGTAAGGTAGTATGTGGGGCATGCGTTAAACACACTTCTCCTGGCGGTAACGTGTACACATCCAGACGCCAACATGAGACGGGGATAGGAAAAAGCAGACCAGAAGCAACAGTCGATACATTTCCTGGATGAGCTCAACCTAATGGCAACAATGTGTTTGCCAGCCGTGTGATTAGGTTCCATGACAGATATATATATATATATATTAAATTGAATATTACAGCCATACACTCACCCCCCCTCCCCGCTATTATACTATAAAACTGAATCTTTACAACAAATTATATTTAAAAACAGGATAAACTGGAGGCCAGAACTGTAATGCCAAGGAAGCTTCCCCTGCACGAAAGACACATGGAGATTATCCGCATGAGCCCACGGGGTGATCCACACACGGACCTATGCTTGTGGTGGATAGAGAGGTATCAGCTATACCCTCCTGATAAGGCCTAAACTGAAACAATTGTCATGAATTGACACATCTCTTATGCAGAGGAGACATTGACGGAATTTCAGTCCTGGTCACCTTTTGTGGGCGACAGCAGTCTGATCCGCATAGGGTATAGATTCCTCTGTAAATGGCACCATCGAAACCTTCCTGTGAAACTTGAGCGGGGACTTGCCCTTGGGCAGTGATGGCAAACCGTGGCATCAGTGATGTTTCGTTTCTGAACTACGTGTACTAGAGATGCGCACAGCTGAAAAATTTGGTTTGTTTGAAGATAATTTTGTCTGAAACAAAATTCGTTTGAATACGGATTCATTTTGTTATTTAGTTTGTAATTTGGTATCAATTCGAAATCGATTCGGTTCACTAACAACAGTAAGTCAAATCCTGCTCAATTACTATTACAATAGGGATAAAAGGCAAGCTAGGGTTAAAAATTGAGCTTTGTGAAAAAGTAAAACGAACCGGAGTCATTTTCATAGTTTCGTTTGTAATTTGTTGTCAATTCAAAATCGATTCGGATCACTTTAAAAAAAATATAAAAACAAATCAATCAATGGTTCAGTTGTGAAACATTACGAATCGATTTCGTTATATACCATTTTCGTTTTGTTTCAATTCAGATGAAACCAATTCGTTAATTCATATTTCGGAAGTACTTCTGTAATAACGGATTTTCAAACGAATACAGATTCGTTATGGGACAAATACACACCTCTAACGTGTACGGTGATGATCAACCAGTTGAAAGGGACATGTAGTTCCAAAACATCTGGGTTGCCAAAACTCGCCACCTCTGCCCTAGGCATGCCACCAAGACAACTTTTTGTCCAAAACTTTGTACTAGTAGGAAAAGCCCCATGAGAAGTCAGCTCAGCCATCTCCACCTACACAGTTGTGCAGTATTGTCAATTTTGCAGGTTAAGCCGCACAAGTGATATTATACCAGTATTTATTTACTTCCGGCTCTACGTCCCTGTCGTTTTGGCCTCGGTTCCTGCTCACAGCCGCGTCACCGTAACAGGAACCCTTCATGGTCTTTCACTAACCCAGATATAGCAACTGACTCTGTATGGCGACTTTCCAGGTGCTCCCACCTGACCATTTTGTTGCATTTTGCATTTATTTATGCCTTATACCAAGGGTCGGCAACCTTGGCCCTGCAGATGGTTTTCTACTACAACTCCCACGATGCTCAGCCATCTCATTAGGCTGGTAAAGCCTCATGGGAAATGTAGTTCCAAAATATCTGAAGGGCCAAAGTTGCTGTCCCCTACCTTACATTATAATGTAAACTCTGAACCCCAGACAGAAAGTCCTGCTTGAGTCGGGATACGGACGCCTGATTCTGCCACGGGACCCTATTTAGGATGACCAGTAATAAAATATATTTAAGTATCCAAACGTGAGAAACATAATTATTGCAATCCTAGCTTCTCCCCGCATCACCTCTTCCCATGATAGACCTGAGGATTTCTCACGCACAGCCCCCATCCTCTGGAAAGCTCTCCCTCGTACTGTCAAACTTTCCCCTAGTTTCCCTTCCTTCAAACGCTCCCTTAAGACATTCCTATTCAGGCAGGCCGACCACCCGACTCCCTAATACACCCCACTGCCCAAACCAGTCCATCACTCTCACCTTGCAGTCCTCTCCTCCTGTTTCCCACCCCCAACCCTTCTAGATTGTGAGTTCCCACGGGAATAGGGCCCTCGTTTCCTCCTGTACTGGTTTATCAAAATGGTGTTCAATGTATTGTAAACCCATTGTACAGCGCTGTGGGAATATGTCGGCACTTTAGAAATAATAATGCACATTCACCTCGCCATTCCTTTTAATGTCATATTGCAATGAATACGTAAGTGTAGCTTTACCCATGATTGCCGTCCGGCATACGAGATGAGTGTACGAGAAGTGCATCGTCTCCATGCCAAAGTAGGACTGTGCCAGCAGCCGGGCTCTCTCGCTGGCACGGTAATAAAGTCGAGAATGGGACACGTCCACTGATCCCGATTCAGCCATCTGAGAAGAAAATACACCGTGCCGTTCATTGGTTATATGGAGGTATCAGTTCAGAAGCGCATGAACGCGTCAATGGGGCTCGGGTCTTGTATTCGTGTGTTGCGCAGGTAGCGTGGTTGCTATTTTGCATGCTGTGAAGCCAAACACAGACACACAATGCGAGGGATTTAGGGTTGGCAAGGCTTATTCAAATTGTGAATTTCCCCATACGGTGCAATTTTGTGGCCATTCAGTTATTCAAAAAGCAGGCAATTTGACAAACATTTTACGAATTGCCAGCAAAATACAGTGCAATTCGGCGGCAGTGAAATCCCCATAGAGAAGCAATGGTTAATCCAGGGCTGGAAATTTCAAGTCCCAAGCTACTAGCCAAGCCTCAAGAGTTACTCGCCACTAGTTGCCCCACCTAACCCCTATCCTGCCCTGCCTGCCTCTGCATTTCCACTCGCCCTCATGTAATTTCCACTCGCCAAATGCAAGCAGGCGAGTGGAAATTTTGAGGCTTGGGTTAATCTATTTGGAGAACGCAAAACAGCACCGAAAAGCTGGCGAAATGTCCTGATTTACAGCGATTCGGTTCAACAGGCGAATCCCATAGGATTCAATGTTAAAAAAAAAAACACAAAATAAAATGTTTATTAATTTTTTATACAACCGTTTATTCTTTTCATTTGCAGCGAAAAGTCTATTAGAACTTTTTAGTGAAATTTTTTGATTATTGTTTTAAATGGTGTTTTATTTTATTCTGTAACAGGCTTTTTTTAATGTTATTCATAGGACCTTATATATTATTTAGATGCATTTTTTTTTTTTTTTTAAAACGCCTTTTAAAAGAAGTTGCGTTTTTCTTTTTTACCCCTGTTCGGCGGCTGGTCGGTTTTTTACGACAGCATTCGACAGTTTAGTGGATCGATTTGGCGATATTTCTACAGGCTTATCGCGGGCGATCGGGAGATCGATTCGGCGCATTTCGGGGGACCATGCAGTTAATACTGAATTCACTGCAAGGTCGCCGAAGGAGAGAGCATTAAAATGTCGCTGAAATTTTATAATAACCCCTTTAATCTGGGAGAATAGGAGGAGAGGTACAATATACTAGCCCAGTGGTTCCCAACCCTGGTCCTCAAGTCCCCCTAACAGGCCAGATTTTAAGGATTATATTGGGGGAAATGCAGACTGAATCCTGCAATCACTGAGCAGCAAATCATATCACCTGTGCTGTGCTTCAGATATCTGCAAACCTGGCCTGTTAGGGGAACTTGAGGACCGCGGTTGGGAACCACTGTACTAGCCCGTCTGTGACCCAAAGCAAACCATTGAAAACCCACCACGATACAGTCATTACAGTTCCCCCATAAATGAGAAAATTCACCCCTTGGACACCTCTCTCCTGCAGTGCTGTGTACATATAGACTGTGCAGCTCACACTGTATTCAGCCAGTACAAGAATGGTGCTGGGAGACTGTGACCCCCAAACGCCATTTGCACAGGGGACATTGCACCCTACCGGTGACGGTGCCACACTACTTGACATGCTGAGATGGTAGTAGGTGCATGTTGTGTTAGATGGGGTGTCGAGTGTGGATTTGCAGGTGACATAGTAGGTGTGTTGAAGGGGGTAAGAGCAGGGGTCAAGTCGTAAAAAAAAAATCAGTGTGGGAACTCGCTAATATTTCAGTCCCTCAATTAGTAATTATCATCTTCCGCATTACATAAACTTACACTCAAATTACAAATATATATATAATATTTTAGCAACAAAATATGATAAGTGACAAAAAATATATAAGATTTAAGAGAGAAATATATAACTGAACACAAGCTTTATAGTGTATGTAATGTATGGAAACGGAGTTCCCTCTGCAAAAATAGTGGAGGAACTGGGTTCCCCCTAGACCTGACCCCTGGGTAAGAGGCGTTGTGGAGCTGCCTCATGGGTTGCATTGTTGAGGCACTCGCGTGAGATAGCGACCCATTTACCTGTAGCGCTCTAAGTACAGTAAGTCCCTGGATCCTTTCCCGTGGAGTATGAGGAGACCGTCTGCCCCGGTACCCACTGCCAGGTCCTCCTGCTGCCTGCATGGAAACATCACAACGCATATCGTGGTACACGTCCATATGCACCTCACCCCGAATACACACCTCAGCCTCTTCCTATAGCAAATCTATACTTCGTTCAGTTTTCTAACCTGAGCAAGCCCCATCAAAGCGCTGCACTCCTCTTCATTTAAAACCCTGTCCAGGGTCACCCGCGACGTCCCATTCATTTCCTTGGGGGTCAGCGTTACGATAACCTCTTCGTACGGCAGGATTCCTGCAGAAGGACACAGTTGCCATCATAAAAAAGGATTCCCGTGAACCCACAGCCCGTTACTGAGGTCACTTACAGTAACCCCGATACTTACCCGATCTCTGCTTCTTGTCTTCTTGCTCCTTCCTGAGGAAGAGGGAAAAAAAGCCCATCACAACAACTGGAAGCAACAAGGAACAAACCCAGGAACGCTACGGAGGATTACCATAAGCCCCAAGCCACTCAGACTCAAAGCTAACCCCTTCACTACCGTGATCGTGTATACACAATCAGCAGAAGCAGACACAGCAGCCAGAGATTGTGTTAACACGATCTGGAGCTGTGCTGTATCGTTGCAAATTGATTTAGTTTGCATTTGGGCTCCACAAGTTGCCCCCAAAATTTAAGCACCTCAGGTATCATGCCCCCTGTGCTAACACTTTCTAAAAGCAGCTGCCCATAGGACTTTTCCCCAACTGATCCTGCATGGAGTCCCGAGCTGCAGTAACATCTTTTGGCCAGCAGGTGACAACATCTACCTGACATACACTATATTGCCAAAAGTATTCGCTCACCCATCCAAATAATCAGAATCAGTTGTTCCAATCACTTCCATGGCCACAGGTGTATAAAATCAAGCACCTAGGCATGCAGACTGTTTTTACAAACATTTGTGAAAGAATGGGTCGCTCTCAGGAGCTCAGTGAATTCCAGCGTGGAACTGTGATAGGATGCCACCTGTGCAATAAGTCCAGTCGTGAAATTTCCTCGCTCCTAAATATTCCACAGTCAACTGTCAGCTGTATTATAAGAACGTGGAAGTGTTTGGTAACGACAGCAACTCAGCCACGAAGTGGTAGGCCACGTAAACTGACGGAGCGGGGTCAGCAGATGCTGAGGCGCATAGTGCGAAGAGGTCACCAACTTTCTGCAGAGTCAATCGCTATAGACCTCCAAGCTTCATGTGGTCTTCAGATTAGCTCAAGAAAAGTGTGCAGAGAACTTCATGGAATGGGTTTCCATGGCCGAGCAGCTGCATCCAAGCCATACATCACCAAGTGCAATGCAAAGCGTCGGATGCAGTAGTGTAAAGCACGCCGCCACTGGACTCTAGAGCAGTGGAGACGCGTTCTCTGGAGTGACGAATCGCGCTTCTCCATCTGGCAATCTGAAGGACGAGTCTGGGTTTGGCGGTTGCCAGGAGAACGGTACTTGTCTGACTGCATTGTGCCAAGTGTAAAGTTTGGTGGAGGGGGGATTATGGCGTGGGGTTGTTTTTCAGGAGCTGGGCTTGGCCCCCTAGTTCCAGTGAAAGGAACTCTGAATGCTTCAGCATACCAAGACATTTTGGATAATTCCATGCTCCCAACTTTGTGGGAACAGTTTGGAGCTGGCCCCTTCCTCTTCCAACATGACTGTGCACCAGTGCACAAAGCAAGGTCCATAAAGACATGGATGACAGTCTGGTGTGGATGAACTTGACTGGCCTGCACAGAGTCCTGACCTCAACCTGATAGTCTCCCCTCTATATCATCCCAAAGGTGTTCTGAGAGCCAGGCCTTCTCGTCCAACATCAGTGTGTGACCTCACAAATGAGCTTCTGGAAGAATGGTCAAAAATTCCCATAAACACACGCCTAAACCTTGTGGACAGCCTTCCCAGAAGAGTTGAAGCTGCAAAGGGTGGAGCGACGTCATATTGAACCCTATGGACTAGGAATGGGATGTCACTTAAGTTCATATAAATAAATAAATATGCGAGTCAAGGCAGGTGAGCGAATACTTTTGGTAATATAGTGTATGTTATTACAGTGAGGAATATTCCCAAATATTTCTTACTGTATAATTAAACAGAAACCAAAACAAAAACCATACACCACTAGACCCTGACAGTGTTTTTTATTATAGGAAAATCAGAATACAGTTTGATAGAGAAGGGGTTAAATATGTATTAATAGAGCCTTGGAACAATATAGAGAGTCATCATGGGACCTGTGCTCTATAGAAAACTTCAGGAGAACCTACCTCACTCGTTCGCGTAGACTTTCTGGAATTATTTCTTCTGGTGTCCATGAATCCTAATGGAAGAAAATAGTTTATTGTTCAGTACGTGAACCTTCTCTACACATGGACGGCCTTCCTGCATTCACATAGCAAGCACAGACACAAAAATCTGATTTTTGCTGTTAATTGCGTTCTCGTTCAGATTTTAACGTGCAGGGGTCTCACTGTTTTTACTCGTCTCGTAAGGCCTATGCAAAAATGTCTTCGCTACACATATACTCCTTCCAGGTCTGGATGAAGGTGTCATTTCCAGCCTGTGGTGTGGTGGGATAGTGGGTGGACATTGGAGACTATGAATGGGGTTTGGCATTGAGAGTCTGTCTGTGGTTGCACGAATCAGATGTGATTCCTTGACCCACGGCCGGTGTACACAAGCACAACAGACGTGAGGTCTTTTTTTTTTGTTCTCTTTTAGGCTAGGGTCAGACGAACGCATTTTTCACGTTGTCCGTGAAAAAGTGCGTTCGAACGAATGGACGTATTTTTTCCCGGAATACGCGATAGCGGTCATACGATGCGCCTGTTCGTCCGTGATTTTGTACGGATCGTCAATAAAACACTTTGCGTCTGGACGTTATGTTGACCGGACATTAGCAGCGTCTGACGTCTCCTAATCACACACACACACCGCTATGCGGCCGCAGCGCACTCTGTACGTCAGTAGTAGCGGTTTGACGTTCTCGAAAAAATGCGTTCGTTGGCCACTTGCGTTGCACGGACGAACTTTCGTGCGGCCGTTCGTCGTATGTTCCCCGGCATTGGACGTCATTTGCTGCTAGCACGGCCGTGATTTCGTGCAGCTAAACGCACGTTAAAACTGCGTTAGTCTGACCCTAGCCTTAATGGGCTGACTGGGAGGCAGCCCGTAGCCAAACGGTCACTGGACTTGCCTTTAGGTAATTTCCTAGTTCCTTTTATTTCTACATGTTATTGCATTTGCAAACCAGAGAGAAATATATATAAACCGTTGGGTAAAGCTGCAAAAAAAAGAAAAATTCAGACTTAACCCGGGTAATCTTCGGACTAACCAACTGCCCTTGGGTAACAGTCTGGGGGAGCTGAAAAATGTGCACTTTACCCGGATAATGTGCAAGTCTGAGGCTTCACCCGGGTAATCTGAGGACTATCCACAGCTTCACCCGGGTAATCTGCAGAGCATCCAGCCCCGCTTGGGTAACAGTGAATTTTGCTATTATTTATGGATATTATTATCAACGAAAATGAGAAAAGACAAACATTAAAATGTATTGCGGATATAATGAATATACAGAGTAACAGGATATGTTTCTTATATGAATGTGAAAGAGTTGCATGATCTTTATTATGTGTCATATGTGCTTATATATCATTTGTAAAACATAATAATAACCAGCAGGTTACTCTTTATATAATATCTTTATCTTCATAAATTCATTTTCAGACAATTAATGCACAGAGTTACATGACGGTTAATGAGGTTTGTGACTGTGGATACAATTTCATTAAAATAACACACACAATTTTGTTATCAGTCAGATAGCAGTTTGCAGCTTTACCCGGGTAATCCTCAGAACTCAGTCAACTGTAACCTGCTGAAAACCCAAGAAAAGCGGAGAACCCAGAGGCGTTTGGATACTTTGCAGATTACCCGGATAAAGTGCGAGGTTTCATTGCACATCACACTTTATCCAGCAACACTAGGGTAATTTGCGAATTACCCTGTTAAAACAGAGCAGAAAAGCGGATTACCCAGAGGCCTCTGGATACTTTGCAGATTACCCGGGTAAAGTCTGAAATTTCATTTCACTTCATTTCGGACTTTTGCTAATGACACCTGGGTAATGTCAGGATTACCCAGGTAATCCTAGGATTAACCGCACTCCTGGCTTTACCTGTAACATAGACACACACACACACTGTAATATTTGATTGTGTTGCCTTTTGCTGTGATGGCGGCACGCATTCATTGTGCCATTGTTTCAATAAGCTCATGCAATGTCACAGCATTTGTGTCCAGAGTGAAATTAATTTGTGGTTATTTTGTATGTGCCGTTGTTTGCCAAAGTTGCAAACACCAGTGAAGATCTCTAATGTTGCAGTGAAGACAAATGTGAAGCTTCTCCTGCCGTTGTTCAGAATTTTCATTTGTTAATAACACTGCCATTTTTCACCATTGGACCATCAGTGATTTCCAACGGTGTTTGAAACTTTGGCAAACACCGGCACTCTTTGAAACCCCCTTAGTCTCCATATCTCTTCCTAAATTCCTGAGGATGAGGATTCGCTCTAACCCTTCCATATCAAACTATTCCACTTATCGCCCTGTTCTTCACCCATTTCTAAATATTTTAACCAGGAGTCTCCAACCTTGACCCTCCACAGTGGCATTAATTTGTAGCAAGATCTTGTATTGATGATGGGAGAGTCGCGTCGCTGCGTAAAGTCTTCTCCAGCACATTATCCCAAAGATTAACCTCAATGGGGTTAAGGTCTGGACTGTGCGGTGGCCAATCCATGTGTGAAAATGAGGTCTCATGCTCCCTCAACCACTCTTGCACAATCTGAGCCAGATGAATCCTGGCATTGCCAGCTTGGAATATGCCCGCCATGTACAGCATTTTAGTAGCCCTTCTGACCTCTCTCTAAGGGGTCTTATTCCTTCTGGAGATACGGTCTCCAGTACTGCACACAGTACTCCAAGTGAGGTCTAACCAGTGCTCTGTGCCCTGATACCACACATGGATGATACGGCCTGATTCACGGGTACCCTGTTCAAGGGATTTTACAATCTAGGAGATGTACAAGTATTTTGTGAGGTTGGCGCATCCATATCGTTGGGTGTTTTGCCCAAGGACACTCGCTGGTGGCGTCTTCTGAGTGGGATCGGGTCGTCCTTCCATGACTGTAGATAAGCGACCTGGTGGTTAGGTTGAACCCACTTCTCCTAAAGTCAAGACTTGCTTCTCCACACAGTTGTATTGGAGGGATGCGCTGAATGATATTTTGACTTGCTTCACCACGGTTGTAGAGCAGAGATGTTACCACTGGACTCAAAAGCCGTCATTGGGCCATATTACATAGTTGGTGCTAACTTAACCGGAGCTGTTGTAAACTTACCAGAGCCATAGGCTATAATGGCTCTTTTAAGTTTACAACAGCTCTAGCTAAGTTAGCACCAACTTTGTAATACTGCTCAATGTGTGGGTGGAGAGTATGTACCGTTAGGAGTCTTGCCCAAGGACACTTACTGGAGAGGTGCTCTGGCTGGGATAGAACCTGGGTCTCCACGGTTATAGAGCAGTGATGTTACCTCTACTCCATCCAGCCGGTACAAAGTGTTGCCATATTTTATTATACAAATAAATGATTGCATGCACACTCTCTTCATTTGACGGAAAGGCAATAGGACTTACCGGATCGAGGAAGGAAATGTTTAGATGCTCCATGGCGTAATAAAGCAGTCTCTTCTCGGAAAGAGTCCGGCGAACATACAAGGCAATCGCCTGCCCGGAAAGTGAGATACAGGCAAAAGATAAATAATGTGGAAGGCCATGCAGCGAGGCGACATTAATGTCATGACTCATACTAGCTTTACGGAGTTATTAAAAGGGATACATTAAATCAGATCTATGCCAATATGAAGAACAAAATGTCTAGAGATCTAGACGTTGCATCATAGAGTAGAGAAAGAAATAAAACGTAGCTTTTGTTTTGATTGTAAAAATTTTTTGCTTTTAATTCTCCATCAATAAAAGCTGCATTTTATTATTAATTTATCTACTATATGCAACTTCTATATCTCTAGGTTAGCATTTGGTTCTTTACAGGGCCGGCCCAAGACATTGTGCTGCCTGGAGCGAAGGATGAAATGTTGCCCCCCCCCAAAAACACCAAAACACGCAGCGTGTATGAGCGTATCACAGTGCGCCACAGCAATAAAATTCAAACACTCATACACACACCGTACATTAGAATTTTCTTGCTGTGGAGCTCTGTGATACAGTAATGTGAAGTGTATATAACTGAGCCCAGTGTCACATACCCAGCGTCACATGCCCAGCAGAGCCCAGCGTCACATGCCCAGCAGAGCCCACACATGGATATATTTTCCCCCTAGGCCCACACATGGATATATTTTCCCCCTAGGCCCACACATGGATATATTTTCCCCCTAGGCCCACACATGGATATATTTTCCCCCTAGGCCCACACATGGATATATTTTCCCCCTAGGCTCACACATGGATAGATTTGCCCCCAGGCTCACACATGGATAGATTTGCCCCCAGGCTCACACATGGATAGATTTGCCCCCAGACTCACACATGGATAGATTTGCCCCCAGACTCACACATGGATAGATTTGCCCCCAGACTCACACATGGATAGATTTGCCCCATGCATATATTTGCCCGCAGGCTCACCTCTGCCAGGCCCCTCCGACGGGCAGATCGTTCGGCCACCGCGTTCGTTCCTTCAACGAGCGGCAGCCTCATGAGTATCCTGCCCATGTTTGAAATCCTGCCCATGTTTGGCTTGTACAAAGCGCACAAGACCTTGAGTAGCACTCACCTCCCGCAGTTTGCCCGTGCTCTTGCCCTGCAGCCTTTCTTCATATCCCCGTAGCCGCTCTCTTGTGGTCTCGTTTTGGGGGTGAAAGACCAGGAGAGATCGGGCTATTTCAGCAGCATCTTCCCAGTCCTCAACTAAGGAAAAGAAAGATCAAATGAATCAGTCCCTGAGGGCAATTACATGAAGTTCACTCTCTAACACCAGCCCTCAACGGAAAGACACACACAAAATAACAACAACAAACTCCTCAGGCCCTCAATTACAAAAAAAAAGGAGAAAAAGAAAAGGATCCGTGTTGTATATAGATCCCTTGTGGAATGTCTAGACACGCTGGGGCAGACACTGTAACACAGCGTAGGAATCTCCGCTCTCACACGTAACACACTAGAAGGCAGGACGGACCTGGGAGCGCAGCGTTAACTCACGTTTGCTGTATGCGTCCAGCATTAAGGACAGGTGAGAAACGAGCGGATCTTCCGTGGAATGTTCCACACGCATCCTCAAGGAAGGTTCCTTAGCACAATTCTGCCTGCACTGCAAGATGTCCATGTAATACTCTGCAAGGAGGGAGAGGAAAAGAGCATGGTGTGCTCAACAAGACGTGAGTAAAGCCAGGACACCGCTCTGCACGGGGGAATTAGCGTCCGAAACACACAACTAGGGGGTAGAACTACAGGGATGTAGGGGACGATAGAGGAGTAACAGAGGGGACAATAGCAGAGGTAATTAAGGGTAATAGAGGGGTAACAGAGGGGACCATGGTAGAGGTAATTAAGGGTAATAAGGGAGTATCAGGGGACAATAGCAGATGTAATTTAGGGTTACTAGAGGTGAGATTTAGATCAGACCAGCAAGGAGGGAGCATCCATGGGACCATACAAGATGTGCTGCTCCAAGTGGAGGGGAGGGGGTGTTTCAGTGATACATTTCAATATCTGGGACAGCAACGAGACTTTTTGAGTGTAAATTGTGGGGGGGGGTTACTAACGTGATATCGCCTCTGAAACATCCCTGTAGGTCTCGCTCTCTTGCTCCCTGGTTCCTTCGCATAAAGAGCGGCAATCCTCCATCGCCAGGAGATACATCTTCAAGGACTCCTCTAACCGCCTGACCCCAACTCGGAGTTTACCCTCTGACAGCAGAGAGACCGCCTGGGTATACACCACCTGAGGAGAGACAGAAAAGAGACCGCCTGGGTATACACCGCCTGAGGAGAGACAGAAAAGAGACCGCCTGGGTATACACCGCCTGAGGAGAGACAGCAAAGAGACCGCCTGGGTATACACCGCCTGAGGAGAGACAGCAAAGAGACCGCCTGGGTATACAACACCTGAGGAGAGACAGCAAAGAGACCGCCTGGGTATACACCGCCTGAGGAGAGACAGCAAAGAGACTGCCTGGGTATACAACACATGAGGAGAGACAGCAAAGAGACCGCCTGGGTATACACCGCCTGAGGAGAGACAGCAAAGAGACCGCCTGGGTATACACCGCCTGAGGAGAGACAGCAGAGAAACCGCCTGGGTATACACCGCCTGAGGAGAGACAGCAAAGAGACCGCCTGGGTATACAACACCTGAGGAGAGACAGCAGAGAAACCGCCTGGGTATACACCGCCTGAGGAGAGACAGCAAAGAGACCGCCTGGGTATACACCGCCTGAGGAGAGACAGCAGAGAGACCGCCTGGGTATACACCGCCTGAGGAGAGACAGCAAAGACACCGCCTGGGTATACACCGCCTGAGGAGAGACAGCAAAGACACCGCCTGGGTATACACCGCCTGAGGAGAGACAGCAAAGACACCGCCTGGGTATACACCGCCTGAGGAGAGACAGTAAAGACACCGCCTGGGTATACACCGCCTGAGGAGAGACAGCAAAGAGACCGCCTGGGTATACACCGCCTGAGGAGAGACAGCAAAGAGACCGCCTGGGTATACAACACCTGAGGAGAGACAGCAAAGAGACCGCCTGGGTATACAACACATGAGGAGAGACAGCAAAGAGACCGCCTGTGTATACAACACCTGAGGAGAGACAGCAAAGAGACCGCCTGGGTATACAACACATGAGGAGAGACAGCAAAGAGACCGCCTGTGTATACAACACCTGAGGAGAGACAGCAGAGAAACCGCCTGGGTATACACCGCCTGAGACCGCCTGGGTATACACCGCCTGAGGAGAGACAGCAAAGAGACCGCCTGGGTATACACCGCCTGAGGAGAGACAGCAAAGAGACCGCCTGTGTATACAACACCTGAGGAGAGACAGCAGAGAAACCGCCTGGGTATACACGCCTGAGACCGCCTGTGTATACACCGCCTGAGGAGAGACAGCAAAGAGACCGCCTGGGTATACACCGCCTGAGGAGAGACAGCAAAGAGACCGCCTGTGTATACAACACCTGAGGAGAGACAGCAGAGAAACCGCCTGGGTATACACCGCCTGAGGAGAGACAGCAAAGAGACCGCCTGGGTATACACGCCTGAGGAGAGACGGCAGAGAGACCGCCTGGGTAATTGTCCTTGTAGGACATATGGACCCAGAGATACAGGGGTCCGAAGTAGCTTTTAGGGAACAGGTGCAGCCCTGGTCATCTAGAATAGTGTTTATTAACTCCAGACCTCAAGTACCCCTAACTGGCCAGGTTTGCAGATATCTGAAACACAGGTGATATTATTTGCTGCACCATGATTGCAGGATTCAATCTGCATCCCCCCCCCCAATGATCCTTAAAATCCGGCCTTTTAGGGGGACTTTATCTAGAACAGTGGTTTCCTAACTCCAGTTCCGAAAAAAAACAGGTCAGGTTTTAAGGATCACCTTGGGGGAAATGCAGACTGAATCCTGCAATCACTGCAGTGGCGGAAGTACCAGGGTCGCGGCGGTCGCAGTTACGACCGGGCCCTGGCATTCCGCCACTGGAGGGGGGCCCAGCGCCGCCCGCCAGATTCCGGCAATCAGAGCTGGAATCTGGGAGCCGCGCGCTGGCCGTCCCTCTCCCTGCGAGAGGCCGCTGACATGCAGCTTGGCCGGTCACGTGGGATAGAAACCACCTGACCAGCGCACGAGATCCTCTCGCGAGACCTCTGCGCTGATCAGGTGGTTTCCGGCGAGTGGCCAAGACGCATGTTTCCAGCGGCCGCTCGCCAAGGAGAAGAACAATGCCGGCGGAGCCTGCCCTGGGGCCAGCAGAGGTAAGTAAGAGCTGGGGGCCCTTATACCCATGAGCTGGGGGGCATATCCATGTGAGAGCTGGGGGGCATATCCATGAGCTGGGGGGCATACCCATGTGAGAGCTGGGGGGCATATCCATGAGCTGGGGGGCATACCCATGTGATAGCTGGGGGGCATATCCATGAGCTGGGGGGGCATACCCATGTGATAGCTGGGGGGCATACCCATGAGCTGGGGGCATACCATGTGAGAGCTGGGGGGCATATCCATGAGCTGGGGGTGCATATCCATGAGCTGGGGGTGCATATCCATGAGCTGGGGGTGCATATCCATGAGCTGGGGGTGCATATCCATGAGCTGGGGGTGCATATCCATGAGCTGGGGGTGCATATCCATGAGCTGGGGGGCATACCCATGTGAGAGCTGGGGGCATATCCATGAGCTGGGGGCATACCCATGTGAGAGCTGGGGGGCATATCCATGAGCTGGGGGCATACCCATGTGAGAGCTGGGGGGCATATCCATGAGCTGGGGGGCATATCCATGAGCTGGGGGCATATCCATGAGCTGTGGGGGCATACCCATGTGAGAGCTGGGGGGCATATCCATGTGAGAGCTGGGGGGCATATCCATGAGCTGGGGGCATACCCATGTGAGAGCTGGGGGGCATATGTATCCATGAGCTGGGGGCATATCCATGAGCTGGGGGGGCATATGTATCCATGAGCTGGGGGGCATATCCATGAGCTGGGGGGCATATCCATGAGCTGGGGGGCATATCCATGAGCTGGGGGGGCATATCCATGAGCTGGGGGTGCATACCCATGTGAGAGCTGGGGGTGCATACCCATGTGAGAGCTGGGGGCATATCCATGAGCTGGGGGCATATCCATGAGCTGGGGGGCATATCCATGAGCTGGGGGCATATCCATGAGCTGGGGGGCATATCCATGAGCTGGGGGTGCATATCCATGAGCTGGGGGTGCATATCCATGAGCTGGGGGTGCATATCCATGAGCTGGGGGCATACCCATGTGAGAGCTGGGGGGGCATATGTATCCATGAGCTGGGGGGCATATCCATGAGCTGGGGGCATACCCATGTGAGAGCTGGGGGGCATATCCATGTGTGAGCTGGGGGGCATATCCATGTGTGAGCTGGGGGGCATATCCATGTGTGAGCTGGGGGGCATACCCATGTGAGAGCTGGGGGGGGGGCATATGTATCCATGAGCTGGGGGCATACCCATGTGAGAGCTGGGGGGCATATCCATGTGTGAGCTGGGGGGCATATCCATGTGTGAGCTGGGGGGCATATCCATGTGTGAGCTGGGGGGCATATCCATGAGCTGGGCAGTATGAATTATGAATTATATATATATATAAAATCGGGGGGGATATACATGTGAGCTGGGGGCATTTTTATATGGTCTGTTCTTATTGGAAAGCGTCACATGACATTAAAGAAAAGTATTGGTACTCGGTATCGGTGAGTACTTTTAAAAAGTATCGGTACTCGGTCTTAAAAAAGTGGTATCGGTGCATCCCTAGGCAATACTATCTTTGTTTTATTTTTCAGTGAAAAATAAGTAAAAATACATAATTTTTTTGGGGGGGGGGCCCCTTCGTGGATTCTTGCACCGGGGCCCTCAGGATTCTAGTTACGCCACTGAATCACTGAGCAGCAAATCAAAATCACCTGTGCTGTGCTTCAGATATCTGCAAACCTGGCCTGTTAGGGGAACATGAGGACCAGGGTTGGGAACCACTGCTCTAGGGCAGGGGTCTCAAACCTCAGCCCTCCAGATGTTTATGGCATACAACTCCCAGACTTCCTTGAACGCAATAGATCGGCAGAGAATCACGGAAGCAGTAGCTCAGGAACATCTGGTGGGTCGGAGTTGGAGATGCCTGGGCTAGAGGATACATGTTTTACCTGATACTGTGGCTGCTCCAGATCACGAAAACTCAGTTCTTGTATCTGCTCCATCCGTTTGTAGCGCTGGATGTCATCCTGGATTTGCTCGTGATGTGGATTCTTCACGTAGAAAGTGAACGCAGCCGCCGCAGCTTCATCCAGTTCTTCCAGCTGCGTTAAAGAGAAGATTTCACAACCGTCAACACCAAATGTTTCTTATTGACCACTTAAATTGCCATCCAGCTCCTCCTCCTCCTTGCCTGAGGGGGCCGTTTGGGCTTGCTTCACCCTGACCTGCACCATTAGGCTAGGGTCAGACGAACGCAGTTTTAACATGCGTTTAGACGCACGAAATCACGGCCGTGCTAGCAGCAAATGACGTCCAATGCCGGGGAACACAGAAGTACGGCCGCACGAAAGTGCGTCCGCGCAACGCAAGTGGCAAACGAACGCATTTTTTCTAGAACGTCAAACCGCTACTACTGACATACAGAGTGCGCTGCGTCCGCATAGCGGCGTGTTTGCGTGATTGGGAGACGTCAGACGCTGCTAATGTCCGGCCAACATAACGTCCAGACACAAAAAGTGTTTTATTGATGATCCGTACAAAATCAAGAACGAAAAGGCGCATCGTATGACCGCTATCGCGTATTCTGTGAAAAAATACGTTCATTCGTTCGAACGCACTTTTTCACAGACAACGCGAAAAATGCGTTAGTCTGACCCTAGCCTTAGACCGGGGCCAGACGTGTGCACTAAAAGGGGTTATTCAAAGAGTGCCGAATTGGGCGCCGATCGGTGAATTTCCCCATACGGTGCAATTTTGAGGCAATTCAGAAAGCTGATTCGCCAAATAGTGGTGAATTGCCAGCGAAATACGGTGCAATTTGGCAGCAATTAAATTCCCCAGAGATGTAATGTTTAATCTATTCAAAGACACTGAGCGGCACGGAAAGTTGTCGAAATGGCCTGATTTTCGGTGATTCCATTCGACAGGTTTCCCAAAGGATTCAATGTAACAAAAAAAATAAAAAAATAGATTCCCTAGTTTCATATTTTTTTATTCAACTGTCTATGCTTTTAATTTGCAGCGAAAAGTCTTTTTTTTTTTTTAAAAAAAATAAATAATAATATTTAGGCATTTTTCTGGATTTTTTCGGTGAAAAATTATATATATATTTTTTAAAACGGTGTTATTTTTTCTGCGACAGACCTTTTCATTATTTTTCATAGGATCTTTTGTATTATTTTCATGCATTATTTTTGTTTATAACACCTTATAAATTGCTATGTTTTTAATAACCCTGTTCTGCAGCTGGTCAGCTGCATTCGGTGTATCCATTCGGCATACTTTGATGAACTGAACTCGCCCGAGTGCGCCGAACGGAAAAGCACTGAAATTTCGGTGCTCGTTGAATAACCCCTTAAATGTTTCCGTAATAAAGCGCATGGTGTTGTCCTTCATAGAATTTTGATGTATCACATAGGGAACAACACACATTGTACGGGTGCACTTTTTCCACGCACGTTTAATTCGTCACAATTTAAGACGTGTGAATAACCTTCGTGCAATCATTGAGCTCGAGGTACAGGAGATCCTGGTGCTTTGGTTGGACAGTGTCAAAATAAATAAAAAGGTGTGATTGGCAGACGCAGAAATGCTACAAATCTAGTGATAAATAATGTCAAGCTAGAGCGCCACCTGGTGGCATGAAATTGAAATTTCTTCTGGTCACTATACCAGAGTCATCTTTAAGCTTTGTTTTTTATCATCCTCTGAAAACGTTTTGTATAAATAAAATTTAATATATAAAAAACACATATCTCTCAAGCATTTGTTTATATTTTTGCACGTGTGGATCACTGTGAGTGAAGGTCTTTATTAGGGATGCACCGATACGACTTTAAGACCGAGTACCGATACTTTTTTCAAGTACTCACCGATACCGAGTACCGATACTTTTATTTTATGTCATGTGACCACTTTCCAATAAGAACAAGCCTCGTATAAAAATGCCCCCAGCTCACATGTATATATCCCCCCCGAGAGTATATATATACACATACATACACAGAATGCCCCCAGCTCTCATGGATACTGCCCCCAGCTCATGGATATTGCCCCCAAGCTCTCATGGATATATGCCCCCAGCTCATGGATATTGCCCCCAAGCTCTCATGGATATATGCCCCCAGCTCATGGATATTGCCCCCAAGCTCTCATGGATATATGCCCCCAGCTCATGGATATTGCCCCCAAGCTCTCATGGATATATGCCCCCAGCTCATGGATATTGCCCCCAAGATCTCATGGATATATGCCCCCAGCTCATGGATACTGCCCCAAGCTCTCATGGATACATGCCCCCAGCTCATGGATATATGCCCCCAGCTCATGGATATTGCCCCCAGGCTCTCATGGATATAGCCCCCAGCTCATGGATACTGCCCCCAGGCTCTCATGGATATATGCCCCAAGCTCTCATGGCTATTGCCCCCAAGCTCTCATGGATACTGCCCCCAAGCTCTCATGGATACTGCCCCCAAGCTCTCATGGATACTGCCCCCAAGCTCTCATGGATACTGCCCCCAAGCTCTCATGGATACTGCCCCCAAGCTCTCATGGATACTGCCCCCAAGCTCTCATGGATACTGCCCCCAAGCTCTCATGGATACTGCCCCAAGCTCTCATGGATACTGCCCCCAAGCTCTCATGGATACTGCCCCCAAGCTCTCATGGATACTGCCCCCAAGCTCTCATGGATACTGCCCCCAAGCTCTCATGGATACTGCCCCCAAGCTCTCATGGATACTCCCCCAAGCTCTCATGGATACTGCCCCCAAGCTCTCATGGATACTGCCCCCAAGCTCTCATGGATACTGCCCCCAAGCTCTCATGGATACTGCCCCCAAGCTCTCATGGATACTGCCCCCAAGCTCTCATGGATACTGCCCCCAAGCTCATGGATATTGCCCCCCAGCTCTCATGGATATTGCCCCCAGCTCAGACCCCAGACCAGACATGGGGCGGCTGTTCGAATGCTCTATCGGCAGTCGGACAGCCGCCCCTGGAGCTCTCCGGCATACTTACCTTCCCGAGCAACACCGACAAAGTCTTCGGGCGTGCGCTCGTTGAAGGACCCCAGCCGCGATCACGTGGGACTCCCACGTGATTGCGGCTGGGGTCCTTCAACGTGCAGAAGCGCAGAAACTTTCCCGGCGCCGCTCAGAAAGGCAAGTATGCCGGAGAGCTCCAGGGGCGGCTGTCCGAATGCCGATAGAGCATTCGAACAGCCGCCCAAGCCCCTCGAATGCCGGCAAGCCGGCTCCCGGTATCGGGGGAAAATATCGGGAGTACTGCACGAGTATCGAGTACTCGGTATCGGCACCGATATCGATACTAGTATCGGTAACGTGCAACCCTAGTCTTTATTTCCCATTTTGTATTCACCCTGGCAATCCACTTAAGGGGTTAAATAAGGCACTCCATGCTCTGCTAGAGGTGTGCATTCGTCTCGTAACGAATCTCAATTCGTTAAGTACTTCCAAAATACGAATTAACGAATTGATTTCATCCAAATTGAAAACAAAACGTTATATAACGAAATTGATTCGTTACGCGGTTTCACAAGCGAACCATTGATTATGATCCCCGAGCAGGATTTGATTCACGGGAGTCTTAGTGATCTGAAATTCCAAATCAATCTTAAAACTTACAATACATACAAGTACTAACTAAAGCAAACGACATTATGAAACGAATCAAATTGGTTAGTCTGTTACACAAAGCACCCCCGTCCCTGTAAATTGGCCCGTGGTGCTGAATCTGTTGTCTTTGTTTGAATTTTTTGTTTGCATAGAGTGTCTTTAAAATAATTTCATGAACAAACAGTGTGGGGGGGGGGACGACCGGATATGGGAGAGAAAATTTGTTTAGAAAAGAAATCAAACCAGAGAGTGAGAGGGAGTTTTCAGGAAGGAACCGCACCAGAGAGAGGCAGGCAGGGTTAGGGTGGTGGCACAGGACTCCTGCTCCAAGCATGAATAAAACACTGGTGGTACAGCTCCTCCACCCAGTAGCAGTATCCCCCGGTCTGTGTTATAGTTCTGTTACTGTTGCAAACTAAAAACAAAGTGGTTATGTCTGACATAACCCTAGAACTAAATCCGAGTAAAGCAGCGGCGCATCTTCTGCAATCAGCTCCAAAGCAGCGTCTGAGTTTATGAACGTGTAACGCAGTCTGACTCTAAACCGTGAGTGCTGTACACAAGCGGATTAAATTGGCGAACCGATTAATGAAAAAATAGTCGTCAACGATTCTCATTATCGATTAGTTGTTTCAGCCCTAAATGTGTGTCGGGGAAAATGTGGCCGATCAGGCAGCTCTATACTTAGAACTGAGCTGGATAAAAAAAATAAAAAAATAAATGCATCGAAAGATCAGCAGGGGAGGCGGTCAAAAATAAAAGGGGCTTTTTCCTCAGTAATTCTGTAATGCTAGATAAAAAGAATAAAAAAAAAAAAAGAAAAATTGGGGGAAAAAAAAAGCATTTTTCCAAATACTTATCTTATTATCCAGCGTTACAGAATTACAGGGTGAAAATAAAATTAAAAAAAATTGGAAAAATGTATATTTTTTTTCCTCAAGTTACACTGCAAGATACCCCTCTGTGGTGGGCACCTGTGGACACATGCCTACTTTACCTAATTGTATATCCAGCTGCCCAACAGCATGAATACATAGATTAGGTGTCCAGGAAAACACGACTGATCTGGCAACCCTATACAGGCCCGGCAGCGCTCAGCTCTGAATCTTCGTTAAATATGCCTCATTCAGTGAATTCACTGTTTATCGAATGGTCACCGTATTTTTCCAAAAATGTAGGGAAAAAAAAACAAAAACAAAAGGGTGTCTAAATAATAGAAAGGTCCTTTAAAAAAAATAAAAAAATAAATAAGGGGGGTGGGGTTAAAAATAAATAAATGTCTTTCAAAAATTAAAACAAAAGACGATATATAATATATATATATTCCATTTTTTACATTGAATAGACTAGTAGTTCTGTATGATACAAATTCGGTGCCGCCGGATTGCGGCGAAATGCATGATATTTCACTGTCAGTTTGCCTATATTTGGTGAATTCACAGCTTAGTGAAAAGAATTGCCCTGAAAGTCACCATTCGGTGCAATTCAGGGCCAATTCGGCTGTTAGTGAATAACTCATAAAGTATACAAAGTACAGGAGACGTTAACTTACAGAAAGGAGACGTTAACTTACAGAAAGGAGACGTTAACTTACAGAAAGGAGACGTTAACTTACAGAAAGGAGACGTTAACTTACAGAAAGGAGACGTTAACTTACAGAAAGGAGACGTTAACTTACAGAAAGGAGACGTTAACTTACAGAAAGGAGACGTTAACTTACAGAAAGGAGACGTTAACTTACAGAAAGGAGACGTTAACTTACAGAAAGGAGACGTTAACTTACAGAAAGGAGACGTTAACTTACAGAAAGGGACGTTAACTTACAGAAAGGAGACGTTAACTTACAGAAAGGAGACGTTAACTTACAGAAAGGAGACGTTAACTTACAGAAAGGAGACGTTAACTTACAGAAAGGAGACGTTAACTTACAGAAAGGAGACGTTAACTTACAGAAAGGAGACGCTAACTTACAGAAAGGAGACGCTAACTTACAGAAAGGAGACGCTAACTTACAGAAAGGAGACGCTAACTTACAGAAAGGAGACGCTAACTTACAGAAAGGAGACGCTAACTTACAGAAAGGAGACGCTAACTTACAGAAAGGAGACGCTAACTTACAGAAAGGAGACGCTAACTTACAGAAAGGAGACGCTAACTTACAGAAAGGAGACGCTAACTTACAGAAAGGAGACGCTAACTTACAGAAAGGAGACGCTAACTTACAGAAAGGAGACGCTAACTTACAGAAAGGAGACGCTAACTTACAGAAAGGAGACGCTAACTTACAGAAAGGAGACGCTAACTTACAGAAAGGAGACGCTAACTTACAGAAAGGAGACGCTAACTTACAGAAAGGAGACGCTAACTTACAGAAAGGAGACGCTAACTTACAGAAAGGAGACGTTAACTTACAGAAAGGAGACGTTAACTTACAGAAAGGAGACGTTAACTTACAGAAAGGAGACGTTAACTTACAGAAAGGAGACGTTAACTTACAGAAAGGAGACGTTAACTTACAGAAAGGAGACGTTAACTTACAGAAAGGAGACGTTAACTTACAGAAAGGAGACGTTAACTTACAGAAAGGAGACGTTAACTTACAGAAAGGAGACGTTAACTTACAGAAGGAGACGTTAACTTACAGAAAGGAGACGTTAACTTACAGAAAGGAGACGTTAACTTACAGAAAGGAGACGCTAACTTACAGAAAGGAGACGCTAACTTACAGAAAGGAGACGCTAACCCGCTGCCATGAGCCAAGTTTGCAGCTCCATGCATTAAGTTTAAACGTTACATTTATCGGCAGGAAGAAAAAAGGCCCAAATTTTCCACATTTTGACCTTTAGTGCCTCTTCATACACATCCAGCCACGTGGCTCTGCCCTGACTGACAGCAAAGCCCCCTCCTCACCCTGGCATTCACTGCAAACTATTCATAACACCCCCTCCTCTCCCCTTCCCACCAAACTTACTCAGACCCCCCCTTCCCCCCCAAACCTACTCAGACCCCCCCTCCCCCCCCAAACCTACTCAGACCCCCTCTCCCCCCAAACCTACTCAGACCCCCTTCCCCCCCAACCTACTCAGACCCCCCCTTCCCCCCCAAACCTACTCAGACCCCCCCTTCCCCCCCAAACCTACTCAGACCCCCCCTCCCCCCCCAAACCTACTCAGACCCCCCCTTCCCCCCAAACCTACTCAGACCCCCCTTCCCCCCAAACCTACTCAGACCCCCCTTCCCCCCCAAACTACTCAGACCCCCCCTCCCCCCCAAACCTACTCAGACCCCCCTTCCCCCCCAAACCTACTCAGACCCCCTTCCCCCCCCAAACTACTCAGACCCCCTTCCCCCCAAACCTACTCAGACCCCCCCTCCCCCACCTAAAACTGACCCTTAGTCCAGTGTGTGCCCCCCGGTCACCTTGTAGTGGGTGAGCTGCAGGTAGTTGTAGTTGTAGGGCAGCCCCCCCCCTGGGTCCCCCCCCGGGTCACCTTGTAGTGGGTGAGCTGCAGGTAGTTGTAGGGCAGCCCCCCGGGTCCCCCCCCGGTCACCTTGTAGTGGGTGAGCTGCAGGTAGTTGTTAGGGCAGCCCCCCTGGGTCCCCCCCGGGTCACCTTGTAGTGGGTGAGTTGCAGGTAGTTGTAGGGCAGCCCCCCTGGGTCCCCCCCCGGGTCACCTTGTAGTGGTGAGTTGCAGGTAGTTGTAGGGCAGCCCCCCCCCCGGTCACCTTGTAGTGGGTGAGCTGCAGGTAGTTGTAGGGCAGCCCCCCCCGGGTCCCCCCCCGGGTCACCTTGTAGTGGGTGAGCTGCAGGTAGTTGTAGGGCAGCCCCCCCGGGTCCCCCCCCGGGTCACCTTGTAGTGGGTGAGCTGCAGGTAGTTGTAGGGCAGCCCCCCCCCGGGTCACCTTGTAGTGGGTGAGCTGCAGGTAGTTGTAGGGCAGCCCCCCCCCGGGTCACCTTGTAGTGGGTGAGCTGCAGGTAGTTGTAGGGCAGCCCCCCGTCCCCCCCGGGTCACCTTGTAGTGGGTGAGCTGCAGGTAGTTGTAGGGCAGCCCCCCTGGGTCCCCCCCCGGGTCCCCCCGGGTCACCTTGTAGTGGGTGAGTTGCAGGTAGTTGTAGGGCAGCCCCCCCCGGGTCACCTTGTAGTGGGTGAGCTGCAGGTAGTTGTAGGGCAGCCCCCCCCGGGTCCCCCCCCGGTCACCTTGTAGTGGGTGAGCTGCAGGTAGTTGTAGGGCAGCCCCCCCCGGGTCCCCCCCGGGTCACCTTGTAGTGGGTGAGCTGCAGGTAGTTGTAGGGCAGCCCCCCCCGGGTCCCCCCCGGGTCACCTTGTAGTGGGTGAGCTGCAGGTAGTTGTAGGGCAGCCCCCCCGTCCCCCCCGGGTCACCTTGTAGTGGGTGAGCTGCAGGTAGTTGTAGGGCAGCCCCCCCCCGGGTCCCCCCCGGGTCACCTTGTAGTGGGTGAGCTGCAGGTAGTTAGGGCAGCCCCCCCCCGGGTCACCTTGTAGTGGGTGAGCTGCAGGTAGTTGTAGGGCAGCCCCCCCCCGGGTCACCTTGTAGTGGGTGAGCTGCAGGTAGTTGTAGGGCAGCCCCCCCGGGTCCCCCCCCCGGGTCACCTTGTAGTGGGTGAGCTGCAGGTAGTTGTAGGGCAGCCCCCCCCCCGGTCCCCCCCCCGGGTCACCTTGTAGTGGGTGAGCTGCAGGTAGTTGTAGGGCAGCCCCCCGTCCCCCCCCCGGGTCACCTTGTAGTGGGTGAGCTGCAGGTAGTTGTAGGGCAGCCCCCCCGTCCCCCCCGGGTCACCTTGTAGTGGGTGAGCTGCAGGTAGTTGTAGGGCAGCCCCCCCCGGGTCCCCCCCCCGGGTCACCTTGTAGTGGGTGAGCTGCAGGTAGTTGTAGGGCAGCCCCCCCCCGGGTCCCCCCCCCGGGTCACCTTGTAGTGGGTGAGCTGCAGGTAGTTGTAGGGCAGCCCCCTCTGGAAGAGCCGCTCGGTGTCCCGGGTCAGCCGGTACCGGGAAGGTTCTCCCAGCTGAAGCCTCTCGCAGCCCAGCAGACATTCGGCCCGGCTCAGCACGGATTCCTCCAGGCCGGGCCCCTGGAGCCCGCACTCCGCCCCGCAGCGCAGCCTGATCCCCCGCAGCTCCCGCAGGCCCCGCACGGCCCCCCACAGCTGAGCCTGGGCCCCCGCCCAATCCTCCCGCGAGAACCGATCAAACCCGTCCCAGAACAGGCGGTCCGGGGGCTGCGGGGGATCCGCGGGGGCTGGGGGCACCGCCAGGAGCCCCCCCAAAACCAGCAGCCAGGGGCCACGCATAACTGTGTGCAGAGAGAGGAGTGAGCAGCGGGGGGAGGGGACCGGCCCGAATACCACCTCCCCATTAACCCTCTGTATGCTGAGCCCCCATTAACCCTCTGTATGCTGAGCCACCATTAACCCTCTGTGTGCTGAGCCCCCATTAACCCTTTGTATGCTGAGCCCCCATTAACCCTCTGTATGCTGAGCCCCCATTAACCCTTTGTATGCTGAGCCCCCATTAACCCTCTGTATGCTGAGCCCCATTAACCCTTTGTGTGCTGAGCCCTCATTAACCCTTTGTATGCTGATCCCCACGTTAATCCTCTGTATGCTGAGCCCTCATTAACGCTCTTTATGCTGAGCTCCATTAACCCTGTGTATACGGAGCAACATTAACCCTCTGTATGCTGAGCCCCATTAACCCTCTGTGTGCTGATCCTCATTAACCTTTTGTGTGCTGACCCTTCATTAACACTTTGTGTGTCTACTGAGCTCTCATTAACCCTCTGTATGCTGTCCCCTCATTAGATCTGTGTGTGCTGAGCCTTCACTAACTCCATGCTGTTCCTTTTTTAACTCGGTCTACTGAGTCCTGATTAACCCTCTGTGTGCCAAGCTCTCATCAATCAGAGCCATCTACTAGTATGTACAAGTATATCACAGAGCTCCACAGCAATAAAACTCACAGTAATGTGCAGTGTGTATGATTGTATCACAGAGCTCCACAGCAATAAAACTCACAGTAATGTGCAGTGTGTATGATTGTATCACAGAGCTCCACAGCAATAAAACTCACAGTAATGTGCAGTGTGTATGAGCGTATCACCGAGCTTCACAGCAATAAAACTCACAGTAATGTGCAGTGTGTATGAGCGTATCACCGAGCTTCACAGCAATAAAACTCACAGTACTGTGCGGTGTGTATGAGCGTATCATAGAGCTGCACAGCAATAAAATTCAGTAATGTGCAGTGTGTATGAGCGTATCACAGAGCTCCACAGCAATAAAACTCACAGTAATGTGCAGTGTGTATGAGCGTATCACAGAGCTCCACAGCAATAAAACTCACAGTAATGTGCAGTGTGTATGAGCGTATCACAGAGCTCCACAGTAATAAAACTCACAGTACTGTGCGGTGTGTATGAGCGTATCATAGAGCTGCACAGCAATAAAATTCAGTAATGTGCAGTGTGTATGAGCGTATCACAGAGCTCCACAGCAATAAAACTCACAGTAATGTGCAGTGTGTATGAGCGTATCACAGAGCTCCACAGCAATAAAGCTCACAGTACTGTGCGGTGTGTATGAGCGTATCATAGAGCTGCACAGCAATAAAACTCAGTAATGTGCAGTGTGTATGAGCGTATCACAGAGCTCCACAGCAATAGCACTCATAGTTAGTAATGTTTAATGTGTATGAGTGTACCAGCAACCTTGGCCTCTATCTTTTTCTGAACTACATCTCCCATGTTGCTCTGTCACTCATTAAAGCCGGAGTCACACGAGCGCATTGAGTGCATCCATTTGACCCGTTTGACCCCTCCCTGCGTCCATTGCAGCTTTTTAACGTCTCGACAGGGAGTGCCACACTGTGTAATGTGCATAATTGTATCACACGTTACACCGGTCCTGAAACCCCCCCTGTCAAAAAGCCACGACGGACGTTCGACAGAGCTACAAAGCGTGATGGCTCGCACTTTTGTAGGACTGAGCACACTAACTTTCACTCAGCGAGATGGCCACACGGGCGTCCGAGCGGAGAGAACGCCCATTCTCATGGACGTTCCCTCTGTGCTCATCATGTGCGCTCGTATTGCCATGGCCTTATTTGGTGGTGCTTCAAGGGAAATGTAGTTCCAACACATTTTAAGAGACCTGAGAGGTTGGAATTCCAGCATCGACTGCAGTGTCCTACAGAGCACAGAGACCTACAGGTTCTGCGATACAGTTGCTGGTCACCGGAGCATACAGACGCAAAATGTATCAAGAGAGCGTTTAATGTCTTTTTAAAAGTCCATGCAGTGACCAGTGGTCCGGTCAGCCACTTTTTACACGGCCGAGTGCAGATAATCCACAAATTGTATCCATATTATTTTTATTGTGCAACAACTGATCAGGTTACTATGGAAAATAACACATAACAACGAAACGCGTTTTACTACGGCAGCCTGGAACCTTATATTCAAAGTGTTTCTTAGGAACAAAATTTGACAAGTCAAATTCTTTCATAAAATTTCAGCTCTGTCCAAAAACGTTTGATAGCTCCTGAATTACAGTGTTTTATAGGGTCAGGGCTAGAAATTAGGGTTAGATTTAGAGTTAGGGCTAAAGTTTGAAATTAGGGTTAGATTTAGGGTTAGGGCTAGAAATTAGGGTTAGATTTAGAGTTAGGACTAAAATTAGAAATTAGGGTTAGATTTAGGTTTAGGGCTAGAAAATAGGGTTAGATTTAGAGTTAGGGCTAAAGTTTGAAATTAGGGTTAGATTTAGGGTTAGGGCTAGAAATTAGGGTTAGATTTAGAGTTAGGACTAAAGTTAGAAATTAGGGTTAGATTTAGGGTTAGGGCTAGAAATTAGGGTTAGAGTTAGGGCTGAAGTTAGAAATTAGAGTTAGATTTAGAGTTAGGACTAAAGTTAGAAATTAGGGTTAGATTTAGGGTTAGGGCTAGAAATTAGGGTTAGATTTAGAGTTAGGGCTGAAGTTAGAAATTAGAGTTAGATTTAGAGGTAGGGCTAGGGTTAGAAATTAGGGTTAGATTTAGAGTTAGGGCTAGGGTTAGAAATTAGGGTTAGATTTATTTTTTTATTGTTTTTTTATTCAGTAAAAGCATAAATGACAGTTCGTAGTCTCATCATATAACAAAGATATTCCGCTAATGCGGGGATCGTTCAAGATCTGCGAAGTATACATATTCATTCAATATTTAACAGTAACAGCATGAAATGTAGTGTTCGCCTAGGAGCGAGATATATCTGTAAAGAGAAAAAAGGAGAAAAAGAGGAAGGGGCAAAAAAAAAAGGGGGGGAGGGGCGAGGACATGAGGGTCAGCGTTATGAAGTACAGTAAGCTGAGAGAAGAGAAGAAGAGAAAGTAAAAGAAATCAGTGCGAGGGAGAAGGTAGGGCAGTCCAAGAGGAGTGAGAGGGATTTTCAGCAGTAGAGCCCGAGGTTGTAATTCTGGGGTTATGCGTAACCAAATACCATTTAGAAGGGGGGGGGGTGGGAAAGAGCCGCTCCCCATAGGGTTAGATTTAGAGTTAGGGCTAGGGTTAGAAATTAGGGTTCGATTTAGAGTTAGGGCTAGGGTTAGAAATTAGAGTTAGATTTAGAGTTAGGGCTAGGGTTAGATTTAGAGTTAGGGCTAGGGTTAGAAATTAGGGTTCGATTTAAAGTTAGGGCTGAAGTTAGAAATTAGGGTTAGATTTAGAGTTAGGGTTAGATTTAGAGTGAGGGCTAGAAATTAGGGCTAGGGTTAGAAATTAGGGTTAGATTAGATTTAGGGCTAGAGTTAAAGCTATGGTTAGAAATTAGGTTTAGAGTTAGGGCTATGGTTAGAAATTAGGGTTAGGTTTACAGTTAGGGCTAGGGTTAGAAATTAGGGCTAGGGTAGGCGACGTTTAGAGTTAGTGCTAGGGTTAGAGTTAAAGCTAGGGTTAGAAATTAGGTTTAGGTTAGAGTTAGGGCTAGGGTTAAAAACTAGGGTTAGGTGAGCGTTAGGACTAGGTTTAGAGTTAAAGTTAGGGTTAGAAATTAGGTTTAGGGCTAGGGTTAGAAATTAGGATTAGGTTTAGAGTTAAAGCTAGGGTTAGAAATTAGGATTAGGTTTAGAGTTAAAGCTAGGGTTAGAAATTAGGTTTAGGGCTAGCCTTACAAATTAGGGTTAGGTTTAGATTTAGGTGTAGGGTTAGAAATTAGGGTTACATTTAGGGTTAGGGCTAGGGTTAGAAATTAGGGTTAGGTGTAGGGCTAGGGTTAGGTTTAGAGTTAGGGCTAGGGTTAGAGTTAGGGCTAGGGTTAGAAATTAGGGTTAGGGCAAAGACTAGATATTGCTGTACATGGATGTTTACTCATTATAACCCCCTGAATCCTATCACTGTACAGTAGTCAGTGACCCCACAGCTCTCCCTGTATTCTGCCCTCTCCCCGGCTGCTATAATGCAGCAGTAAAGTTTGTTGAGCTTTTGTTAGAGTAAGGTTTGAGGCTGCTGCTTGCAGCTTGTTTACAGTAAACAGGGTGACTGGAGAGAGATAAAACAAAGAGTTTTATTTCCGCCATAGAGGGGGGACACTAATCTTGCTTTTAAAATATGTGAAAATGGTGTTTTGATACGCTGATGACGTATTACCATGCAAAATCGAGTTATCTTGATTTTTGGAAGAGAAAGGGTTAAGTTTGAATAATTCTATGATATCTATGACACTTCCCCCGAATGATTCCCTAAAACTATAGTTTTAACATCGATATAAAATTTCCGATTGCGATAAAGGCAAGATGGAAATGATTTCTTGCGCTGGTCGAGTTGGGCAAAACGGTGAGTTCCAACACTTCTTTCTGTTGGACGCCCGGATTAAACGCGCTCAATGACATCCTTATGAATTTATTAGGGAATAATAATCTTGTGTGATCACCAGAGGCCCCCTCATAATTACATTTCCTGGAGAAACATCCTGCAAGCTTTTAGGTTCATCTCAAATAAATTAATCTTTAATCGGTTTAAAATAAAAGTCCAGGGGGCGGAGCTAGCCGAGGAAGCGAGCGGCTGCATGTTGAAGGAGCTCCGTGATAAACACGGTTTTTAAAGTTATTTCCGCTGCTTGTTCGCACTTGAGAAACGCTCTACGGTCTCTGGGGGCACTGGGGGACTCGGTGAGTTTGCCTTACCCCCGAAATTGACGCTCCGGAGCGGATTAACCCCCGCGGCACAATCGGGGCCTAGTACTAGCGGCCATTTTAGAAGCCTGGAAGGAGATTTCTGAGACCTTTTACCGCTCTTCTTCCTTGTGCCTGCGCTTTTGGTGACATGCCCACCGGTCGCTCACAGAAGCTGCAGTCCAGACAGAGGGACATTCGGGACTCCATGAGAGGTGGGTCCACTTCGAAGAGAGATGCGATCTCCTCCTCCCTCCCCCCGGGCTATGGCTTTTCAGAAGATGAACAGGACCCCTGGCACTCGGGTGGTAGCTCTGCGATGACCTGGATCTCCCCACAATCTCGTACACCAGACTCCCAACCACTATCTGCAGCAGCAAAAAAAAGGGCGCAAAAGAAACGAAAAGCAGCGCTGACGGCGTCTTTGAGTGCCTCACTTACTGCTGGTGGCCTCTCTGACAGGGATTCGGCCGAGGAACACCAGCTTTCAGCCAGCAGTGGTGTGGCTTCATTACGACAGGACGTTTTGAGACCGGGTGCCCAACCGCAACAAATGAGAGCGACCTCACTCGAAACCCGTATGACACAGCCTGAGGAAAGTCGGCAGGAGGAGGATGATGATCTTCCTCTTACGAAAAGAGACCTTCGGAGGATTCTGGACGAACTCCGGGAGATCCGGGGGTGTGGAAACCTGAAGTGGCGGCAGTTCGGGAGGAGGTTGCAACAATCCGTGCGCAGGTGACAGCAGTGCAGGCGACGACCTCTACAGTGCTATCGGAACATACTCACCTGTTGGGACAGGTCGCTGGTCTAAGATCCCAGGTCGAGCTTTTGTCCCGCTCTGTGGAGATGCTGGAAACAAGACACCGCCGTCGTAACGTCAGGGTCAGAGGCATCCCGGACTCTGTGTCGTCGGATGAACTCCCAGCTTATGTGTCTCGTTTGGCCCTTCGGATGGCGGGACTCCCTCCTGACAAGCCAGATGTGATCGGATCGGTATTCAGGGTTCGGAAACCTGCGGCGCTTTCGAAGGGGACACCCCGTGATGTCGTGGTGGCCTTTCGTGACGTAGCATTTAAGGTCAAGCTTATGTCTGCTCCTGGCGCAAGAGATCCAGTGAAATTTGAGGGCTCCACGTTGGCTTTGTATCACGACCTTCCATTCCAGACTCTGCTTGCTCGCAGGCGGTTCCGTCCTGTGACTGTGGTTCTTCGTCGAAGGGGGAGACCTGAGCGATATTGTTTATCCCCCCCCCAGCTTTTTTCATCTCTGTTTACGTGTCACTGGTCTATAGATAAGCTCTGAGTATAATTTATCAGGACAATTTATGGCATTTACGTTGATAGTCCTACATGCTTAGGTGTTTCTTTTGTGTTTTCTTCCTTCACTGAGGTTGGGACTTCTTGCTTTGTGTTTTTATTATTCCCTTATTGACCTGTTACTACTTGCATCTTACATTATCTGACTGGCTGACCGTAGTTAGTTTGGCCAGCCCTAGACGGCTGTCTTTTTCTACGTTTGATTTCGTGAATTTCTTGTTATGTATAATTCTCTAAATAAAGAATTTAAAAAAGGTTAAAAAAAAATAAAAAAAAAAATAAAAGTCCAGGTGAGACGAAACCGGATAAGAAAAGGCTACGGTTACTATGGCGATACTACAGGTGTCTTAATGCCGTCCAACTGTATCGAGACCATCCTATGAGTCGCTAAAGTCTAATAAATCTATTACGTTTCATCTGCTTCTGGTCTTTATCTTCAGGGGCCCTATGGAATCGACGTGGCCCCTGTGGCACAGAATAAGGTTCTCGAAACCTTGTCCCGAACTCCTGATTTTAGAATCCGAAGTTCCACCGCGGCTTGGCATATCCCAACTGCGTCTTGCTGTTGACAAGGGAGACGAGTCCCACCGAGGTCTCTACATTGACAGGTTTTTGGAGGGTCAGTAGCCCGTTGGCTCTGCCAGGGATGGGATTATCCTGATGAGCCAGTCCTACCGCCTCCACCAGACGCTCCTTGAACTCCTCCAACTACAAGGATGGAAGAAGAACATGCGTTAGGCAGCAAACTGAAAAAGAGAGTCGCATAAAGATATTATATGGCTGCTAGGAACAGCAGGAGGGCATTAATCCTTTCACTAGGTGAATTCACACGTATACAGTTACACGTTCTTATAAAGCGCTAAACAAGTTCCGTAGCGCTGTACAATGATTCATTGTAGCACTACGAAAAATTTAAATGAACATATAAAACTCCATTGATGTCCCATTTAACGCAAGATCTTTGTGAGATCTTGCTCCTGTCAACCTGTATTACTATAGAGAAGCTGCAAGGAGCAGCCACCACAATCACTGTAACAAAAAGCTCAACACTCGTTACTGCTGCTCTGCATTACAGCAGCCAGTGAGAGGGTCGAATACAGGGAGAGCTCTGGGGTCACTCACTGTTGTACAGGGATAAGATTCAAATGCGTGAAAATCCCTGTACATTACAGATACAAGATGTTGCTGTAATTGCCACACACAGGCATTATGCAGCACATACAGATACAAGGTGTTGCTGTAATTGTCATACACAGGCATTATGCAGCACATACAGATACACAGTGTTTCTGTAACTGCCATACACAGGCATTATGCAGCACATACAGATACAAGGTTTTGCTGTAATTGCCATACACAGGTATTATGCAGCACATACAGATACAAGGTGTTGCTGTAATTGTCATACACAGGCATTATGCAGCACATACAGATACAAGGCGTTGCTGTAATTGCCATACACAGGTATTATGCAGCACATACAGATACAAGGTGTTGCTGTAATTGCCATACACAGGCATTATGCAGCACATACAGATACAAGGTGTTGCTGTAATCGCCATACACAGGCATTATGCAGCACATACAGATACAGGGTGTTACTGTAATTCCCATACACAGGCATTATGCAGCACATACAGATACAAGGTGCTGCTGTAATTGCCATACACAGGCATTATGCAGCACATACAGATACAAGGTGTTGCTGTAATTGTCATACACAGGCATTATGCAGCACATACAGATACAAGGTGTTGCTGTAATTGCCATACACAGGCAATATGCAGCACATACAGATACAAGGTGTTGCTGTAATCGCCATACACAGGCATTATGCAGCACATACAGATATTGCATTGCTAATAATTTCATTCTGATCGCTACAAACCCCCATAAGCAGGAGATCTCACCATTTTTATTATCTGTATCGCATTTACTGTATGGGACACAAAGGCCTTTTCTGCCTGTATGCTGATAATGCAGACCCGTGTCTGCATCCCAACAAAATTTCTTTAAAGGGTTAACAAATGGTAGAATTCTTTTTAAAAATGAGCAAATTCACATTATCTTAATCTATTAAAGGAGAATGTTCTTGAAATTAATTTGGTGTATTAATATATTATAACAATATAGCTCACAAATACAGAACACTTGGTGATACTTAATATCAGTCTTCACTGAAATACATGGAATTTCATGTGTGAATGGGATCTGTGCATTAAAGAGGATAAACAAGTGGGAAAAAGTCAGATACTGTGAGAGAGTTATTTGATAATATTTCCCAAATGACTTATTCCCAGGTCACCCTCACTCTCCTCACCTTACACATGTCCTCAAGGTCGCTTTGTCCCGGGGACCCTGGGTGCTTAGTCAGGATGATGTAAGGAAGGTCTTTTGCCCAGGGATTCCACCTTGATAGCAAGGAAGGGGGCTCTCGGAGCTTGTCCCACTGCACCTTCAGACCTTGGCCATCTCGTCTAGAAAAGCAAGAGAATGTTGGTGAGTCGGGCTGGCTTGAGCTAATGGGATAGTGGTGCATAAAGAGCAAGAGGTGTATAGGGAGCAAGAGAGAGGAGCAAAGGAGACAAGTATTTAAGGAGCAAGAGAGACACCTGTATGAGAAGCAAGAGAGACAAGATATGAGGAGCAAGAGAGACACGTGTATGAGAAGCAAGAGAGACAAGTGTGTGAGGAGCAAAGGAGACAAGTGTATGAGAAGCAAGAGAGACAAGTGTGTGAGGAGCAAAGGAGACAAGTGTATGAGGAGCAAGAGAGACAAGTGTGTGAGCAGCAAAGGAGACAAGTGTATGAGCAGCAAAGGAGACAAGTGTATGAGCAGCAAAGGAGACAAGTGTATGAGGAGCAAAGGAGACAAGTGTATGAGGAGCAAAGGAGACAAGTGTATGAGGAGCAAAGGAGACAAGTGTATGAACAGCAAAGGAGACAAGTGTATGAGCAGCAAAGGAGACAAGTGTATGAGCAGCAAAGGAGACAAGTGTATGAGGAGCAAAGGAGACAAGTGTATGAGGAGCAAAGGAGACAAGTGTATGAGGAGCAAGAGAGACAAGTGTATGAGAAGCAAGAGAGACAAGTGTGTGAGGAGCAAGAGAGACAAGTGTATGAGGAGCAGGAGAGACAAGTGTATGAGGAGCAAGAGAGACAAGTGTATGAGGAGCAAGAGAGACAAGTGTGTGAGGAGCAAGAGAGACAAGTGTGTGGGGAGCAAGAGAGACAAGTGTGTGAGGAGCAAAGGAGACAAGTGTATGAGGAGCAAGAGAGAAAAGTGTGTGAGCAGCAAAGGAGACAAGTGTATGAGGAGCAAGAGATACAAGTGTATGAGGAGCAAAGGAGACAAGTGTATGAGGAGCAAGAGAGACAAGTTTATGAGGAGCAGGAGAGACAAGTGTATGAGGAGCAAGAGAGACAAGTGTGTGAGGAGCAAGAAAGACAAGTGTGTGAGGAGCAAAGGAGACACGTGTATGAGGACCAAGAGAGACAAGTGTGTGAGGAGCAGAGGAGTTAAGTTTGTGAGGAGCAAGAGAGACAAGTGCATGAGGAGCAGGAGAGATAAGTGTGTGAGGAGCAGGAGAGACAAGTGCATGAGGAGCAGGAGAGACAAGTGTGTGAGGAGCAGGAGAGACAAGTGTGTGAGGAGCAGGAGAGACAAGTGTGTGAGGAGCAGGAGAGACAAGTGTGTGAGGAGCAGGAGACACGAGTGGAGCAAGAGAGACACGTGTATGAGGAGCAAGAGAGACAAATGAATTTAGAGGTTGAGAGTTGTGGTTTGAACTTGCAAGTGAGAGTCGAGTTGGATGAATAGAGAGGACTTAGTGTGACTTGAGACAGGGAGTCACAGAGCTGGGGTTTGATCATGCCCTGGAAGATGTGTGGAGCCAAAGAGCAGACGTCTCGGTGAGAGAGGAGAGAGAGGTGAGGAGGAGACAGAGAGCTGTGGTTTTGTTTGCCCAGAAATACGAGGACTATCAGCGATAACGGCAAACTCACTTGTTAAGAGCGGTCTGGGGATAGGAGAGGGGTCCCCACGTCACTGTGTCAATGTAATTAAAAGGAACGCGGAATAGCCGGCTACTGCAGAGTCCCACAAAGTCATAGTAACACAGCATGAGGGTGCGATCGCACAGCAAGGCCAGGAGCTCACATTCTGTGCCCCAGTGACTGATCCTGTAGAGACAGAGACAAGACAGAAACAAATAACAATGAGAGACAGACAGACAGACGGGAAATGCCACAATGAAGAAGAATTGCTAAAAACTCGCCATTTATTGCAGTAAATTTGCATTTTCCATTTTTTCAGCGCGTGGAACCCCCAGGCCTCAACTGCTGCAACAACAGAAGCGAGCCTTATAATAACGAAAATGGTAAATAAATAATGGAGACTGAGGCAGGGAAAGTGTCTCCCAGGAGGAGTGTCACAACCACAACGAGAAGAATGAGACGAGATGACCCGCTGCTCAGAACAGTTCTCCTTGTTGTATATAGTTACATGTATATTTGTTTGTATCCGCAATCTTCCATAAAATACCCCCATAATAAGGACCCACAAACTCCACATTGAGATGTGAGAAAAGCAAACGGCGATAAAGCGTCATCTGTCATAAAGCACAGCAGTTGTTTTTTGGAGTCATGCCAGCACGCTCATTAATTGCTTCATTAATTGCATCATTTATCACTTCATTCACTGTTTCATCTCTTTATCTTAGTGCGACACCATTTATTTCATCATTTACAGTACCTCTATTTTGTATTATGTATCACCCCCGTCCTATCATCCATCATATCGTGCCACCGAATTTATGAGCATTTCTTCCTGTAAAAGCCTAATTAAAATGTTGCAACACTATTATTAATAATTCCTAATTCTCTTCCTTTATTGTGATTTGTCTTCTATGTTTTGTTTTGTTTTTTTACCTCCATTGCGTTTCTAATTTGTGCTGGAACAAGGGGATGAAAAAAGGAATACGTCTCCCTCAATCAAATGCGGTCTCCTGGGCCGTCCCCCTTACACAAATATAGAAACATAGAAACATAGAAAAATGTTGGCAGATAAGAACCTTTTGGCCCATCTAGTCGCCCAATTGCATGGATACTTTACCTGGATTTATCTTTTATTTAGGATAGCCTTATGCCTATCCCATGCCTGCATAAATTCAATCACTGTTTTGGCCTCTACCATTTCTACTGGAAGGCTGTTCCATGTATCCACCACCCTCTCAGTAAAATAATGCTTCCTGATGTTACTTTTAAACCTTTGCCCCTCTAATTTAAGACTATGTCCTCTTGTTTTGCTATTTTGTTTCCTTTTAAATATACTCCCTCTACCTTGTGGATTCCCTTTACGTATTTAAATGTTTCTATCATGTCTCCTCTGTCTCGTCTTTTTTCCAAGCTGTACATAGAATTTCCAAGCTGTACATATAATAAAAGAGCAACGGTGCGAACCACGTGGAGTGTAAAAAATGGAAAAACAACTGCCAAAGCTAGTATAGCACTAAAATTCACACACCGTGACATGATACAGCACACTGTGATACAATCTCCTTCAACCACACTAAGGAAAAAGAGAGGATGGGAGAAAGAAAATACCATATAAAGGGTTATAGAATACGAGCCACCGAACTTGCCCCCAAATTGCACCAGACTGTGAATTTCTCCATATGGTGCAATTTCATGGCAGTTCGTCTATTCAGAAAGCTGGCAATTCACCAAATACTGGAGAATTGACAGCGAAATACAGTGCAGTTCACCTCAGATCACTGCAATTCGGCGACCTTTGGCACCCTTGAAATGGTCCCATTGAGAAGTAATGGACTTAGGGATGCACCGAAATTTATCAGCTGAAAATTGTGTTTTTAGTTTCGGCCGAAATGGAAATTCAGCAGAAAAAAAAATCGTCTGAAAATTTCCCCTGCTCGGCTGTGTTCCAAGCTCAGGCGAGCCCCCGGCTTGGCCTGGGACTAGTTGCCTACACATACTCACCTACATCCTCCTACTTCGGCCCTGTGCTCCAGCGGTGACCGTCCTCCAGCTGTCGCAGGCTGCTCGGCTGTCCTTCAGACTCAGGCTAACCCCCGGATGTAGGTGAGTATGTAGGTGCAACCAATCAGCCATGCAAACCTGGGCTCGGCCAGCATTCGGGATCAGGCGAGTCCCCAGCTCGGCCCGGCCTCTAGGCCCAGGTTCTCATGTCTGATTTACGGTTTCGGCTTTCGTCCGAACCGATCCTGAATTTTCAGTTTCGGTATCGGTCGGAAATGTCCGTTTCAGTGTATCCCTATAATGGTTAATCTATTCAGAGAACACCGAACTGCACCGAAGTGTCAGTGAAATGCCCTGATTTTCAGGATTCGTTTCGACTGGTTTAAATAGGCGAATCCCATAGGATTCAATGTAAAAAAAAATATTCACGTTTTTACCATATTTTTATTCAACCGTTCATTCTTTTCATTTGCAGCAAAAAGCTTATTTATTTATTAGAATTTTTTTTTAAGAATTTTCCTGGGTTTTTTAGGCAAATTTTAAATTCTCATTTTTTTTTATGGTGTTTCTTTATTCTGTAACAGACTGTTGTATTTTTTTTTTTCATAGGACCATTTTTATTATTTAGACACTTTTTAATGCATTTTTATCGGTTTAAACACCTTTTAGAAGAGCAGCAGAGTTCCGTTTTTCTTTTCTGCAGTTCGGCGGTGTACGGCGGTTAGTTTGGCAGCCTTTGGTGACTCCATGTTCACCGCACATTTGTGACTCTACAGTGAATAGTGAGTTCACCGCAGGGTCGGCCAAATGGAATCGTCGAAACGCACCAAAGTGCGCTGAACTAGAAAGCACCGAAATTTCACATGACCGTCAGTGGACTCCATGGAGGGGATGCTCGAGGCAGCGCTTAGAGCTGCCTCAAGCATCCCGCGGTTTAGCGCCGGGTTACGGTGCAAGCTGCTGGATTAGCGCCTGCACCGTACTATCTCGCTAAAATGGGGACGCAAAGGAGAAACCTGCAGGCACACATTATCCTCCATAGCGTCCCCATTTTAGCATGAAGAAGTAATATAGCCCCTTATTTTCGGCCAGCATCATGATTTGGTACAAACACCAGTGGTAACTGAATAACTCCCCACAGAGAAGATAAAATGCATGTAGAGAGGATAAAACAACATGGCCTTGATTTAGTTTGGCCCAACGGCAGAAATTGGGCCGTTTTCAGATGATTTTCAGTCATTTTTCGGTTCGGGAGATTTCGGGCTTGCCGGCATTTCGATTCCCGAAAAAAAAATCCGTTCCAATACTGTCTCTCGCAGCTAGACTTTTCAGTGGAGATAACGGCTGAAACGACTCAATTAGAATTTATCAATATGTCGATATGCGAAAAAATATCAACTACTGAAAGGTGCTGCTGGATGGATTACGCGGAGAATTGGGGGAATCAGACGGAAATATATTTTTAACATCGGCTTTTTCTAAGACACATGATAAAGGCCCAAAGCTCTGTTCTGGTTCCAGTGATACTACACCCTCTAAGTCCGAGGTTGCCTTACTCCGCACAGTAATCAGGGAAATCCGGCAAGCTGGTGGTTTGAAGGGTACTATGATCCCCAAATCACATTGTGTTCCCAAGGGATATATACGGACGCCCTCTGGCTCTTTGATGCGTGAGACGCACTGGGTAGTGCTCCAGAGACACCCTGGCATTCTGCAAGGGCTGTTGGAAGAGTCTGATTCAGATGATCCACAATATACTCCTCCTGGGGAGAGGTGTAAGATTGTTGTGGCGCCAACTGTACCATGTCCTGGTGATGTCCCATATCCCGAGAGTTTACCAGTCATGCACACACCCTGTACTGTATCGGTCAGGGCCATGTCTACCTGTAGGGTAGTTAAGCCCATGTCTAATGGGCTTAACTATTAAGTTAGGACAGTAAGTCCACTGTGTCTAGTGGTTCCACTGTGAGATGTAATATACAATCTCAGGGCAAGACTACTGTCACTGGATCTGGCAGTACCTCTATTGCCTCTATGTTCTATGGTGTGGACAGAACTCCTAGATCACTGCCCAGGAGACGCAAGAAGGTGACGAACCGTAACCAACCTGGGACTGATGATTCACTCCGTTCAAGGTCCAAGGTACTCATGCCGTCGGACCCTCGGGTACGAGACTCTAGCCCGGTTGCCGAGGGTTGTGTACGGGCCTCTAATGGTGCAGTGATGTGCAGAGAGGACCTGGAGGTTTATGAAAGAGCTTTGCTTGCTCAGGCACATACTGACTACTCTGAGTCTGAGTGGGATTCCAATGGGTACTGGTGACTGTTGGTCTTATCCGTTTTCATGCCGTCCATGTTTTCTTTCTTGGGTGCCCAGGAGGTCACCCGTAAGGAAGGGGGTTATGTCACGTCTCGGCCTTGCTCCCTGCTGGTGGTAGCAGGGATTCCTGTTTGTTTTTGTTTTCAGGCTGCAGGCCATCTTTTGAGCTTATTGGTCTGCGGTCACATGACCTGTTCTGCCCTATATGTAGGACCAGGATTCCCCTTGATCCTTGGACCAGGATAGTCTTTCTTGCCTAGTCCCTGTGTGCTGTTTAACTTTGATATTCTGTGTATGACCTCTGGCTCATGTGTTTAGGATCTCTCTCTTGTCTGACCCCTCAAGTTATGATATTCCGTGTATGACCTTTGGCTCTTGTATTTGGATCTCTCTTCTGTCTGTCCCCTGTACCGTGCTTATTTATCCGTGTAATACCTGCATTCATTGTATGTCTGGTTTATGTTTTATACACCTTGCAGACCTAGCTTAGTTAGTATTTCGAGACCACCTTTCAAGGATCTCAGTCAGGGCTTAGGGATCTTTCTAGTTTCTGTAAATATCTTGGTTTGTTCCCTGGAATCTGTATACCTGCCCTAAAGGCTTCAATCTCCGCAGATTGGGGGCTCCCCATCACCCTATAGGGGGCTCATCGTTACACTCTGTATATGTTTATATGATCTCTCTGTGTTTTATTCTCTCTCTGTATATGATCTCTCTGTTTTATTTCCTCTCTGTATATGTGTTAATATCTTGCATTTTACTATTTTGTATTTCTGTAACCACTCAATGTTCTTGAACCCAGGACATACTTGAAAATGAGAGAAATCTCAATGTATCCTTCCTGGTAAAATTGTAAATAAATATGATCTCTCTGTTTTATGTTCTCTCTGTATATGTTTATATGATCTCTCTATGTATTATTTTCTCTCTGTATATGTTTATATGATCTCTGTTTTATTTTCTCTCGGTATATGTTGCTATTACAAACCCAAAGTCATTGTGCTCACAGAATCATGGTTAACCCCAAAAGTACCAGACTCTGCTTTGTCCTTTCTATAGCATGAATACCCCTGTATTGATATGGCAAAGAGAGGAGGAGGTATAGCCATTTATGTTGATGAGTCCATTAAGTTCACCCCCTTACAGAATTCTAGCTCCCCTGACACCTTTGATTTCTTCTCCGGTATAATTGAGATCCCATTCAGTAAATCAATCATTGTTGCTGGATTTTATCGCCCACCAAGCTCTCCAGTGCACTCCCTCTCTGACATAGCTGAAATCCTTCATAACTTACTTGAAAAAAACCAAAAAAGTGAACTGCTGGTCCTCGGCGATTTCAATATTGATTGGCTGAATCCTAAAGCTAATAAACACTGCTCACTGTTTAAGGCCTTGCAGCTAACTCAATTAATCTCCTCCCCCACTCGCATTAATATGAACAGCCCTAACCATACCCTGCTGGACTGGATTCTCTCTTCATGTCCCGATAGAATACAAGAGGCAGGCGTTCTCGCTAATAACTTCAGTGACCACTGTCTAGTGTACTGTGTGCGCAAAATAAAAGCCACAAAATCTCCTCCAAAAGGTAATAATCACCAGGTCTTTCAAGAAATTTATTCTTGAATCCTTCCTAAGTGATCTCAAACAGCTCTCATGGTACAGACTAAACCTTATCCCAGACTTGGACTGTGCAATTGAATTCTTTCAGTCCGAGCTCCTGCAAGTCTGAAATGCCCATGCCCCGCTGCGTAAAGTGCGAGTAAAAGGGGCTCATCTCCCCTGGGTTACAGCTGATCTTACACAAATGTACCAGATTAGAGATTCACTGGTCAAATTTCAAGAGTACTGGTTCCATGAATGATCACTGTGAATACCGACAATGCCGGAATGCATGTACAAAACAAACAAAAATGGCTAAATCCCAATACTGCAATGAAAATCTAAACAATAACCTATCAAACCCTAGAAATTTTCGCTGATTTATAGGAGGTTTCACTGCCACCCATCAAGGGGTCTCACTGATTTATAGGAGGTGTCCGAGATTTGTAATCTGTGTCTTGTCACTGGCTGCCAGCTATCAGGATGTCTCACTGAGTTATACCAGAGTTCTTTAAATCTTTAATCTTTATACCAGAGTTGAATCAGAGTTCTGTATATATTTAACCTATATATCACTCACCATGTCTGAAAGAACAAAAAGGACAGGCAGACGCTCCCAGACACAGATAAGAGGGCAAGCAGCCTCTGTGTCGGGAGGCTGTGCCTCTGGTCGTGGTGGACGTGGTGCATCCTCTGCAGGGGCACGTTTGTCCTTTCTAACTGGTGCTGACCGTCTTAAGCAGCAGCAACATACAGAGGATTTGGTGGATTGGCTAACCAGGCCATCCTCATCCTCCGAGTCCTCTGCCAGCCAGGCTTCTAGTGCTTTACTGTCCACCTCAGCTGCCAAAGCATCTAATGCAGCCTCCATGTCCACAGCTACTCCTGCCGTAGCCTCGCTATCACACACGGAGGAGTCAGCTGAATTGTTTGACTACAATGACAGTGACATGCTGCTTGAGGATGCGCAGCAAGTACAGTGCTCTGATTCAATCTCTGAAGTTGAGGAAGGTAGTATAATCAACCTAGAGGAAGGGGGTGCCAGTGTTGACACACAAATAACTGGCACTCATGTTGCCCCAGCAGCTGCGGCGTACTGCCATGTTGGCTCCAGTGACGAGGAGATAGGGGATGATGATGACAATGATGATGAGATCACTGACTCCACCTGGGTGCCTGATCGAACAGAGGAATCAAGTGAGGAAGAGTGGGAGGAGGAGGCACAGCAAACACGAGGCACAACATCCTCTATGACCAACCGTAGCACTAGCCAGTCCAAGGCATCAGTTGTCAGAGCTGCTCCGGTGCAGAGCACTGTTGTCTCAAAGCACACACGCAGGAACTCTGCTGTCTGCTGGGAGTTCTTTAAGAAATGTGCAGCAGACCCCACCATTGCTATTTGTAATCTATGTCAGATGAGGCTGAAGCGTGGGATAGACACCGGACACTTGGGTACCACGTGCTTGAGGCAACATATGACCTCCTGCCACACATCCCGTTGGCGCAAAACTTTGCTTAGGTCCTCCTCCTCATCTGTCTCTACCCCCACTGTATGTCCTGCCATGTCATTGCCTGCAACCTCCACTGACAGGGATGATGCTATAGTAATGGATGTACCAGGTCCTTCCTCACAATGTGACATCATCCCAGCAGCTGAAGATTTATGCAGTCAGATTACATTGCCGCAGCTGCTGCAGCGTAAGAAAAAATATAGTCCCAACCATCCCCAAGCACAGCGTCTAAATGCCAGCTTAGCAAAATTTCTCGCATTGCAGCTGCTGCCTTTCCAGCTGGTGGACTCTGCTCCCTTCTGTGAATTTGCTGAATGTGCTGTACCACAGTGGCAGGTTCCAAAACGCCATTACTTTTCACGCAAGGCCATTCCAGCACGTGGAAGACAATGTTATCCAGTCATTGGGAAAGGCAGTCAGCAACAAGGTGCATGTGACTTTAGACACGTGATCCAGCAAGCATGGACAGGGTCATTACATTTCCTTCACGCCACACTGGGTAACTCTGATTGCAGCTGGGAGGGATCCAAGACAGGGCTCTGTGCTGGAGCTTGTTCATCCACCACGCCTCCAGAAAGCTGCTTGTATGAGGTCTGTCTGCTCCACCACCTCTCCCTCTTCCTTCTCCTTCTCCTTCTCCTTCGAAGTGGCAGTTAAACCGACACCTGACAGGGTCTACGCAATGGCTCAAGCAAAAAGAAGCCATACTGTGCTTGACCTTGTTTGTTTAGGGGACAGGAGCCACACCGGGCCAGAAATTCTGACAGCTCTGGAGGGCCAGGTGCAGAGATGGTTAACACCACGCCAGCTTCAGCTGGGAATGATCGTCTGTGATAATGGCAGCAACCTTCTCTCCGCCCCACCCAAGGGTAAATTGACGCATGTACCATGCCTAGCACACGTCCTAAATCTAGTGGTACAGCGTTTCCTAACCAAGTACCCAGGGCTGCCAGAGCTTCTCAGCCAGGCCAGAAAAGTCTGCAGCCACTTCAGACGGTCATTCCCAGCAAGCGTTCGCCTGGCAGAAATTCAAAGAGAATTACACCTTCCCACAAACCGTCTGATCTGTGACATGCCCACCAGGTGGAACACGACATTAGCAATGCTGCAGCGTCTGCACAGGCAGCAGAGGGCCATCAACGAGTACCTGTGTGAGTATGGCACAAGGACAGGTTCAGGTCAACTTGTTCCCCCCCCGCAAAGGCTGATGATCAAAGATGCATGCACTGTACTGTCACCATTTGAGGAGGCAACGAGGATGGTGAGCAGGGACAGTGCATGCATCAGTGACACAATTCCTTTAGTGTTCCTGCTGGAGCACACTCTGCAGGGAATTACAGATGTGGCTCTAGAGGCAGAGCAGCGGGAGGAAGAGGAGGCCTTCCCTTGCTCTCAAGGCCCCAGTCTTTCCGCAGACATCATTCCAGCGGGTCCTACTCAGATCAGACAGGAGGCGGATGAGGAGGAGGAGGAGGCAGAATATTTAAGTAGTTGGGGCATTGAAGGTGGGGATTCCTCAAGGGCGGGTTTCGTGTGCCCAGAAACACAAGGGCTAGTGCGTGGCTGGGAGGAGGAAGTGCACGATGGGGTCATCCTCATTGACCAGGAAGACTCGGAAGCTAATACCACCTCCAGCCTACGCTGCATGGGCTCCCTAATAATGCAAAGCCTGCTAAAGGACCCCAGGATTCGTGCTATCAAGGAGAGGGATCATTACTGGTTGGCAACCCTTCTTGATCTACGATACAAGGGTAAAGTTGCAGAGCTCATCCTGCCTGCACAGATGGAGCACAGGATGAAAAAACTTGAGGACGCTCTAAAGCGACACTTGTGTAACACCTTTCCAGGCACTGGTAGGTTACCAAGTGATGACACACGTGCTTCTGAGGCTGCGGATGATGAGAGGAATAGTGGTGAAGGCCAGGGCCGCTTGACTGATGCATTTTTAAATTTTTTTAGTCCACGACGCCCAGGGACGTCAAATGTAGGCACCCATTGCCAGCACCTTCACCATATGGTGCAGGACTACCTAGGGGCAAGGGCAGACCTGGATACCTTTCCAGCAGATGAGCCACTGGCTTACTGGGTATTGAGATTGGATCACTGGCCAGAACTTAGCCAATATGCCCTGCAGCTACTAGGTTGCCCTTCATCTAGCGTGCTTTCTGAAAGGACGTTCAGTGCCGCTGGAGGTTTTGTCACAGACAAAAGAGTGCGTCTGTCCGCCGACTCTGTAGACCGGCTGACATTTATAAAAATGAATCAGTCCTGGATCAGCAGCTATCAATCCCCTGATGCTGACATAACGGAATAGATCGGGGATGTCTTCTGCATTCACAAAACCTCCAGCACTGAACTCTTCCACAATACCACAAAAGGGTTACAGTGTGAATGCACTTGCTGCCATGAAAGGCACAATATTTGGCTGCAATGAAGCCTGTGCCAGATTTGTAACATTTACATTTTTTGAACCGCAGGGTCCAACCCTGCACTCTTCCACAATTATACAGAGGTGTTACTGTATGATAGTACTTGTTTTATTTTCTCTCGGTATATGTTTATATGATCTCTCTGTTTTATTTTCTCTCTGTATATGTTTATATGATCTCTCTATGTTTTATTTTCTCTGTATATGTTTATATGATCTCTCTAGGTTTTTATTTTCTCTCTGTATATGTTAAAACATAGAGAGATCGTATAATTTCCTCTTGGTATATGTTTATATGATCTTTCTAGGTTTTATTTTCTCTCTGTATATGTTTATATGATCTCTCTAGGTTTTATTTTCTCTCTGTATATGTTTATATGATCTCTCTGTTTTATTCTCTCTCTATATATGTTTATATGATCTCTCTATGTTTTATTCTCTCTGTATATGTTTATATGATCTCTATGTTTTAGTCTCTCTCTGTATATGTTTATATGATCTCTCTGATTTATTCTCCCTCTGTATATGTTTATATGATCTCTATGTTTTATTCTCTCTCTGTATATGTTTATATGATCTCTCTATGTTTTATTTCCTCTTGATATATGTTTATATGATCTTTATAGGTTTTATTTTCTCTCTGTATATGTTTATATGATCTCTCTGTTTTATTCTCTCTGTATATGTTTATATGATCTCTATGTTTTATTCTCTCTCTGTATATGTTTATATGATCTCTCTGTTTTATTCTCTCTGTATATGTTTATATGATCTCTCTGATTTATTCTCCCTCTGTATATGTTTATATGATCTCTATGTTTTATTCTCTCTCTGTATATGTTTATATGATCTCTCTATGTTTTATTTCCTCTTGATATATGTTTATATGATCTTTATAGGTTTTATTTTCTCTCTGTATATGTTTATATGATCTCTCTGTTTTATTCTCTCTGTATATGTTTATATGATCTCTATGTTTTAGTCTCTCTCTGTATATGTTTATATGATCTCTATGTTTTATTTTCTCTCTGTATATGTTGATATGATCTCTCTAGGTTCTATTTTCTCTCTGTATATGTTTATATGATCTCTCTAGGTTTTATTTTCTCTCTGTATATGTTTATGTGATCTCTTTATGATTTATTCTCTCTCTCTGTATATGTTTATATGATCTCTGTTTTATTCTCTCTGTATATGTTTATATGATCTCTCTCTGTTTTATTTCTCTCGGTAAATGTTTATATGATCTCTCTGTTTTATTTTCTCTCTGTATATGTTTATATGATCTCTCTAGGTTTTATTTTCTCTCTGTATATGTTTATATGATCTCTTTATATTTTATTCTCTCTCTCTGTATATGTTTATATGATCTCTGTTTTATTCTCTCTGTATATGTTTATATGATCTCTCTCTGTTTTATTTCTCTCGGTAAATGTTTATATGATCTCTCTGTTTTATTTTCTCTCTGTATATGTTTATATGATCTCTCTAGGTTTTATTTTCTCTCTGTATATGTTTATATGATCTCTTTATGATTTATTCTCTCTCTGTAAATGTTTATATGATCTCTCTGTTTTATTCTCTCTGTATATGTTTATATGATCTCTCTGTTTTATTCTCTCTCTGTATATGTTTATATGATCTCTATGTTTTATTCTCTCTGTATATGTTTATATGATCTCTATGTTTTAGTCTCTCTCTGTATATGTTTATATGATCTCTCTATGTTTTATTTTCTCTCTGTATATGTTTATATGATCTCTCTGTTTTATTCTCTCTGTATATGTTTATATGATCTCTATGTTTTAGTCTCTCTCTGTATATGTTTATATGATCTCTCTATGTTTTAGTCTCTCTCTGTATATGTTTATATGATCTCTCTCTATGTTTTATTTTCTCTCTGTATATGTTTATATGATATCTCTGTTTTATTTTCTCTCTGTATATGTCTATATGATCTCTCTGTTTTATTTTCTCTCTGTATATGTTTATATGATCTCTCTAGGTTTTATTTTCTCTCTGTATATGTTTATATGATCTCTTTATGATTTATTCTCTCTCTGTATATGTTTATATGATCTCTCTGTTTTATTCTCTCTGTATATGTTTATATGATCTCTATGTTTTAGTCTCTCTCTGTATATGTTTATATGATCCCTCTGTTTTATTTCTCTCGGTAAATATTTATATGATCTCTCTGTTTTATTTTCTCTCTTTATATGTTTATATGATCCCTCTGTTTTATTTCTCTCGGTAAATATTTATATGATCTCTCTGTTTTATTTTCTCTCTGTATATGTTTATATGATCTCTATGTTTTATTCTCTCTCTGTATATGTTTATATGATCTCTCTATGTTTTATTCTCTCTCTGTATATGTTTATATGATCTCTCTGTTTTATTCTCTCTCTATATATGTTTATATGATCTCTGTTTTATTCTCCCTCTGTATATGTTTATATGATCTCTCTGTTTATTCTCTCTCTGTATGTTTATATGATCTCTGTTTTATTTTCTCTCTGTATATATGTTTATATGATCTCTCTCTTTGTTTTATTTCTCTCGGTTTATGTTTATATGATCTCTATGTTTTATTCTCTCTCTGTATATGTTTATATGATCTCTCTATGATTTATTTTCTCTCTGTATATGTATAGAAACATAGAAACATAGAAAAATGTCGGCAGATAAGAACCTTTCGGCCCATCTAGTCTGCCCAATTACATGGATACTTTACCTGGATTTATCTTTTGTTTAGGATAGCCTTATGCCTATCCCATGCCTGCTTAAATTCAATCACTGTTTTGGCCTCTACCACTTCTACTGGAAGACTGTTCCATGTATCCACCACCCTCTCAGTAAAATAATGCTTCCTGATGTTACTTTTAAACCTTTGCCCCTCTAATCTAAGACTATATCCTCTTGTTTTGTTACTTTGTTTCCTTTTAAATATACTCCCTTCCTCTACCTTGTGGATTCCCTTTACGTATTTAAATGTTTCTATCATATCTCCTCTGTCTCGTCTTTTTTCCAAGCTGTACATGTTAAGATCATTAAGCCTTTCCTGGTAACTCTCTATGTTTTATTCTCTCTCTAGGTTTTATTTTCTCTCTGTATATGTTCATATGATCTCTCTATGTTTTATTCTCTCTCTGTATATGTTTATATTGACTCTCTATGTTTTATTATTCTCTTCGTAGTTGCTTTATCTTTCCTGCAGGTGTTTTATCTCCTCTGTGTTCATTGTACCCTCCTTCTCTGTGTTTTATACACAGTACACTCAGATTCAGTAATGTAAACATTTGCGTTATGCTTACTGTGTCAGGATCCAGGTGCTCTGCAGGTTCCCGTCCTCCTCTGGCGACAATCGGCTCTGAATGTCCTGTATCGCCTGATAAACCAGAGACCTCTGGGGATGGAAATAGTGACATGGTGACACGGTTATGCTGCCGGGAGTCAATACAATGGGAAACAGAGGGGAAAAGGTGGAAAACAGAGGTTTTCATAGAGAAGAGGTTGGGGAAGAGACATACAGAGTTATTCAGAGAGCGTGAAAAGCAGGAGAATGACTGGAGAATGAAAAATTCTAGGTCAAAATAGCCAATTTGGAAAGTGAGATGAAAGGGAGAATTTTTCTGGTTTGGCTATTTTGACCTAGAATTTTCCATTCTCCAGCCATTCTCCTACTTTTCACCTCTCTCTGAATAACCCTGATAGTGGGAAGACACACTGTATGGTACAGTGCGGTGCGTAACAGAGCTGCAAACCAATAAACCCCCCCAGCAAATGGGTCTCTAAACCAGGAGACAGCAACCTTGACCCTCTAGATTTTTTGGAACTACATTTCCCATGAGTCACACTCTCTACTAAGCATATGAGTAACTGAGCATCATGGGAGATGTAGTTCCAAGACATCAGGGTGGCCACGGTTGCTGACCTTTGCTTTGAAAAATGATAAATGATAACGTTACTTTGCTCTTGTCGTTTTATTTTGCATAAAAGACCCCGATAGGTTGTGTGTCGTGACATCATCTAAAAAGCCTGGGGATAAGCCCTGTCTCTGGCCCCGCCTCCTGCGACATATCTTAAAATTTCAATGACCCTCTTTGGCCATTTGTAGTGGTGGGAGATGTGCACTAGGTGCCCGCGTGGCATTTGGGTGCCCAGTACCAGGCGGCACAGACAATTAATGGTACCCAGAGATGGAAGATGGTCCCCAAAATGCCTTCCACCCCCCAGCTCCCATTAAACTAGTCTGTGAACCCCATTACCCAATCTCTCATTATCACACAACCCTCTCCCTGCGTCCAATGCTAGTGCCTGCCGTGTTACCCTGAAAATGAAGAAGTCCTCTCTCGGGGTCCTGGTTTGCGTTTCGGGGATGATATATTCTGGGGTGAAGGTTTCTCTTGGCCCCTGGGTGTACATAGGGTGAGCTTCTAGTTGAGGTTTCTCCTTGTCTGAGGAGGTCTCTGGCTGTGTTGTTTGCTCTCTCTCCATGGTGAAGCACTGGCTTTCTTTCGTTACAATCTGTCTCTTTGTATCCATATCTCCTAGTGAAGTTTTCAGGATGAAGCCTGGGCTTTCAGAGTGCAGCAGTCTCTCGCACAATCCTTTCCGCTTAAGACGTCTTCACCTCTCTAACATAGTACTTCAGTCGCAAGCCTGCAGCCAGTCCCTCTGTCTCTGTGGCGGTGTCTCATACAGTCCCTCTGTCTCTGTGGCAGTGTCTCATACAGGCACTCTGTCTCTGTGGCGGTGTCTCATACAGTCCCTCTGTCTCTGTGGCGGTGTCTCATACAGGCACTCTGTCTCTGTGGCTGTGTCTCATACAGTCCCTCTGTCTCTGTGGCAGTGTCTCATACAGGCACTCTGTCTCTGTGGCGGTGTCTCATACAGGCACTCTGTCTCTGTGGCGGTGTCTCATACAGGCACTCTGTCTCTATGGCGGTGTCTCATACAGTCCCTCTGTCTCTGTGGCGGTGTCTCATACAGTCCCTCTGTCTCTGTGGCGGTGTCTCATAAGTCCCTCTGTCTCTGTGGCGGTGTCTCATACAGTCCCTCTGTCTCTGTGGCGGTGTCTCATACAGTCCCTCTGTCTCTGTGGCAGTGTCTCATAAGTCCCTCTGTCTCTGTGGCGGTGTCTCATACAGACCCTCTGTCTCTGTGGCGGTGTCTCATACAGTCCCTCTGTCTCTGTGGCGGTGTCTCATAAGTCCCTCTGTCTCTGTGGCGGTGTCTCATAAGTCCCTCTGTCTCTGTGGCGGTGTCTCATACAGTCGCTCTCACGCTCGTTTCTTCCCTCTTGCTGTGTTCTATGTTTTGAGGTTTTTCTCAGGCAGTCTGATGTAAACCGTCACTAACAGAGCCCTCTCTTTACCCGGAAGCAGGAACAGTGTGTAAGAAACGAAACCTGTTGAGCTTCAAACGGTCACCCATCCTCCATGGGCTGTCTCTCAGTGTTACACTATGGTATTCCCTCCTCCATGGGCTGTCACCCTCCTTGCATTACACTGTGGCAGTCGTCGTCCCTCCTCCATGGGCTGTCTTTCAGAACTGCATTGTGTCAGTCACCCTCCACTCCAGGCTGTTTCTTACAATACACTGTGGCAGTCACCCCTCCTCTCTGGGCTGTCTCTCAGCATTATGTCTCAGTCACCCCTCCTCTCTCTGTGTTACAATGTGTCAGTCACCCCTCCTCTCTCTGTGTTACAATGTGTCAGTCACCCCTCCTCTCTCTGTGTTACAATGTGTCAGTCACCCCTCCTCTCTCTGTGTTACAATGTGTCAGTCACCCCTCCTCTCTCTGTGTTACAATGTGTCAGACACCCCTCCTCTCTCTGTGTTACAATGTGTCAGTCACCCCTCCTCTCTCTGTGTTACAATGTGTCAGTCACCCCTCCTCTCTCTGTGTTACAATGTGTCAGTCACCCCTCCTCTCTCTGTGTTACAATGTGTGTCAGTCACCCCTCCTCTCTCTGTGTTACAATGTGTCAGACACCCCTCCTCTCTTGTGTTACAATGTGTCAGTCACCCCTCCTCTCTCTGTGTTACAATGTGTCAGTCACCCCTCCTCTCTCTGTGTTACAATGTGTCAGTCACCCCTCCTCTCTCTGTGTTACAATGTGTCAGTCACCCCTCCTCTCTCTGTGTTACAATGTGTCAGTCACCCCTCCTCTCTGTGTTACAATGTGTCAGTCACCCCTCCTCTCTCTGTGTTACAATGTGTCAGTCACCCCTCCTCTCTGTGTTACAATGTGTCAGTCACCCCTCCTCTCTCTGTGTTACAATGTGTCAGTCACCCCTCCTCTCTGTGTTACAATGTGTCAGTCACCCCTCCTCTGTGTTACAATGTGTCAGTCACCCCTCCTCTCTGTGTTACAATGTGTCAGTCACCCCTCCTCTCTCTGTGTTACATGTGTCAGTCACCCCTCCTCTCTCTGTGTTACAATGTGTCAGTCACCCCTCCTCTCTCTGTGTTACAATGTGTCAGTCACCCCTCCTCTCTCTCTGTGTTACAATGTGTCAGTCACCCCTCCTCTCTCTGTGTTACAATGTGTCAGTCACCCCTCCTCTCTCTGTGTTACAATGTGTCAGTCACCCCTCCTCTGTGTTACAATGTGTCAGTCACCCCTCCTCTCTCTGTGTTACAATGTGTCAGTCACCCCTCCTCTCTGTGTTACAATGTGTCAGTCACCCCTCCTCTCTCTGTGTTACAATGTGTCAGTCACCCCTCCTCTCTGTGTTACAATGTGTCAGTCACCCCTCCTCTGTGTTACAATGTGTCAGTCACCCCTCCTCTGTGTTACAATGTGTCAGTCACCCCTCCTCTCTCTCTGTGTTACAATGTGTCAGTCACCCCTCCTCTCTCTCTGTGTTACAATGTGTCAGTCACCCCTCCTCTCTCTCTGTGTTACAATGTGTCAGTCACCCCTCCTCTCTCTCTGTGTTACAATGTGTCAGTCACCCCCCTCCTCTCTCTCTGTGTTACAATGTGTCAGTCACCCCTCCTCTCTCTCTGTGTTACAATGTGTCAGTCACCCCTCCTCTCTCTCTGTGTTACAATGTGTCAGTCACCCCTCCTCTCTCTCTGTGTTACAATGTGTCAGTCACCCCCTCCTCTCTCTCTGTGTTACAATGTGTCAGTCCCCCCTCCCCTCTTCCAGCATTACCCTGAGATAGTCATTACAATAAAAGCGAATGTAACACAATGCCAAACCTTACCGTTTTACTGGTCTGACCACCAGTATAGAAGCCTGACCAGAGGGCTGGTTCATCCACACTGCCCTTTGCCCCACAGGTCAGCGGACTTTATTATGTACATGGAATTTCTAGACGTTTTGGACCTTTAAGTATGTCAATGCAGAGCGTCGAAACATATATTTTCCTTGTTACATCAATTACGTAATTTATGTGTTTTACTTTAAGTCACATAATGCCGCGTGCATTACTTACCAGCTTTACAGCGGAGCTGACTCCTGATTCTGCTGCGCGACTCACAGGGAGTTGGCTGGTACATAATGCTCAGGAGGGGAGAAGTCTGCAGACTCTTCTTCAAACTAGTAGCAACTCGATAAAGAGCACCGCAATTATGGAATAACCTCCCAGACGCCATCTAACCCCAGTCTAAAGTCACTTAAGAGATCTCTATTAACATACCTCAATAGAGAAAGCATCTGTACACATGTAACATAGTGACTATATACAGAATGCACCTGTAAACATGTAACATAGTGACTATATACAGAATGCGCCTGTAAACATGTAACACAGTGACTATATACAGAATGCACCTGTAAACATGTAACATAGTGACTATATACAGAATGCGCCTGTAAACATGTAACACAGTGACTATATACAGAATGCACCTGTAAACATGTAACATAGTGACTATACAGAATGCGCCTGTAAACATGTAACACAGTGACTATATACAGAATGCACCTGTAAACATGTAACATAGTGACTATATACAGAATGCGCCTGTAAACATGTAACACAGTGACTATATACAGAATGCGCCTGTAAACATGTAACATAGTGACTATATACAGAATGCGCCTGTAAACATGTAACATAGTGACTATATACAGAATGCGCCTGTAAACATGTAACACAGTGACTATATACAGAATGCACCTGTAAACATGTAACACAGTGACTATATACAGAATGCACCTGTAAACATGTAACACAGTGACTATATACAGAATGCACCTGTAAACATGTAACATAGTGACTATATACAGAATGTACCTGTAAACATGTAACACAGTGACTATATACAGAATGTACCTGTAAACATGTAACACAGTGACTATATACAGAATGCACCTGTATCCATGTAACACAGTGACTATATACAGAATGTACCTGTAAACATGTAACACAGTGACTATATACAGAATGCGCCTGTAAACATGTAACACAGTGACTATATACAGAATGAACCTGTAAACATGTAACACAGTAACTATATACAGAATGCGCCTGTAAACATGTAACACAGTGACTATATACAGAATGCACCTGTAAACATGTAACACAGTAACTATATACAGAATGCGCCTGTAAACATGTAACACAGTGACTATACAGAATGTACCTGTAAACATGTAACACAGTGACTATATACAGAATGCGCCTGTAAACATGTAACACAGTGACTATATACAGAATGCGCCTGTAAACATGTAACACAGTGACTATATACAGAATGTACCTGTAAACATGTAACACAGTGACTATATACAGAATGCGCCTGTAAACATGTAACACAGTGACTATATACAGAATGCGCCTGTAAACATGTAACACAGTGACTATATACAGAATGCGCCTGTAAACATGTAACACAGCGACTATATACAGAATGTACCTGTAAACATGTAACACAGCGACTATATACAGAATGTGCCTGTAAACATGTAACACCGTGACTATATACAGAATGCACCTGTAAACATGTAACAGTGACTATATACAGAATGCACCTGTAAACATGTAACACAGTAACTATATACAGAATGCGCCTGTAAACATGTAACACAGTGACTATATACAGAATGCACCTGTAAACATGTAACACAGTAACTATATACAGAATGCGCCTGTAAACATGTAACACAGTGACTATACAGAATGTACCTGTAAACATGTAACACAGTGACTATATACAGAATGCGCCTGTAAACATGTAACACAGTGACTATATACAGAATGCGCCTGTAAACATGTAACACAGTGACTATATACAGAATGTACCTGTAAACATGTAACACAGTGACTATATACAGAATGCGCCTGTAAACATGTAACACAGTGACTATATACAGAATGCGCCTGTAAACATGTAACACAGTGACTATATACAGAATGCGCCTGTAAACATGTAACACAGCGACTATATACAGAATGTACCTGTAAACATGTAACACAGCGACTATATACAGAATGTGCCTGTAAACATGTAACACCGTGACTATATACAGAATGCACCTGTAAACATGTAACATAGTGACTATATACAGAATGCACCTGTAAACATGTAACATAGTGACTATATACAGAATGCGCCTGTAAACATGTAACATAGTGACTATATACAGAATGCACCTGTAAACATGTAACATAGTGACTATATACAGAATGCACCTGTAAACATGTAACATAGTGTCTATATACAGAATGCACCTGTAAACATGTAACATAGTGTCTATATACAGAATGCACCTGTAAACATGTAACATAGGGACTATATACAGAATGCACCTGTAAACATGTAACACAGTGACTATATACAGAATGCACCTGTAAACATGTAACATAGTGACTATATACAGAATGCGCCTGTAAACATGTAACACAGTGACTATATACAGAATGCGCCTGTAAACATGTAACACAGCGACTATATACAGAATGTACCTGTAAACATGTAACACAGCGACTATATACAGAATGTGCCTGTAAACATGTAACACCGTGACTATATACAGAATGCACCTGTAAACATGTAATAGTGACTATATACAGAATGCACCTGTAAACATGTAACACAGTAACTATATACAGAATGCGCCTGTAAACATGTAACACAGTGACTATATACAGAATGCACCTGTAAACATGTAACACAGTAACTATATACAGAATGCGCCTGTAAACATGTAACACAGTGACTATACAGAATGTACCTGTAAACATGTAACACAGTGACTATATACAGAATGCGCCTGTAAACATGTAACACAGTGACTATATACAGAATGCGCCTGTAAACATGTAACACAGTGACTATATACAGAATGTACCTGTAAACATGTAACACAGTGACTATATACAGAATGCGCCTGTAAACATGTAACACAGTGACTATATACAGAATGCGCCTGTAAACATGTAACACAGTGACTATATACAGAATGCGCCTGTAAACATGTAACACAGCGACTATATACAGAATGTACCTGTAAACATGTAACACAGCGACTATATACAGAATGTGCCTGTAAACATGTAACACCGTGACTATATACAGAATGCACCTGTAAACATGTAACATAGTGACTATATACAGAATGCACCTGTAAACATGCAACATAGTGACTATATACAGAATGCGCCTGTAAACATGTAACATAGTGACTATATACAGAATGCACCTGTAAACATGTAACATAGTGACTATATACAGAATGCACCTGTAAACATGTAACATAGTGTCTATATACAGAATGCACCTGTAAACATGTAACATAGTGTCTATATACAGAATGCACCTGTAAACATGTAACATAGGGACTATATACAGAATGCACCTGTAAACATGTAACACAGTGACTATATACAGAATGCACCTGTAAACATGTAACATAGTGACTATATACAGAATGCACCTGTAAACATGTAACATAGTGACTATATACAGAATGCGCCTGTAAACATGTAACATAGTGACTATATACAGAATGCACCTGTAAACATGTAACATAGTGACTATATACAGAATGTACCTGTAAACATGTAACATACAGGGTTATCCAAAGAGATTCGAAAAGTCACCGCACGTTCGGTGACTTTTCGTTCTCTTCAATTCGGTTCCTTTTGCCGATTGCATTTCGGTGACCCTGCGGTGTATTCAGCAAACACCACAGGGTCCCCGAATTGCAGGGAAAAGCTGCCGCAAACCTGACGAAAACTAACCGAATGCACGCTGAAAACAAGCAAAAACATCTGGATTAACCTTCGAAGAAGCCGAACAGGAGCCGAACAGGAGCCGAATCACACAGAGCCGAAGCAGCTGAGACGCAGAGGAGGCAGTGAATAAATTAGAAAAACCATTTGTATGAATCTGGGAAAATGAAACGCTGTTTGCAAAGAAACTACTGAGCGAAAATGTCTGAAATTTTCACAGGAGGTCCAGGGAATGATAATAAAGAGGGCTGTTACAGAAAAAAGCAAACTGAAAAAAAAAAAAAAAAAAAATCGGACTTTTAATTTTTTTTTAAAAAATTCAGAAAAATGCTTAAAGTATCCTAAAAAATCTATAAATAAAGAGACTTTTTGCTGCAGAATTTTATAATGAACGGTTTATTAGATATTGAATTAAAACGGGAATATTTTTAACATTGAAGCCTATGGGATTCTCCTGAATAAATTTGCCGAATTAAACCACCGAATGGCAGGACATTAGGGGAACCTTTCACTGCTGGTTTGTGTTCTCTGAATAGCCGAAGCAGTGCTTTTTGATGGGGATTTCACTGCCCTCGAACAGGGACCGAACAGGCACCGTATGTGCAGGCAATTCGACAGGATTTGGCGAATTGCCTGCTCTCTGGATAGCCGAATGGCCAGGAAAGGTAACGAACCCTGATTTTCAGCGTTCGGTTACCTTTCTCAAGCAATTCGAATCTCTTTGGATAACCCTGATAGTGACTATATACAGAATGCACCTGTAAACATGTAACAGTGACTATATACAGAATGCACCTGTAAACATGTAACAGTGACTATATACAGAATGCAGCTGTAAACATGTAACATAGTGACTATATTTCCTACATATTTATTTTCTGTTAATCTGTATATTTGTTTTGTTTTTAATATCTTGCATTTTATTACTTTGTATTTCTGTAACAATTCAATGTTCTTGAACCCAGGACATACTGAAAACGATAGAAATCTCAATGTATCCTTCCTGGGAAAATACTTGTTAAATAAATAAATAAATATAGGCGTGATATACATACTAGATGTAAACTAGGAAAATGCCGGTTTGAATATACTGAATTTATTTAGGTAACGCTAAAAAACGCTGGAGTTCCATTTCTAAAAAATACGTACAATATTTCAATGCCCTTTTGTTACTGGTATTCCCTGTGCGTGCAGCATTGTTTTTCTATGTTAGATTGTCCATGGCCTACATGAAAAGGATTTTATTTGGACAGGGCTTCCTGTTTCTCTTCTAAAGAGTCTCACCGCTAGGATTCATTAAAACCGTCCATTGGTGCCGTAACTCACTGGTGATCCTCAGCAGCTCCGGGGTCTGCAAGGTTGCAGGGGTAATTTGCATCCGCCCAGATTTACTCAGGGGGTTATCCAAAGAGATTCGAAAAGTCACCGCATGTTCGGTGACTTTTCGTTCTCTTCAATTCGGTGATTGCATTTCGGTGACCCTGCGGTGTATTCAGCAAACAGCACAGGGCCCCCGAATTGCAGGGAAAAGCTGCCGAAAACCTGACGATAACTAACCGAATGCACGCTGAAAACAAGCAAAAACATCTGGATTAACCTTTGAAAAAGCCGAACAGGAGCCGAATAGGAGCCGAATAGGAGCCGAATCACACAGAACCGAAGCAGCTGTGACGTAGAGGAGGCAGTGAATAAATTAGAAAAACCATTTGTATGAATCTGGGAAAATGAAACGTTGTTTGCAAAGGAACTACTGAGCGAAAATGTCTGAAATTTTCACAGGAGGTCCAGGGAATGATAATAAAGAGGGCTGTTACAAAAAAAATAAGCAAACTGAAAAAAAAATCAAAAAAAAAATCGGACTTTTAAAAAAAAAAAAAAATTTTCAGAAAAATGCTTAAAGTATCCTAAAAAATCTATAAATAAAGAGACTCTTTGCTGCAGAATTTTATAATGAACGGTTTATTAGATATTGAATTAAAATGGGAATATTTTTAACATTGAAGTCTATGGGATTCTCTTTATTAAACTTGCCGAATTAAACCACCGAATGGCAGGACATTAGGGGAACCTTTCACTGCTGGTTTGTGTTCTCTGAATAGCCGAAGCAGTGCTTTTACATGGGGATTTCACTGCCCTCGAACAGGGACCGAACAGGCACCGTATGTTCGGGCAATTCGCCAGGATTTGGAGAATTGCCTGCTCTCTGGATAGCCGAATGGTCAGGAAAGGTAACCGAACGCTGATTTTCAGCGTTCGGTTACCTTTCTCAAGCAATTCGATCTCTTTGAATAACCCTGTCAGTGTTTGCAGATGTTTTGGAACTACATTTCCCATGATGATCGGTCAACCTAAAGAATGGCTGAGCATCATGGGAGATGTAAATCAAATTTACCTGAAGGGCCAAGATTGCCGACCTGTGCTGTGGACACTCACTTGAAATTAATGTGTTTCCATGAAAAAATATTTTTCTTTTGGATCGGCTGCCATGTGAGTTTTTACCTTTTCACAATCTGTCTGCATCGTATGTTGCAGGGCAGCATTCATCACGCCATTTTAATTTTAAGGCCGCATTCACAAACCCCAGGGGTATATTCCAATATGGCAATGCCAGGATTCATCGGGCTCAGATTGTGCAAGAGTGGTTGAGGGAGCATGAGACATCATTTTCACACATGGATTGGTCACCGCACAGTCCAGACCTTAACCCCATTGAGAATCTTTGGGATAATGTGCTGGAGAAGACTTTACACAGCGCCGCGACTCTCCCATCATCAATACCAGATATTGGCCACAAATTAATGCCGCTCTGGACGCAAATAAATGCTGTGACATTGCATGAGTTTATCGACACGATTCCACGACGAATGCGTGCCACAATCACAGCAAAAGACGGTCCGATGAAATAGTAGAGCGCGTTACATTTTATTTGGCCGATGAGTGTAGTTTAAAGAGATTGTTAAACATAACACCCTTTGATAACAGTGATAAACAAAGAAACCCTGTGTTGCGGGTCTTTCATTCAGAATTAGCCATTGAAAGTAACAGAGCATGACAAGAGCTTGGGACATATTTGACATCTGCCCCAGCTGAGGCTTCTTTGGACATGCTCAGTCAAATGTCAGTGTCCAGCCATCCTAACACCGGATGCCATTGCTCTGCAATAATTTAGAGTTTTTTTGGCAGAGTAAATCTGACAAAATTTGTAACTATTATGCATTCCTTGTCCAGTTTTTATGGGTATCTCTTTGTTGATGTGTTTCTGTGTGTGTGTGTGTATACGTAATAAATGACTCAAAGACACGCAGAGGATTTTCTATTCAAATCACAATTTACTTTATAATTTGGCTCTTTTTCCAGTGTATTTGTTGCTTGTATGTAGTGGGCAAAGGGGTGAGAAGGGGGCATGAGGGATGTATGATGGGTGAAATTTGACCCTTGCTAACCCCTCTGCCCCCCACAAACAGCAGGTTTGCCTGAGAACAAGGTAGTCATTGGAAGGGGTGTAAACCCCGTGCAGGTTGGTTACCTAGTCTGGAAGGAGCATGTAGGAGGACCCGCTCTCTCCCAGAATACTACCACGCATCTATATTAAGGGCCCCCCTCTAGAACCCCTTTCAGAGAGTGAGGCTCTACGCGATTCAGGAATACCATGTGAAGAACTACAAAGGGAAAGGCGACGCTCCCCAAACGATCCCCACACCGACCCCCCTTCCAGCCCTCGCTTTGGGAGGGGAGAGGACCGGGTCCCTGCTCGAATTCTGCGGGGCGTCCCGATAGGTGAAGGGCAAGGGGTCTCATCAATGAAAGCAGTGATTTCATCCCGAAAGAAAGAATTATGGATGCCCCCACCAAATCCCGTCGGGCCGCCGAAACCTCCTGCCAGGAACTGCTGCAGGGACGTAAGGCCGTCATCACCTTCAACTCGGGGAGGTGGGTGGCGACACCAGGCCTGCATGTCGTAAGCGCGGCGAGGGCTGGATGGGCTTCCACCCCGAGCAGATCCGGTCCCTCCTCGGATATCATCTGAGGAAGACCACCTGAGCAGAAGAGGGGAAGAACGAGCAGGGAACATGTCGATCTCATCATGTGACATCCGCCTGGACAAGGGAACCTGTATAGAGAATAAATCATGGTTACAGATCAAAAAATATGGCGGCGTCATTTCCCTACATCTCACAATCTCAACACTGCGGCCTCTTTGTGTCTTTTCTACCAATGTACAGGGGGATTAGTAGTAACCTCCAGAAACCTTCAAATTTACGAGTATAAGAGTGAATGCGATGAAATATAGGATTTTAATTTGCTGAATCCTTTGTTTTTTGTATGCCAATCCATGGCACTGTATAAAAACAGGCGTCCTGTAGCTCAAATGCCCATGGCCGGCCCTGTGCGCGTGTGTGTGGTCTTGTGTGGCATTCTCGGAAAATAAATATGAAAAATATGCTCCTGTCTTCAATACATGTGCTTGGACTTTGTTCATGGATAAATTACAGTGTTAGAGAACCATCATCATCTACATATTACTGTCACATTGGGGGCTCTCAGCCCCTCCGATGCTCCTCAGCCGGCGGCTGGACGCTCGCCGGCGTCCAGTGTTTATAGTTGGGTTTCATGAGTGCGGGAAGAGGACGCGGTACACCAATCGCAGGCACAGAGTTATGACGCGGCCCAATGGGATTCGTCTCTCGGTTTAGATGCCGGGATTTCCTTACACCCGATACCCTCTCATGGTTTCTATTGCCCAAGAGCACGTTGTTTCCCTCAGTTTCTGATCTTAACCTTTCTTATTGATCATCCTCTTTTCTTGTGTCCCCCTGACTCGGGCCTGTATGAAAACCTTCCTTGTTGCTGATCTTGGCTTGGATTACGGCCTTCTCTGGCTCTTGACCCTGTTTTTTCCTTTTGATTTCGGATACTTTGCTAGTTTATCATATAGGCACTTCTGTACCGGCCGTTCTAAGGACCGCTAGTGTAGGCTGTGACTTGTACTTCGTGTTTGGATCAGGGAAACCTGACAATTACGCCAGAACTTTCAGCCAAAGACTAGGAGGTAGAACCGAGGTATGGCGACATGAACAACTTCCAGGTGGGCACGCGTTCTTGGCCAACAATCGAGGCCTTCAATGCAGTCTATCTCTGGATGGTTCTACTAACGTTAGAATAGGCTAGCCAACCCCCAAAATAATGGGGTATGAAATATTTACAAGCCCCCCATGCCCCATCAAAATGCTGCCCTGTGGTCCAATCGTAACTTGGAATCATGCCAAATACCTGATGACGATGAACCTGCAGGTATTGACTCCGATCGGTGGGCAGCAAGACTTGCCGGGTCGGCAGGAACTTTCCATCTCTTAAATCGCCCCCAAGATAATGCGGGGGTCTCTTTAAAGTGGCACCATTAGAGTCGAACCTCACTTCACACAAGCGTCCATCTGCATAATCCTCCCGACCATTTTCTGCCAAGGGATAAGGTGTGGGAAACGAAGAAGGAGGAGAGAGAGATGAGTCAAATAGGAGAGAGAGGTCTGGTGGTTGAGGTTTAATACACATTCCCAATACGGTTGAATAGATTAATGGGAACTAGGGATGAGTACAGGGTTACACGGAGGGGTTAAGTCGTGCAGGAACACAGTTCCTCCACTATTCTTGCTTGAGGAATGTAGGTCCCATCTGGCCCATACTCTGTGAAACTTTTGTTTAGTAGATAATTCATGTTTTCTTTAACTATTTGATAATTTATTCTGATTATTATAATGATTGATCACCTAAATCACAGCTCACCTGAATATAGTAGGACTTGATCCCAGCTTACAGGGGTCAAGTTGAGCCGGAACTCGTGGGAACGCAGCTCCTCCGCTATTTTAGCAGGGGGTATGGAGTAGCCATTGCTCCCAAACACTATAAAGCTTTTATTTAGGTGTTCGATCATATGTTTCCATGTTAAACCATAATAAATATAATTTATTGTACATTTTACATAAAAAGCAGCCTATATACAGTATAGACACATTAATATCAATATCACATGTATGTGGTGTGTTAATTGAGAAATAACATAAGGGGTTATTCAAAAAACACTGAAATCTCCCCGAAATTTTCGGAGCTCTTTCATTCTGCGCACTTCGCGAGCTCAATTCGCCGAGCTAAGCATTCACGTCAGGGTCCCCGAATGGATCCACTGAATGCCACCAAAAAAACACTGAACGCATCCGATAAGCCGCTGAAAACCCCCCACAAACGCATCCAATAAACCGCCGTATGCAGCCAACAATCCTCTGAACAGACCGCCGAATGCCTCCGACCAGCTGCCTAAGGCTGGGGTCAGACCAGCGCACTTTTAACGTGTGTTCTGGCGCACATAATCACGGCCGCACTAGCAGCAAATGACGGGCAATGACAGCCAATATACGAAGTACGGTCGCGCAACGCAAGTGGAAAATGAACGCATTTTTTCGAGAACGCAGAACCGCTAGTACGGACGTACAGAGTGCGCTGCGCCCACTAGCGGCGTGTGTACGTGATTAGGAGACGTCAGACCCTGCTCATGTCCGGCCAACATAACGTCCAGAGTAGACGCAAAAAGTTTCCTGGTTTGGATTCGTAAAACATCACGCACGAAAATGCGCATCGTATGACCGTTTTCGCATATTCCGTGAAAAAATACATCAATGCGTTCGGACGCACTTTTTTACGTTCGCGTGTAAAAATGCTTTCGTTTGACAGGGGTAAAAAACAAAACAAAAAAATGACATTTATAAAAGGCGTCTTAAACAAAAATAATGCATGGAACTAATATATAAAATCCTATGAATAATAATAAAAAGGTCTGTTAGAAAATTTAAAAAAAACAGCAATTAAAAAAAAAAAAGTGCTGAAAAATATTCCAAAAAATGCCTGAAAAAATAAATAAATAAAAAGACTTTTTACTGCAAATGAAAAGAATTAACGGTTGAATTTTTTTTTTTAAAAAAAAATAGAAGCGGGGAATTTATTTTACATTGAAACTTATGGGATTCGCCTGTTTAAACCAGTTGAACGAAACCACCGAAAATCTGGGCATTTCGACAACATTTCTCTGCTGTTCAGTGTCTCTGAATAGATTAACCGTTACTTCTCTATGGGGGATTTCATTGCTGCCGAACAGGCACCGTATTTCTCTGGCAATTCGCTAGTATTTGGCGAACTGCCAGCTTTTGGAGTAACCGAATTGCCACAATATTGCACCATACGGTGAAATTCGCCATTAGGTGCAATTCAGTGGCCAATTCGGCTGTCTTTGAATAACCCCTTTGATTGATTGGGGGGCAGAGATCTTGGAGATGCCTCATTTATTTTTTTAGGACTTGGTCCCTGCTTATAGGCCACGGCATATGTGTGGGTTTGATTAGACACTACAGGTATATATGATGCACTTATGCTGAGGTAATATATATATATTTTTTTATAACATACTTCACCAATGTTTCGCACCAAATGTCACAGTATAAAACAAGATGTGAAATTAAAACGGCAATAAACACATTTATGAAGACAGTAACAAAACCTGTGACGGAGCAGAACAGACAGACAGATGAGACCTGGGGATTTTTCTTCTATATACTTTTCGAAAACCTGTTGGCAGTTCTCCCCCATCATTAAAGTGCACCAATCGTCCCCGAAACAACTTTAGCTCATTTGAAAGATCTCCCCAATCAGTTACTTCTTTCAAGAAACCCTTCTATAGCAAACTCCTTGAGCTTCCTGTTTACTCAATCAGTGCTGTGGCAAAAAACCTTTTCAGCCTTTCAGAGTTAATACCAAAAGCATCCTTACTATTTGAACACCACGTCCCCTCTGAGCCATCCCTGGCTGAGTCGTCAATAACATAACTTGCTAAATTACATAGTGAACGCTAACGGTAGCATTAAGTAGGAAGAAATACTTCTCAGTCTCCCTCCACGATCACTCCGTAGCGATGCGCGATCACACGAGAGCAAGATCGCGCCTACCCCTTAATCCAACTCTAAAATGGGGAGGGTGCAGGGAACCTGCAGGTGCAGGTTTTCCCCCGTTAGCGTTCACATTTTAGCGTTCAAATTTAGCCCTAAATGTTTAATCCCTCCTACGAAGGGGATGAAGCAAAAAACCATGGCCGTCTCCATGAGAAGAGCAGGCAGATTAGGAGCTTCAAAAACTCACAAAACTCCTTTGGAATTTATAAAATAAAAACCTGCTTAAATTGAGTTACAACAAATCACATATTAAAAATCTCTGTAACAGACGAAGGGTGTACTTTATGCTTGACATCAGGGGTAAGTAGGGTTGCCACATCGGCCATGTTTTCCAGGACACATATAATTTATTCATGCTGAAGGGCAGTGCATGAAAAATGCCACCCTGCATCGTGTATAATCCATACGCTGCAGGTAAGAAATCAATAAAGGAATCCCAGGTGACCTGCCTTAACTTCCTTCCTGCAGCATATGAATTATACATGGTACAGGGCAGCACTTTTCCCTGTGCTCCCCCTCTGCATGAAATAGTAGTATGTGTCCAGGAAAACACGGCTGATGTGGCAACCCTAGGGTAAAGTGCTAAACAAAATAAGTCTGGGAACTCAACACACAACATTCACCCAAATCCTGACATGTCAGCAGCGCACACTGACCCTCTGCAGAAATCCACCCCTGATTCACACCCAAACAGGCGCTGCGTCAGCCCCCTCCTGCGTGCACATTACTCACCGACATCCCATGCAAAGACACCTCTGCATTTATTCGCATACAGGCATTCCACGCAAATATATACCTACACTCACACGCTTCTGTTCACCAGTAGAGTGCACGAGTCATGTTTAATTAAAATGTACTGGCTTCATTTCTGCAATTTCTTTGTATAACAAAACGAGTCTTGTAGTTGAGCTTTGCCCGAGGCCTGACTAAAGGCAGTGACATCACAGGGGTAAGCAGTGAGGCGCGGATGTGCCCAGCCATTGTGCCGTGCACTTTTATCTGGTGCGCCGGCTCGCATCAGGAAAATTAACTGTGACCTCCAAGTTGAAAAAATTTAACTTACACCAATCAGCACACGCGTATAAATCGGCACGTCATGGCGCGAAAGACACGATCGTACGAGCGAGCTGATTGGTGGAAATTCTGGGTGCCGGACAAAATCCCTACAGCCAGGTTCCCTAATGCCAACATCCCGACGGCCAACTTCCAGACAGAACAAGTGCCGGACATGTCAAGTTCCCAACACGGCCAACTTCCAGACATCCAAAATCCCAGCGGCTAACCCTAATACTAACACCCTAACCCTTAGGGAGTTAGGGTTAGGGCTAGGTTTAGGGGGGTTAGGGTTAGGGCTCGATTTAGGGGGTTAAGGTTATGGCTAGGTTTAGGGGTTAGGGCTAGGTTTAGGGGGGTTAGGGCTAGTTTTAGGGGGTTAGGGTTATGGCTAGGTTTAGGAGGTTAAGGCTAGGTTTAGGGGGTTAGGGTTATGGCTAGTTTTAGGGGGGTTAGGGTTAGGGCTAGGTTTAGGGGGTTAGGGCTAGGTTTAGGGGGTTAGGGTTAGGGCTAGGTTTAGGGGTTAGGGCTATGTTTAGGGGGTTACGGTTAGGGCTAGGTTTAGGGGGTTAGGGCTAGGTTTAGGGGGTTAGGGTTAGGTCTAGGGGGTTAGGGCTAGGTTTAGGGGGTTAGGGTTAGAGCTAGGTTTAGGGGGTTAGTGCTAGGTTTAGGGGGTTAGGGTTAAGGCTGGGTTTAGGGGTTAGGGAGTAGGGTTAGTGTTAGCCGCTGGGCTTTTGGATGCCTGGAAGTTGGCCGTCAGGGAGTTGTCTGTGTAGGGAAGTTGGCCGTCAGGATTTTGGGATTAGGGAACCTGGTTGTAGGGATTTCGACCCAAACCCGGAAATTCTATGTCTCCACCGCCCCGATCTCAGCTTTGTGTCCAAACGCCAGCCGCTGCCTCCTAATGCACTTCTTCACGGTTGCATGCAGTGTGTCGCGAGATTAACCCTGCGGACACCTTTACACCTCTACACGCTACAGTCGCTTTCGATTCCAATGCCGCGTCCAGAAAGTCCCTGTCCCCACTTACCATCGTCTCCTCCGTTGTCGGAAAGCATGGAGGCACAATGTTCCCACACAGTGCGCAGGTCTGCTCGGTATCTGGCGCAGGACCAAATGAAAGATGGGAGAAGCAGCGTCTGTGCCATAGAGCACCACAAGACGCACAGCACCATCCATGGGGGGGCACTGTCATACCGAAGACTGACAAAGCTGACCACCTGTTGAGAAAGAAAAAAATAATAATTATTGTGTTATAGCAAATACAGCGCTGCGGACATGGGACGCTCTTACAGGTCTTCACGCAATTATCAAAATAATATATTTATCTGTACGCATGTTATAACCGCTAGATGTGGCTGTTGGGCTACAAAGTCTCAAGAAACAAATAAAAACCTAGAATCACGAAAGAAACCTATAAAAGACGTTTCAGTGAATAAGTTCTCGACTCTGTAACAACCCTGAGAAGAGCAATTTATAGCAAACGTCAAACAGAAATGTGTGCAAACATACTGCTCGAACACATACAAAACCCTGGGCTCTATTCCATAGTTGGTGCTAATGTTGCATCTTGATATGTAATAATTAGCGCTAGGAGAACAATAAAGCTGTGGAATTATCTGCCTGTTGAGGTGGTTGGGTCAGAGTCTGTACAGACTTTTAAACAAGGACTGGATGAGTTGCTGCAAAAACATACAGGGTTATTCAAAGAGCTCTGAATTGCTGGCGAAAGGTAACCGAATGCTGAAATCCATAGTACGGTTACCTTTCCCGGCCATTCGGCTATTCAAAGAGCAGTCAGTTCGCCAAATGTTGGCGAATTGCCTGCACATACGGTGCCTGTTCGGTGCCTGTTCGAGGGGAGTGAATCCACATAGAGAAGCAATGCTTCGTCTATTCAGAGAGCACAAAACAGCAGTGAAAAGTTGCCGAATTGCCCTGCCATTTAGGCTAGGGTCAGACGAACGCAGCTTTAACGTGCGTTTAGCCGCACAAAATCACGGCCGTGCTAGCAGCAAATGACGTCCAATGCCGGGGAACACACGAAGTACGGCCGCACGAAAGTTCGTCCGCGCAACGCAAGTGGCAAACGAACGCATTTTTTCGAGAACGTCAAACCGCTACTACTGACGTACAGAGTGCGCTGCGGCCGCATAGCGGCGTGTGTGTGTGATTAGGAGACGTCAGATGCTGCTAATGTCCGGCCAACATAACGTCCAGACACAAAAAGTGTTTTATTGATGATCCGTACAAAATCACGGACGAAAAGGCGCATCGTATGACCGCTACCGCGTATTCCGTGAAAACATATGTCCGTTCGTTCGACCGCACTTTTCCACGGTCGACGCGAAAAATGCGTTCGTCTGACCCTAGCCTAAGTGGTTTGATTCGTCAGGTTTATTCAGGAGAATCCCATAGGCTTCAATGTTAAAAATATTCCCGTTTTAATTCAATATCTAATAGACCATTCATTATAATATTCTGCAGTAAAAGTCTCTTTATTTATAGATTTTTTTAGGATCTTTTAAGCATTTTTTCGGAATTTTTTAGCGAAACTTTTTTCGTTTTTTGTTTTAAATCGTTTTTTGTTTTTTCTGTAACAGCCCTTCTTATTATCATTCATTGGATCTTATATGTCAATTTCAGACATTTTCGTTCTGTAGTTTCTTTGCAAACAGCATTTCACTTTTCAAACATTCAAGCGTACTTTTTTTTTTCACTCCATTCGTCTGCGGTGTCGGGTTTTTCCGGCGGCTGCTTTGCGCTCTGATCGGCTCCTGCTCGGGTTTCTCCGGCGTGTTCGGCGGGGTTAATCCAGATGTTTTTGCAGGTTTCGGTGAGCGTTCGCCGGGTTTTGCGGTGAGTGTTCGTCGGGTTTTGCGTTCAGTTTTCGGCGGGGTTAATCCAGATGTTTTTGTGGGTTTCGGCGTGCGTTCGCCGGGTTTTTCGGTCAGTTTTCAGCGGGTTTGCGGCAGCTTTTCCCTGCATTACGACGGCCCTGTGGTGCTTGCTGAATACACCGCAGGGTCGCCAAAATGGGATCGCCAAATCGCACCGAACGTGCGGTGACTTTTCGATTCTCTTTGAATAACCCTGTTAAATAATATTAAGGGTTATAATATTTAATATGTGGGTAAAAGCTGCTCGATCCAACTAAATCTGCCGATACATGGGGTCAAAAAAGAATTTGTTTGTACGTGTTGCATATTGATGAGCGCTTCAGACTGGTTTTTTTCCTTCTCCTGGATCCTTTTGAAACAGTTAGGGATGTGCGTTTCGGGTTTCGGAATTTTCACGAAATTTCCCGATTCGTGTTTTCGGATGCGGGCAAATTTCCGAAACGTTTTAGATCCGAAAATGGCAGATCCGAAACGTTTTCTGAGCCGAAACGAAATATTTTCAGAATTTTCGAATGGACTTGAAATGTGTCAAATCGAAATTTATTGCTTTGAAACGAGGAGAACAGACGTTCCGAAAAAACGAAAATTTCCGAAATACGAAAAGTCGATACAAAAAACGAGCAAAGTGACCCGAAAATACGAAAAATGGTCGATATTCCGAAAAAAAAATGTACACGAAAAACGAGTCGAGCCGAACCGAATCGAAACAGAAATCGGTCGAAACGAGCCGAATCGAAAAGTTTAAAAATCCGAAAAATCGAACCGAATCGAACCGAAAAAAAAATCGGTGCACAAGCCTATGAAACACTGATAAAGTCTTCCTTTATTAACATAGTAACATAATTGCACTGGAAGCAATGTATCGAGTGCGCAGCATGTTAGAGTCACTAGAACTAGCTGGCAGGTCTGAGATCGCAACGTGAAAAATACACAAAGCTGGGAGAGAAAGCTACATCTCATCGGTGAGCGCCAAACAACAGCTCAGAGCTGAAAGTCAAAATGCAATATTTACCCCCTGACTACAACAGAGTTTCCCATTGGAAAAGCAAACCCAAACATCATGGAACAAAGTGATCATAACAAAACAAGACCCAAACACAGCTCATGAAAACACAAAACAAAATATACAACTTCTGGTTGTTTTGTGCTTACGAAGAAAATAGTTTTGGTTTATCTAAGGGGGAAGGTCTGTTTAGACTCCTAAACCAGCGGTGCCCATCCTTGCCCCTCCAGTTGTTTTGGAACTACATCCCCCATGATGCTCTGTTGACCTAATGAGCGGTTGAGCATCATGGAGCATGTAGCTCCAAAACATCTGGAGGGCCAAGGTTGGACACCGCTACCCTAACCGCTGCCTAGGTGAACATGCCCAATATCCCAAAAAGCACTAAAGACAGGTGTGCAAATTCCCACGGTGGAGGACGCTCTCCTTAAAAACACACAAGAGATCCAAAACTGGAGGGATAGTGAATTCTAGGACATATCTGTTGCACACAATGGAAAAAACAGAAAACGCCCCTGGCAGCAGTATTCCCCCCCCCCCCTCCTTAGGCTGGGGTCAGACCAGCGCATTTTTAACGTGCGTTCTGGCGCACTTAATCACGGCCGCACTAGCAGCAAATGCCGGGCAATGACGGCCAATATACGAAGTACGGCCGCACGAAAGTCCGGCTGCGCAACGCAAGTGGAAAATAAACACATTTTTTCAAGAGAGCAGAACCGCTAGTACGGACGTACAGAGTGCGCTGCGTCCGCTAGCGGCGTGTGTGCTTGATTAGGAGACGTCAGACGCTGCTCATGTTCGGCCAACATAACGTCCAGACACCCAAAGTTTCCTGGTTTGGATCTGTAACAAATCACGCACGAAAATACGCATCGTATGACCGTTTTCGCGCATTCCGTTAAAAAAATACGTCAATGCGTTCAGACGGTCGCTGCGAATAATGCGTTCGTTTGACCCTAGCCTTACACATTGACATTTTTTTTTTTAAATGGTGTTTTTTTTAATTCTTATTTAAATTTTTTTATAGGACCTTTCTAATTATTTCCATGTTTTTTTCATGCATTTTTATTGTTTTAAAACACCTTTTAAAATGTGAGGGGTATTTTGTTACCCCCAGTTCTGTGGCTGATTGGCTTTTTTCAGCGGCGATCGGTGGTCAGTTCGATGGATCATCAGGTGCGTTTGCCTGGCTGCGTTCTGTTTCGTGGCATTCGGCAGATTGTCGGCTGCATTCGGTTGGAGGCTGCGTTCGGCGGTCTGATCAGTGGAGTTTGGCGGCGTTCGGCGGATCTCTTCAGCGCACTTTTGAGACCCTGCAGTGAAAGCTGAAATCACCGCAGGGTCGGTGAACTGAACTTGCCGACGTGCTCCAAACGAACTGAACTTTGGTGAAATTTCGGCGCTCTCTGAATAACCCATTATATCTTGTGCCCGTCACCGTTACGGACTCTTCTGATTGGGCCAAAATAAACGTAACTCTGCTTTGTTCTAGCTAATGTGATAGGCTCTGCAATCTCTAGATTGTAAACTCCTTTGGGAGCAGGGCCCTCCCTACCTCATCCTAGTATTACTGTGTATTACCCTAATTTATTGTAACCTTTGTACCGCGCTGCACAATATGTTGGCGCAATACAAATAAATGTATAATAATAATAACATGTACCAGGCTCAACTGCGCACAGAAGCGTCTTGATATGCGTTTGGCTTATTCACCTCTATGGCTACGTGCCGCATACCTGTTAAAGTGTAAAGTATGACAGCCTCTTCACCCCATGCCTACCTAAATGCCAGCTGGCAGTGTTTAAAGCCATGGCATGTGCTATTATAGCATGCTCCATTGCAGCGTCAGGCTCAGCGCGCTGCACTACACAATGTGCCGCAAGCCACATGCAACGCTCAGCAAATGCCACGATGCTGCCCGCCATATGCTAAACGCTACAAACGCTGAGCTGCGCGACACGTCTGACGTTTGGCGCCCAGCAGGTTGCAAGCTGCGCACGGTGCCCTGAAAATGCTGAGCTCACCGCCGCGTCTCTTCAGATGACAGTCTCTGTGCCACGCGAATAATTGTGAGCATGCGAGGCGCGTCACCGTGTTCATGGTTAGTCTGCACACCTTAAGTGATGCCCTGAACGTGCCAAGCAAACACTTTGCAACAGGCTGTCTATGCCAGGCTGATGCTGCTGCACAGGGTAGGCGAAATGCCACCCGTAAGATAGATCAGGCTCTGGATCTACCATTTCTGTACCATCACAAGCAAGAGACTTGATGCCAGGGGCGGCTGGCACAACGTGGGGCAATAGGAGATCACGGGGCCCCACATTGTGGGTTTCTGGTGCGCCAGACTTCCACATGCAGGGGGGTATTGCCAGCATGCAGCAGGCCTGACCAAGTCTTAGGGGGCCCTCGTGGTGGGCCCTCTCACAGGCCAGTGCCTTATTGCCCTATTAGTCAGCCCGCCCCTGCTTGTTGCCATGTGTAAAACTGTGAGCATGCCGTTTCTGTTTGTGCCCACGTCATGCTTTATCTCTAGGGCTGCCCATGTGAGCCGCCCTGGCGCCCTCTATCTCTCATCTCTGTCCATCGGGCCAGGAGCTCGTTGGCTCTGCACTCAGCAGCGATGACAGAGTTAACGAGCGCGCAGCCGCCTCTGCCGCAAAACCACTAATTAAGCGAAAGAGATTATTAAGGTAATTGTTTAAAATAATTAAAATAGATGCACGGAGGAAGAGAAACAAGAAAGAGACGGGATACGATGAGTCAGGGGACAGAACGCCAGCGAGATCACTCAGATATGAATCAGGAGAGAGCGAGAGAAGCCGGAAAGAGAGAAGAAAAACATGAATGAAACAGGACGTAGAACGATAAAACACGGTGGAGAGGGGAATAAATTGGGAATCAGATGGGTAAACAGGAAGCTCGTTCACAGGGGCAGCGACCCACCAGCTGTTTGCCCCTGCCACAAAAAATCATTGTAAGCAATCGGGGTTCATTTTTTGTTATATTCCGTTATAAAATAATATATTTAAAAATAATAATAAAATACTTCCTTATATCTCCGTAAGGGTCAAATCTTAAAAATATAAGAGCCCTATTACATTCATCGCGCGCACAAAAACGCATTAACGCGAGGGGCAAAACCATTTGCGCTGAACGTCGTATTACGACGTTCGCGCGCAAAATGCGCGTTAACGTCTAAAGCGAGTGACTCTGCGCGAACCCTTTGCGAGCGCAATTTAGTGCGCGCATCCTTTACTTAACATTGTGAGCGCAAATGCGTTTGTGCGCTGGTGCGCGCATGGTATTACAATCTTAGCGCAAAATTTAACAGACAACGTTTGCGCGCATGATTTTAACGTCTTTGAAAAGCCGGTGGTAACGGCAAATTGTAACAACCTGACCGTACCAAACTGCGGATTCACAACGGAGAACGTCCATGCGCATTTTTCTTTTACTAGATCCGTCAAAAATGACGGCCATTACCTTGCCTTCCGTCAGAACGTACGTCTGTTGTGCGCAGTCCACACAAAATGACCTGACTTGCGTTAAAAATTACATTGCGCTCACGGATTTCTGCACGCAACGGTACTTTGCGTGCATTTTTGCTCGTTGGTTTTACGAGCGCAATTTCCCGACAAATGAAAAAATGCGCGAGGAATGTAATTCCAGCGGCGATTTTCGTGCCTTACCATTTAACGCTTTGCGCAAAAAAATATGCGTTTAGCGTGCGCTTTTACGTTAAGAATGTAATAGGGCCCTCTGTGTGGCAACATCTGAGAATTCCTGCCCTCCGATTAATGTTTGTCATCTTGCACTCAACCCTCCACACACTCAGATATGATATAAATATATTTAAATGTATAGGCTGGGTTTTGGGAAAAAAATATATAATAAATCATGTATTTACTTTGACACGGAAACAGTATTGAACACCTAAATAAAAGCTTTCTCGTTTGTAGGACCAACAAGAACTCAGTTACCCCTGCTAATATAGCGGAAGAACGACATTCCCCGCATTCCTACTCGACTTGACCACTGTTCTCCATTCCAGATTACTGAAACGGCAGCAGCCACTGAGCGTGTCAAGACTTGTGGGTGCTTTTCAAACTCTGCCCTGGCAGAAGACAGTTCGCACATGCTCAGTCAGCACACTTTCCAGATCTTGGAAGATGGCCATTCACTCTCCATATGGACAAAGAGGCACAGGCACCATCACTGTCTGAAAGGGACCAAATGATAATGGTATGTTTCAGATGGTTGGCGGTATGTAGGGTACAACCTAAGATGATCTGAATATATGGACTATGTGAGTTGAACACTCGAACCTGAAACTGCAATGCAAGGACAAAATATCCGTGGACAGAGGACAGACCAGACGTCAACTGTTCATTTGGAGGGCAAAGTTAAATTTTAAGGGATGGGGATGGCACCAACCATCTCCAAACATCACATGCTACTGGTAGGGTAGGGCAGAAGAGGGTGAAACCAGAAATAGAGGGGTAAAACAGGAAAGAAACAAGAAGATATATGTGGTTGAAAGAGGACAAGGAAAGCGTGAAAGGAGTTGAAGAGTGGAAAAGAGGACTAAGGGGGTAAAAGAGCAGGACAGGGAGGGTAATACAGAACCATGGCATGTTTACCAGGTCAGAGGATAAAATCACAAGAAAATGAGGGGGGCAAGAGAGGGAGTACCAGCAAAAGCAGAGAAAGAAGAAAGGATGGAGCCAGGGGTGGACTGACAACCCTTGGGGCCCCTGGGCAATAGTAGATAATCGGGCCCTCAACTGTGTCTGCCCACAGGCACATCACACACACTGTCATGCCCCATGATTTAGGATTTATTGTATATTTTTCTGTTTTGTGTTGAATCTGCCTTTGCTGCTTACATGCTATTGATTTCATAGCTATTTTGTCCCTGCTGGGTTTCCTTAGCTTGCCATATCAGCTAGTTTCCACCCCTTGCTCAGTGTCTTGCCCTAAGGGACTCCCTGGCTACATAGCAACCATTCTGTGCTCACTGCTGGACAAAACTAATGTCTTTTTACCTGCATTGCTGTACATTATTCTAAAGATTGTCAGTCTGATCATTAAACTCTTCAACTGGATTCATCTTTCTACGTATCAGTTTTGCTGAGTTGAAGCTATCTGCCGAACTTCATCGTGTGAGTACTGGTCAAATACAGACTTTGCTAGTCTAAAGTATCCATGCCTCACAGCTTTGCTTAGGGAAGCAGAATACACACATACAAACACAACTGATATGTATATTGTTGAATTACAGAATTTATTTCTCCACATTATTTTCAAAACAGAAATGTAGCTGCTGCTTCGCTGCGTCTGCAACCACTTACTCACTAGTATGCATCGGGGCAGGTATATGCAGCGGGGCAGATATACATACATTTAATGTTGGCTGCTGATACTATTTCCCCATGATTTTTATCTGAGGCGGTGTCGGTCCATGCTACAAGGGCAGGCCTGTCCAAGCCTTAGGGGCAGGGATCAAGTCCTGCAGGAACGCTTGGGAATGCAGTTCCCTCACTATTTTAGCAGGAGTAACTTAGTTCCTTTTTGGCTGATATACTGGGAAGCTGCAATACCTTTCTACATGGATATCGTTTTAAAAAACGTTCTATATTTAAGGGTATTCCTTGATTTAAGCATATTGGAATGGCAATTTCTCATAGTTTACCAGCGGAATACCATTCTCATGCATAAAGAAGTGCTGCAGCTGCTGCGCCTCCCAGTAATCTTTAAGACCGGAATGGACAGAAACGTTGGCGAGTTCTCACACTTATTTTTTACGGCTTGACTCCTGCTTAGGCTGGGGTCAGACCAGCGCACTTTTAACGTGCGTTCTGGCGCACATAATTACGGCCGCACTAGCAGAAGATGACGGGCAATGACGGCCAATATACGAAGTACGGCCGCACAAAAGTCCGGCCGTGCAACGCAAGTGGAATTTGAACGCATTTTTTTGAGAATGCTGAACCGCTAGTATTGACGTACAGAGTGCGCAGCTGCGGCATAGCGGCGTGTTTGCGTGATTAGGAGATGTCAGACGCTGCTAATGTCCGGCCTACATAACGTCCAGACGCAAAAAGAGTTTTATTGACGATCCGTACAAAATCACGCCTGAAAATGCGCGTCGTCTGACCGTTTTTGCGCATTCCGTGAAAAAATACGTCAATGCGTTCGGGCGCACTTTTTCACGTTCGCGGGGAAAAATGCTTTCGTCTGACCCTAGCCATCCCCTAGATGCCTTTGTGAGGCCCCCTCCTAAGCCAGGGCACCCAGGCAGTGTCCTAGTTACCATATGGTTAGTTTGCCCCTGGATAGAGCTGCGTAAAATAAAGCCGAAGTGGGTATTGCAGGAGTAAGGCTGGGGTCAGACGAACGCAGTGCGAACGTGCGTGCAGCCGCACTTTATTACTGTCATAGTAGCAGCAAATGACGTCTAATGATGGCCAATATACAAAGTACGGCCACGCAGAAGTTCGGCCGCGCAACACAAGCGGCAAACGAACGCATTTTTTCGAGAACGTAGAACCGCTAGTACTGACGCACAGAGTGCGCTGCGTCCACATAGCGGCGTGTGTGCGTGATTAGGAGACATCAGACGCTGCACATGTCCGGCCAACATCACGTCCGTTTGTTTTTATAGCTCCGTCAAAAATCACGGACGAAAATGCGCATCGTATGACCACTTTCGCGTCTTCCGTGAAAAAAAAATACGTCAATGTGTTCGGACGCACTTTTTTACGGACGATGCGAAAATTGCGTTCGTTTGACCCTAGCCTAAAACAGAAAACTAAAGCCAAGGCCAATGGACATCATACGGTAACCTGGGAACTCTGCATTTATTCCACCGCTCAGTAAGGTGGTGTTCTTAATCCTGAGCAGAATCTAACAAGCCGGGGTCTAGCGAGACCAACAATCACGCGCTTTAAATGGCGTGATCTAATTTGTGACCCAGCATGAGATCAGGATGCAGCTAGAAGCCTATTGCCAGGTAACGTGCGCCGTCGCATTATAGCTCGGCCTGAGAAATCTGTGTCAGCCAGGAACAACGACGCAGAGGAATAAAGAGGAGGCGAGCGCTTTCGTTTGGACAATTGGATTCAGGAAACCTTAATACACTCTTCTGTGACAGTCACAGAATGGGATAAATGATACAGGTGACGAGATTAACCTGGGAGAGAAACATGATGAAATGTGTCTTTGAAAGAGGAAACAATAACAAAAAGAGAAAGAAACTGACACAAGATTGTCAGACAGAGACTCACAGGTTACATTGAAACACAGAATAATTATTTGTAAACATTGGACTGTGTTACGTCAGAGTCAGCAGCCTTTATCCTCTAGTCTAGATGCTTTGCAACTACATCTCCCATGTTACTCAGTCAACCTAATGAGTGTCTGAGCATCATGGGAGATGCAGTTCCAAAACATCTGGAGGGCCAATGCTGCTCACCCCTGGTGTAAGGGGACACTACCACCTGGTTTTAGCTTAGAGCAGGGCTGTAAAACTTAGATCCCCCGGGTCTTCCTGAACTACAACTCCCATGATTATCTGGCCAATTATTGAATTTCAAAGAATTCTGGGAAAGGTAGGCAGTGGCACCAAACATCTGGGGGGGGGGGCAGAGTTTGAGATCCCTGGCTTAGACATGTGTTTTACACCTTTTACATGTGTTTATATGGAGAGAGAGAATGGATATTATGCAGAGCTATAGTGAGTTTGATACATAAGTTGTTTCTGTTTTATTCTCAGCTTCCTCTACTATACGGGCCCTATTACAATCTTCGCGCATACTTCTGCGCCGGCGCAAAAACATATTAACGCGAGGGGCAAAACCCATTGCGCTAAACGTCGTATTACAATGTCAGCGCAACAAACGCGCGTATACGTCTATCGCGGGTGAACCTGCGCGAGCTTACTGCACGTCGCGCGTCCTATACTTAACATCGTGAGCGCAAATGCGTTTGTGCGCTGGTACGCGGATGGTTTTACAATCGATGCGCAGTTTGTAACCCACAGCCTTTGCGCGCATAATTTTAGCAACTCCTAAAAGCTGGTGTTAATGGCAAATTCGATCAACCTGCCGAACCCAAATACACCAACCCAAAAAAAAATACACAGCAAAGTATAGTTACACATTCTAAACATACTAAACCAATAAATTTGAGAAGTTGTCTGTGCATTTATTATTGATGCAGCATATATGCGCAGATTGACTTTGACAGGCGCAAAAACTTAACTGGAGATAATTGTGGTTCTTAATTCTGATTGGCTGAATCGCATGAAAAAAACAGTCCGCACACTGATTTCTGCGCGCAATGTTACTGCGCGTGCGTTTGTGCGCGTCTGTTTTACGCACGTTATTGCTCGACAGATGAAAAAATGTGCGCGGATTGTAATACCAGCGTCGATTTACGAGCGTTAACGTTTAACGCTTGGCGCACAAATTCACGCGTTGCGCGAGCGTTTTTGCGTGAAGATTGTAATAGGGCCCTATATGTATTAATCATTCAATTCGTTCCAAAAAGACAAAAGACGGACACTCGCATTTTAGGGAATGGCCAGTGGTGGGGTCAGAGACGCAGCTATTCCCACAGTTTGTAGATTATTTCACGACCTCTCGTGGCCATTCGTCTAAATAAAAAGGTCCTTAAAATATCTTAGATTGTAAGCTCTTGGGCAGGGCCCACCTTTCCTGTCATTCAAACTTATTTGTAAATTTTGTTTTGTCCTACCCATGTACAGCGCTGCAGAATATGTTAGTGTTTTTAATAAATAATTGTAGTTTAGAACCAGAGCAAAGTTATTATTGTTTAGAGTTTCGTTGCTGGGAGATTTATTGCTGTGCAGCTCTGATATACACCCGCACACCCTAAATATATTGAGGAAACCCAAACAACATACCAGCGTACGTACCCTGAATATATGGAGGGACCCTAAAAAGACACTCACACACCCTGAATAAATAAATGAAAAAAAAGACACCCGCACACTTCAAATATATGGAGGAGCCCCTTAAAAACATCCACACACCCTGAATAAATGGAGGGGCCCCTAAAAATTACACCCACACACCCTGAAGATATGGAGGAGCCCCTAAAAATTACACCCACACACCCTGAAGATATGGAGGAGCCCCTAAAAATTACACCCACACACCCTGAATATATGGAGGAGCCCCTAAAAAGACACCCGCACACCCTGAATATATGGAGGAGCTCCTAAAAAGACACCCGCACACCCTGAATATATGGAGGGGCCCCTAAAAATTACACCCGCACACCTTGAATATATGGAGGAGCTCCTAAAAAGACACCCGCACACCCTGAATATATGGAGGGGCCCCTAAAAATTACACCCGCACACCCTGAATATATGGAGGAGCCCCTAAAAAACACCCGCACACCCTGAATATATGGAGAGCCACTAAAAAGACACCCGCACACCCTGAATATATGGAGGAGCCACTAAAAAGACACCGCACACCCTGAAATATGGAGGAGCCACTAAAAAGACACCCGCACACCTGAATACATGGAGGAGCACCTAAAAACATCCACACACCCTGAATATAGGGAGGAACCCCTAAAAAGACACCCGCACACCCTGAATATATGGAGGAGCCCCTAAAAAGACACCCGCACACCCTGAATATTTGGAGGAGCCCCTAAAGACACCTGCACACCCTGAATACATGGAAGAACCACTAAAAAGACACCCGCACACCCTGAATATATGGAGGAGCCCCTAAAAAGACACCCGCACACCCTGAATATATGGAGGAGCACCTAAAAGACACCCGCACACCCTGAATATATGGAAGGACCACTAAAATGACACCCACACACCCTGAATATATGGAGGAGCCCCTAAAAAGACACTCACACACCCTGAATATATTGAGGAGCCCCTAAAGACACCTGCACACCCTGAATACATGGAAGAACCACTAAAAAGACACCCGCACACCCTGAATATATGGAGGAGCCCCTAAAAAGACACCCGCACACCCTGAATATATGGAGGGGCTCCTAAAGACACCTGCACACCCTGAATATATGGAGGAGCCCCTAAAAAGACACCCGCACACCCTGAATGCATGGAGGAGCCCCTAAAAAGACACCCGCTCCCTGAATGCTTGGAGGAGCCCCTAAAAAGACACCTGCACACCCTGAATAAATGGAGGATCCCCTAAAAAGACACCCACACACCGTGAATATATGGAGGAGCCCCTAAAAAGACACCCGCACACCCTGAACATATGGAGGAGCCACTAAAAAGACACCCGCACACCCTGAATATATGGAGGAGCCACTAAAAAGACACCCGCACACCTTGAATATATGGAGGAACCCCTAAAAAGACACCCGCACACCCTGAATATATGGAGGAGCCCCATAAAAGACACCCACACACCCTGAATATATGGAGGAGCCCCTAAAAAGACACCCGCACACCCTGAATATATGGAGGAGCACCTAAAAACATCCACACACCCTGAATATATGGAGGAACCCCTAAAAAGACACCCTCACACCCTGAATATATGGAGGAGCCCCATAAAAGATACCCACAAACCCTGAATATATGTAGGAGCCCCTAAAAAGACACCCACACACCCTGAATATATGGAGGAACCCCTAAAAAGACACCCGCACACCCTGAATATATGGAGGAGCCACTAAAAAGACACACACACACCCTGAATATATGGAGGAACCCCTAAAAAGACACCCACACATCCTGAATATATGGAGGAGCCCCATAAAAGATACCCACAAACCCTGAATATATGTAGGAGCCCCTAAAAAGACACCCACACACCCTGAATATATGTAGGAGCCCCTAAAAAGACACCCACAGACCCTGAATATATGGAGGAGCCCCTAAAAAGACACCCGCACATCATGAATATATGGAGGAGCACCTAAAAACATCCACACACCCTGAATATATGGAGGAACCCCTAAAAAGACACCCACACACCCTGAATATATGGAGGAGCCCCTAAAAAGACACCCACACACCCTGAATATATGGAGGAGCCCCTAAAATGACACCCGCACAACCTGAATATATGGAGGAGACCCTAAAAAGAAACCCGCACACCCTGAATATATGGAGGAGCCCCTAAAAAGACACCTATACACCCTGAATATATGGAGGAGCCCCTAAAAAGACACCCCCACACCTTGAATATATGGAGGAGCCCCTAAAAAGACACCCGCACACCCTGAATATATGGAGGAGCCCCTAAAAAGACACCCGCACACCCTGAATATATGAAGGAGTCCCTAAAAAGACACCCGCACACCCTGAATATATGGAGGAGCCCCTAAAAAGACACCCACACACCCTGAATATATGGAGGAGCCCCTAAAAAGACGGACATTAGAGAACTGAGGGACAGAAGGATTTGGTTTCAAGGCAGGGGATTTGCCTTCCAGTTGAGGCCACTCGGAGGCTGGAGCACGGAATGCTGTGCGCTCTGATGGTTCTATTCAATTGGTTGCCGCTTTCATTCATTATAATATATGCATCAGTAGTGACATCTGTTTTGCCGCCTGGGATGTGTATTAATCATTATGTAAAATGTCTGTTTACTAACAGTTTTACAGTAAAACACATTTAAACTTTATTATAACACAATCAATACAAACTAAGCCATTGTGTGTGTCACTCGCATACGAGGAGGAGGCCGTGGAGGATGACGGAGCCAGTATTAAATCAGATCCTGTGACTCATCACGGCGAATGTCGGGAAAAGATTTACCCGTAAAAAAAACCAAAAACATTTCAAGTTATTTCTGCTCATCTGAGAAAAAAAACCAACATATTTTCTGTTGCTGTTCATTGGGTTTTGATAACAACCACTGCATAGCCTAATACAGTCAGGTCCAGAAATATTGGGACATGGACACAATTCTAACATCTTTGGCTCTATACACCACCACAATGGAGTTGGAATGAAACAAACACAATGTGCTTTAACTGCAGACTGTCAGCTTTAATTTGAGGGTATGTACATCCAACTCAGGTGAACGGTGTAGGACTTACAGCAGTTTGCAGATGTGCCTCCCACTTGTTAAGGGACCAAAAGTAATGGGACAGAATAATAATCATAAATCAAACTTTCCCTTCTTAATACTTGGTTGCAAATCCTTTGCAGTCAATCACAGCCTGAAGTCTGGAACACATAGACATCACCAGACGCTGGGTTTCATCCCTGGTGATGCTCTGCCAGGCCTCTACTGCAACGGTCTTCAGTTCCTGCTTGTTCTTGGGGCATTTTCCCTTCAGTTTTGTCTTCAGCAAGTGAAATGCATGCTCAATGGGATTCAGGTCAGGTGATTGACTTGGCCATTGCATAACATTCCACTTCTGTCCCTTCAAAAACTCTTTGGTTGCTTTTGCAGTATGCTTTGGGTCATTGTCCATCTGCACTGTGAAGCTCCGTCCAATGAGTTCTGCAGCATTTGGCTGAATGTGAGCAGATAATATTGCACGAAACACTTCAGAATTCATCCTGCTGCTTTTGTCAGCAGTCACACCATCAATACATACAAGAGAACCAGTTCCATTGGCAGCAGTACATGCCCACGCCATGACACTACCACCACCATGCTTCACTGATGAGGTGGTATGCTTAGGATCATGAGCAGTTCCTTTCCTTCTCCATACTCTTCTCTTCCCATCACTCTGGTACAAGTTGATCTTGGTCTCATCTGTCCATAGGATCTTGTTCCAGAACTGTGAAGGCTTTGTTAGGTGTTGTTTGGCAAACTCTAATCTGGCCTTCCTGTTTTTGAGGCTCACCAATGGTTTACATCTTGTGGTGAACCCTCTGTATTCACTCTGGTGAAGTCTTCTCTTGATTGTTGACTTTGACACACATACACCTACCTCCTGGAGAGTGTTCTTGATCTGGCCAACTGTTGTGAAGGGTGTTTTCTTCACCAGGGAAAGAATTCTTCGGTCATCCACCACAGTTGTTTTCCGTGGTCTCCCGGGTCTTTTGGTGTTGCTGAGCTCACCGGTGCATTCCTTCTTTTTGAGAATGTTCCAAACAGTTGTTTTGGCCACACCTAATGTTCTTGCTATCTCTCTGATGGGTTTGTTTTGTTTCTTCAGCCTAATGAAGGCTTGCTTCACTGATAGTGACAGCTCTTTGGATCTCATCTTGAGAGTTGACAGCAACAGATTCCAAATGCAAATAGCACACTTGAAATGAACTCTGGGCCTTTTATCTGCACATTGTAATTGGGGTAATGAGGGAATATCACACACCTGGCAATGGAACAGCTGAAAAGCCAATTGTCCCATTACTTTTGGTCCCTTAACAAGTGGGAGGCACATCTGCAAACTGCTGTAAGTCCTACACCGTCCACCTGAGTTGGATGTACATACCCTCAAATTAAAGCTGACAGTCTGCAGTTAAAGCACATTGTGTTTGTTTCATTCCAACTCCATTGTGGTGGTGTATAGAGCTAAAGATGTTAGAATTGTGTCAATGTCCCAATATTTTTGGACCTGACTGTATATCATCCTATCTGCACAAAATTACCAGCGACGACGGCTCCTTAACCCCTTCAAAGCCAAGCAAAACATCATCAGAACATTTGTTTGAAACATGGGATGAGATGTTAACACTTAAAACAGGGTAAAACAGAAATTGTTGTTTTTAATTAGTAACTAATAACTAAATAATGTGAATTTGCTCATTTTTAATTTTTTATGTATTCCTTTATCCTTTACAGAAATATTGTTGGGACAAAAGATCCTGAACTCTAGATGGTGTCACTTATCTTGCAAAATGTCCCATGGGGTCTGCTGTATCAGCATACAGGCAGAAATGGCCTTTCTGTCAGATGCAGTAAATGTGCTTTAGACAGATAATAAAATGGTTATATCTCCTGCTTATGGGGGTTTGTAGTGAACAGAATGAGCTTATTAGCAATGCAATATCTGTATGTGCTGCATAATGCCTGTGTGTGGCAATTACAGCAACACCTTGTATCTGTATGTGCTGCATAATGCCTGTGTATGGCAATTACAGCAACACCTTGTATCTGTATGTGCTGCTTAATGCCTGTGTATGGCAATTACAGCAACACCTTGTATCTGTAAGTGCTGCATAATGCCTGTGTATGGCAATTACAGTAACACCTTGTATCTGTATGTGCTGCATAATGCCTGTGTATGGCAATTACAGCAACACCTTGTATCTGTATGTGCTGCATAATGCCTGTGTATGGCAATTATAGCAACACCTTGTATCTGTATGTGCTGCATAATGCCTGTGTATGGCAATTACAGCAACACCTTGTATCTGTATGTGCTGCATAATGCCTGTGTATGGCAATTACAGTAACACCTTGTATCTGTATATGCTGCTTAATGCCTGTGTATGGCAATTACAGCAACACCTTGTATCTGTATGTGCTGCAGGGCCGCCATCAGGGCATTATGCCCCATACTGCCGTAAGGGGCCCGGGCACGGTGGTGGCCCGGGCCGCCGGGGCCCGGGGGGGTCCCGGGCCCCCACAGCAGCGGCGTCGCCCTTTTACAGCTCCGGTATCGGACTCAAGGAGTCCGAATCCAGAGCTGTATCTCTGCTGCTGCAGGAGCCGGGGGAGACACTGTGTCTCCTCCGGCTCCTGGCAGCTTCACTGGCTGGCTGGGCGGGGCCAAGCAGCGTGTGGGGGCCTCCCAAGCACGTTGCTTTGGCTCCGCCCCCTCCACTCAGTGAAGCTGCGCACCTGAGCTGGAGGGCCCGGGAAGAAGACAGAAGAAAAGAAGACAGAAGAGAAGAAGACAGAAGAAAAGAAGACAGAAGAGAAGAAGACAGAAGAGAAGAAGACAGAAGAGAAGAAGATAGAAGAAAAGAAGACAGCAGAGTGGTGAGCCAGGGCCCAGCCCAGACCTAGGGCCCAGACCCAGGGCCAAGGCACAGGGCCCAGACCCAAGACCCAGGGCCCAGACCCCAGGTCCCAGACCCCTGGGCCCAGACCCAGGGCCTAGTCCCCAAGGCCCAGGGCCAAGACCCCAGGGCCCAGACCCCAGGGCCCAGACCCCAGGGCCCAGACCCCAAGGCCCAGACCCAAGGCCCCAGACCCCAGGGCCCAGACCCCAGGGCCCAGACCCAGCGCCCAGACCCCAGGGCCCAGACCCCAGGCCCAGACCCAGGGCCAGGGCCCAGACATAAGGGCCCAGACCCAAGGCCCAGACCACAGGGCCCAGACCCCAAGGCCCAGACCCAGGGCCCAGACCCCAAGACCCAGGGCCCAGACCCTAAGGCCCAGACCCAGGGCCCAGATCCCAAGACCCAGGGACCAGACCCCAAGGCCCAGACCCAGGCCAGACCCAGGGTCCAGACCCAGGGACCAGGCCCAGCCTAGACCAAGGGCACAGACCCCAGGGACCAGCCCCCAAGGCCCAGCCCCAGGAACCAGACCCCAAGGCCCAGACCCAAGGACCAGAGACCAGACCCAGGGACCAGACCCCAGGCCAGATTCAGGGCCCAGACCCCAGGGACCTGACCCCAAGGCCCAGTCCCAGGGACCAGAGCCCAGACACAGACCAGACCCCAAGGCCCAGGGACCAGGCCCAGCCCAGACCCCAAGGCCCAGAGCACAGACCCCAGGGCCCAGACCCCAAGGCCCAAACCAGACCCAGGGACCAGGCCCAGACCCAAAGGCCATCATATACAGCCCGTTACTGTGAGATTTACTGCTGTGGATTCTGTGATACGTTCATACACACCGCACATTACTGTGAGTTTTATTGCTGTGGATTCTGTGATACGTTCATACACACTGCACATTACTGGGAGTTTTATTGCTGTGGTGCTATGTTATGTCCTTTTTTTTTGAAGGGGGAGAAAAGCTGTTAGAGGTTGAGGGAGTGCCGGGGGGGCCCCATCAGGAGGTTTAGTAAGGGGCCCCATCATTTCTGATGGCTGCCCTGATGTGCTGCATAATGCCTGTGTATGGCAATTACAGCAACACCTTGTATCTGTATGTGCTGCATAATACCTGTGTTTGGCAATTACAGCAACACCTTGTATCTGTATGTGCTGCATAATGCCTGTGTGTGGCAATTACAGCAACATCTTGTATCTGTATGTGCTGCAGAATGCCTGTGTGTGGCAATTACAGCAACATCTTGTATCTGTATGTGCTGCATAATGACTGTGTATGGAAATTACAGCAACACCTTGTATCTGTATGTGCTGCATAATGCCTGTGTGTGGCAATTACAGCAACATCTTGTATCTGTAGGTGCTGCATAATGCCTGTGTATGGCAATTACAGCAACACCTTGTATCTGTATGTGCTGCATAATGCCTGTGTGTGGCAATTACAGCAACATCTTGTATCTGTACGTGCTGCATAATGCCTGTGTATGGCAATTACAGCAACACCTTGTATCTGTATGTGCTGCATAATGCCTGTGTTTGGCTATTACAGCAACAACTTGTATCTGTATGTGCTGCATAATGCCTGTGTATAGCAATTACAGCAACACTTTGTATCTGTATGTGCTGCATAATGCCTGTGTGTGGCAATTACAGCAACACCTTGTATCTGTATGTGCTGCATAATGCCTGTGTATGGCAATTACAGCAACACCTTGTATCTGTATGTGCTGCATAATGCCTGTGTATGCAATTACAGCAACACCTTGTGTCTGTATGTGCTGCATAATGCCTGTGTATGGAAATTACAGCAACACCTTGTATCTGTATGTGCTGCATAATGCTTGTGTGTGGCAATTACAGCAACACCTTGTATCTGCACTGGAATTTACACTCATTCTAACCCCCCGAATCTTATCCCTGTACAGCAGTGAGAGAACCCAGAGCTATCCATGTGTTCTGACTACTCCCTGGCTGCTGCAATGCGACAGTAAAGTTTTTTTAGCTTTTTGTTACAGTCAGGGTGAGAGCTGGTCCTTGTAGCTTGTTTACGGTAAAATAGGATGATAAGGAGAGAGATAGCAAAGTGGATTTTGTTTCTCCATAGAGAACACACTAATCATTCTTGCTCTATAAGGGTATGCAAATGCAATTTTCAGATGCTAATGATTGGTTTTCAATGTATTTTAATGCAAAGTCGAGTTAAGTCAATGCTGGCAGTCAGAGGGTTAAACCGTATTCATGTGGTGCGCTCTTTAGGGTGACTGAAACTGTTGCTTGGAAAAAATGTTAATTCTTTGTAATCTGCTACTAACAAAACACAAATCCATCTTTCCTAGGATTACGTTTACAGAGATTTACTACAGAAAGAGCATAAATACCCAGCAAGGTGCGGGCGATTAAGGAGGGGATAATAGATTTGAAAATAGAGCTTTTTGATAGAACAACAGATAAAAATAATCTGCTGTCCCTTGATAAGGCACTTTGTGACGAGGCTGATAAATCTGCATTCTGGATCAGAACCGCTCACGTGAAATACACTGGGGGTTATTCAGAGAGCACAGAAATGTCGCTGACATGCTCTCTTGCTCCCCGCACTTCCCTGCACTTTGGGGAATCAAAGAAGTGCAGGGAAAACCCGCCGCACATCATCTAAACACTCCGCCAAAATCCGACTGAAAACCCGCCGAACCGCAGCAAAAAACACGCCGAACACAGCGGAAAAAGACGACGAGCTGCCGATCACAGCGCAGACCAGCCGCCAGGAAAAAAGCCGATAGACTGACGAATGGGGTAAAAAAACAAAACAACAAAACAATGCGCTTAAAGTGTCAAAATTGAAACGCTGTTTGCAGAAAAACTACTGAATGAAAATGCCTGGAATTAACATATAAGATCCTATGAATGATAATAAAAAGATCTGTTAGAGAAAAAAGACAAAACGCTTTTTAAAAAAAATGTAGAAAAACTATTGCCGAAAGAATCCCGAAAAATGCCTAAAGATCCTAAAAAATCTATAAATAAAGAGACTCTTTACAGCAGAATAAAATAATGAACGGTTTATTAGATATTGAATTAAAGCGGGAATATTTTTAACATTGAAGCCTATGGGATTCGCCTGAATAAACCTGCCGAATGAAACCACCGAATAGCAGGGCAATTTGGCAACTTTTCTCTGCTGTTCGGTGTCTGTGAATAGTCGAAGCATTGCTTCTCTATGGGGATTTCACTACCTTCAAACAGGCACCGTAATTTATGGCAGTTCGGCAAAATTTGGCGAACTGCCTGCTTCTGAATAGCCGAATGGCCCCGAAATGTCACTGTACGGAGAAATTCCCCGTTCAGTGACATTTCGGGACCAGATCGTCTCTCTCTGAATAACCACTATTGTATCTCTGGAGGATAATCTCCCGATGTTTTAGAACTACATTTCCCATGAGGCTCAACTAGAGATGCAAGATCGGCCATGTTTTCCTGGATGCACATAATTTATCCATGCTGATTGATGGGCATGAAAAATGCCACCCTGCAACATGTAGAATCCATACGCTGCAGGTAAGAAATAAAAAAACGGAATCACATCTGACCTGCCTTGATTTCCTAAAGAATATGAATTGTACATGTTGCAGGGCAGCACTTTCCTAACTAAGAGGGTTATTCAAAGAGAATCAAAAAGTCATCGCGCGTTCGGTGACTTTTCATTCTCTTCAATTCGGTGCGATTTGGCGATCCCATTTCGGCAACCCTGCGGTGTATTCAGCAAGCACCACAGAGCCGTCGTAGTGCAGGGAAAAGCCGCCGCAAACCCAACGAACACTCCCCCAAAACCCGGCGAACGCTCACCAAAAACATCTGGATTAACACCGGAGAAACCCGAGCAGCCGCTGATCAGAGCAGAGAGCAGAGAGCAGCCGCCGGGAAAAGCCAACACCGCAGATGAATGGAGTGAAAAAAACAAAACAGTACGCTTGAATGTTTGAAAAGTGAAACGCTGTTTGCAAAGAAACTACAGAACGAAAATGTCTGAAATTTACATATAAGATCCAATGAATGATAATAAAAAGGTCTGCTACAGAAAATAGAAAAAAACGGTTAAAAAAAAAAAGAAGAAAAATGTTTGCAAAAAAATCCCCAAAAATGCCTAAAAGTACTAAAAAATCGATAAATAAAGAGACTTTTTACAGCAGAATAAAATAATAAACGGTTTATTAGATATTGAATTAAAACGGGAATATTTTTTATCATTGAAGCCTATGGGATTCGCCTGAATAAAGACAGACAAAACACAGGAGCTTCCTCCACACTGCCAACACTAAAAATTAGTTAATTTATACAAAACCGTAGGTGCTTTTTCCTTTTATACCGTAGGAAGCTTTGTTTATTTGCATTCGCCTGAATATAAACCTGACAAATTAAACCACCGAATGGCAGGGCAATTCGGGAACCTTTCACTGCTGGTTTGTGTTCTCTGAATAGATGAAGCAGTGCTTTTTCATGGGGATTTCACTGCCCTCGAACAGGCACCGTATGTGCAGGCAATTCGCCAGGATTTGGCGAAATGCCTGCTCTCTGAATAGCCGAATGGCCAAGAAAGGTAACCGAAAGCTGAATTTCAGCGTTCGGTTACCTTTCGGCAGCAATTCGGATCTCTTTGGATAACCCCCTAACTCTTCATAAATTAGTAATATGTGTCCAGAAAAACATGGCCGACCTGGCAACACTAGGCTCACCCAATCTAATGAGTGCCCACGCATCATGGGAGATGTAGTTGTAAAATATTTGGAAAGCGCCGAGTTTGCTGACCCCTGGATTAAATAAATGACTAAGGTTTTAGGCAAATGATAAAGTAAAGAAGATTAAACTGACATTTCCGCAGAGCGGAACCTAACCCTAACTCTAATCCTAACCCAAATTTCTAACTCTAATTTCTAACCCTAAGTACTAACTCTAACCCTTACTCTAATCCTAACCCTAATTTATAACTGTAAATACCAACCCTAATTTCTAACCCTAACTCTAATTTCTAACCCTAAGGCTAGGGTCAGACTGAGGCAGTACGAACGCGCGTGCAGGTGCACTTAATCACGGCCGTAGTAGCAGCAAATGCCGGGCAATGACGGCCAATATACGAAGTACGGTCGCACAAAAGTCCGGCTGCGCAACGCAAGTGGCAAACGAACGCATTTTGTCGAGAACGTAAAACCGCTAGTACGGTTGTACAGAGTGCGCTGCGTCCGCTAGCGGCGTGTGTGCGTGATTTGGAGATGTCAGACGCTGCTAATGTCCGGCCAACATAACGTCCAGATGCACAAAGTGTTTTATTGATGATCCGTACAAAATCACGAACGCAAATGCGCATAGTATGACCGCTATCGCGTACTCCGTGAAAAAATGCGTCCATTCGTTCGAACGCACTTTTTCACAGACAACGTGAAAATGCGTTCGTCTGACCCTAGCCTAAACACTAACAATAACCCTGATTCTAACCCTAACCCAAATCCTATCCCTCATTTCTAACCCTAACTCTTATCCTAACCCAAATCCTATCCCTAATTTCTAACCATAAATACTGACACAAACCTTAATCCTAATTTCGAAACCTAACCCTAATTTCTTACCCTAACTCTAATCCTAATTTCGAAACCTAACCCTAATTTCTAACCCTAACTCTAGCCCAAATCCTAACCCTCATTTCTAACCCTAACCCTAATTCTAATCCTAACCCAGGGGTCAGCAACTTGGCTCCCTGATATTTTGGGAACTATATCTCCCATGATTCTCAGTCACCCATTAGGCTGACTGAGCCACGTGGGAAACGTAGTTCCCAAAACATCAGGGAGCCAAGTTTGCTGACCCCTGTCTTAACCCAAATCCTAACCCTAATTTCTAAACCAAACCTCAATCTTTATTCTAACTTCAAAATTTAACCCCAATTTCTAACCAAAACCCAAACCCTTATTCCTAACCCTAAAGCCAACGGGCAGTATTCAGCCATGGCCGAATTCCACAAGTTTAAAATCAGCTGTGGGACTTAATTGGAAAAGTGTCCTTTTAATTTTTTCCTTTATTTTTGTTTATATTTTTAGATTTCTGAAAAATTTCTCCCAGAAAAAGCCCAGTTACATGGTTACATAGGCTGAAAAAAGCCGTGCGTCCATCAGGTTCAGCCTTTCACGCATCACCTACTGCTGTTGATCCAAAAGAAGACAAAACCCCCCAGTTACGCTCTAATTTCTAATCAATAAATATTCCGTGAAACATTTTACACCATTTTATACCTATTTATTACCTACGGTATTATTGTGTGTAATTAACCCCTTAGTGACCGGGCGGTTTTACACAAATCCGTCCTTTAGTGACCGCTGCTGTTTTTACGTTTCTGCGCTGCTCGTGTTTAGATCAAATTTTCCTCTTACTCGTTTATTCAACCCACACATATTATACACCCTTTTTCCCGCCATTAAATGGACTTTCTAGAAATACCATTATTTCCATCATATCCAATAATTTAATATAAAAAAAATATGAAATATGATGAAAAAAATGGTAAAAACACACTTTTTCGTAATTTAATCCCCTAAAGCTATAACCACCAATAAAGACCCCGGCTAAATAGTTTCCAAATTTTATCCCGAGAATAGAAATACCCAATTTTTACATGTTTTTCCCTTTTAACCCTTTCACTGCTGAGCCAGTTCACCTATGTGCGCTGCGCTCATTCTGACCATTTTTGTGCTAATTATTTTTAGATGACAGCCTAGATCCTATTTAATTAAACTCCCCCCAGACAAAAAAAACTTTAAAAAAAAAAACATTTTTTTATTTTATTTAATTTTTTATTATTTTTTTTTTATTTAATTTTTTTTTACATTTTTTTTTAAAACCAAACCTGGTCATGTTTGGTATCATTTGAAAGGCCATAATCAGGCCTTTCAAATGATGGCAAATATGACCATCTAGCTGCCATGGATCGGGAGATAAAGGGATCCTTAGGATCCCCTTATCTCTACATGGCAGCTAGAGGGTTAACTGGCCCACTGACATCCTCACACATATGGTGAGGTTGTCAGTGGGTGGGGGGGACCTGGAGGCTAGGCTGACATCCAAGATGTCAGCCCCCCTCCAGGTTTGAATCACGTTTTGGCGCCAATTGGTGCCGCAACGTGATCCGGCGGCGAAATGGTTAATGCCATACACCGCTGGAAGGGGAGGCTCTCCCCTCTCCAGCGGTGCAAACGGCATCTCCCTAGCTTCAATGGTTGGGGAGATAGAGGGCTCCGAAGGAGCCCCCCCCTCCCCTCCATTGAAACACATGGGGGCACCTTCTGATGACGTCACCACGCAGCGTGGCGACATCATCAGCCTCGCCTGCCCATGTAAATCACATGGGCAGGCTTCCTCCCTGTCAGATCGACGTGGGATCCGACGAGGGAGGTGAGTATCGGGCGGGAGGGGGATTTGGCGCCGCTGACGTACCCTGTACGTCATCGGGTCTAAGGGAGACCCGAACACAGGACGTACAGGGTACGTCAGCGGTCGGGAAGGGGTTAATACTGTGCTGCTATTATATATCAATCTGAAAAAAGCAAAAAACATAGTGATGCTATAGTGTTAAGCAGGAGGGTGTTGGAAACAGAAGGGTTACATAGTAGCCTTTCCTGACTCCCTCTGTAGTAGGGATGTGCGTTTCGGGTTTGGGAATTTCGGAATTTCCACGAAATTTCCCGATTCGTGTTTTCGGATGCGGCCGAATTTCCGAAAATTTTTAGATCCGAAAATGTCAGATCCGAAACGTTTCCGAGCCGAAACGAAATATTTTCGGATTTTTCGAATGGACTTGAAATGTGTCAAACGAGGAGAACAGATGTTCCGAAAAAACGAAAATTTTCCGAAAAACGAAAATTTTCAGAAAACGAACATTTTCTGAAAATGAAAATTTTCCGAAAAAACGAAAAGTCGATACAAAAAACGAGCAAAGTGACACGAAAAATACGAAAAATGGCCGATATTCCGAAAAATGTACAATTCCGAAAAACGAAAATTTCCGAAATCACGAAAAGTCGATACAAAAACCGAGCACAGTGACACGAAAATACGAAAAATGGTCGATATTCCGAAAAAGAAATGTACCCGAAAAACGAGCCGAACCGAATCGAATCGAAACCGAAATCGGTCGAAACGAGCCGAATCGAAAAGTTTAAAAATCCGAAAAATCGAACCGAATCGAACCGAAAAAAAATTGGTGCACAAGCCTACTCTGTAGCCTCCTGTTTTGTTTTAACCCTTTAGTTTCCTTTAAAAACTCCCTCAATCGAGCAATGGTCTTCTTCTGAGCCTTGCAAAAGATGACAAGCTTCCTGCTCAGCATGTCATGTGACCGCACCGCACCAAGACAAGAACACCACATTTAAACCAAAAACAGGACAAAACAGATGGCAGGAATGGCAGAAACCACCCGCCCCAAGATGGACATCAAGACCTCCACAGAACAGAGACTTGGAGGAGATACGGACCCTTCTCGACACACTATACAACAAATTAATGTGAATTGATCTCATAATGAACTACAATGACAACAATCCACAACCTGGTTGTCCCATGTAATTTTGCTCATTACAAGGTATAACAACATAAAATGAGATCACTAACAATCAGTAGCTGGAACATTCAGGGTCTGAATGCTTCAGCCTTTGGATCCAAAGTAAACGATCCAGACTTCAAACATAGACTGCACAACGTGGACATACAAATCCTGCTGGAAACATGGAGCCGGGCACAGGATGACCCACAAACACCTGTGGGCTACAGAGAATTTTCCGTGCCCGCCCAGAAGGATAAAAGCATCAAACAGGGTCGTCATTCAGGAGGAATATTAATCTGGTATAAGGAGGAGCTACACGAGAACATCAAAGCAATCAAGAAAGGAGACAGCCACATCTGGATAAAAATAAGTAGCTCCATCCTCACCTCTCAGTCAGACATCTTCCTATGTGCAGCTTACATTGCACCACCAGAGTCTCCATACTCCAAAACAGACACCTATGAGGTGGTACAGAGTGAGGCCTCCCACTTCCAGTCCCTAGGACACGTGCTTCTCTATGGAGACCTCAACGCCAGGACAGGAAGAGAAAAGGACTATGTGACCGTCACCCCACAAACACACCTGTCAGACCACAGCCAACTACTGCTTTATATTAAATCCTCAAACAAACCATCCTCAAAACCCCATCAGAGCGGACTGTACAACCTCCCACCATCGTTCAAATGGACCAAACACTCTACCATAGCCTACAGAGAGGTCATCAACAGACCCGACATCAAAGATCAGCTAACCATCTTTCAAAACCATACCTATGTACTAAGTCCCCAGGGGGTGAACCGAGCAGCAAAGGACCGCCACAGCATACTACACACCATCGCAGAGACCTCCAACATTAAAAAAGTCAACTTCAAGACATCATCCAATAAACAACCCAATAAATGGTTTGACAAAGAATGCAGAACACTAAGAAACAACCTACGAACAGTCTCAAATAAAAAACACAGAGACCCCGACAACATCGACCTGAGGATCACTCATGGTGTCCTGCAGAAAAACTATAAACAAATCCTCAAAAAGAAAAAAGAAAACTTCATCTCCCAAAACCTTCAACAACTGGAAGAGGCTCTACAGGAAAACTCTTTCTGGGAAACCTGGAAACAAATCGGCTCAGGATCCAAGAAAAAACACCTCCACATCCAAAATGGCAACATCTGGCTCGACTACTTCAAGAGCCTGTACAAAGACATTGCCAAAGAGGAGCTAACTGGGGAACAGGAACACATCATCAGAAGACTACATGAACTGAAGGAAAAAATCAAGCATTTTCAAAATCCGTTAGATACACCCATTACAGCCCAAGAAGTAGCAGAAAAAATTCAAGATCTGCGAAGTAAAAAAGCCAGCGGGATGGATGGAATTCTTCCAGAGATGATTAAACACGGCTCTCCAGAAGTACACGCCGCAATATGTAAAGTTTTCAACCTGGTTCTGAGCGTTGGATTCTACCCTCAAGTATGGAACCAAGGCCTCATAACACCCATCCATAAGAGTGGAGACCAATATGATCCAGTCAACTACAGAGGGATATGTGTCAGCAGCACACTGGGAAAACTGTTCAATAGCATCCAGAACAAAAGAATCCTCAGCTTCCTGACACAGCATAACGTCCTCAACAGAAGCCAAGCGGGGTTCATGCCAAACCATCGCACTACAGATCACATCTACACCCTGCACAGTCTCATCAAGGACCATGTCCACAATACAACACATGGGAAAATATTTGCCTGCTTTGTGGACTTTAAGAAGGTCTTTGACTCAGTGCAGCACCCAGGCCTGTTCCTTAAACTACTGGAGAGTGGAATAGGAGGGAAAACATGAGAACTTCTGCAGCATAAAGGTGAATGGGAAGAGAACAGAGTACTTCCGGCAGGCTCGTGGAGTCAGACAAGGCTGCAGCTTAAGTCCAACCCTCTTTAACATCTACATCAATGGACTGGCTGAAGCTCTAGAATCCTCCTCAGCACCAGGACTAACTCTACATGACACCGAGGTGAAGTTCCTGTTGTATGCAGATGACCTCCTATTACTGTCACCAACAGAAAGAGGTCTACAAGACAGCCTGGAAGTGCTGGAAAAATACAGTGCGGCATCGGCACTACCCATCAACCAAAAGAAAACAAAGGTCATGGTTTTCCAAAGGAAGAACGCAAAAACCAAGAGTTCCTCTTTCACACTTAATGACTGCACTCTTGAGGAAGCCAACAGCTACACATACCTCGGCCTAGAAACAAACCGATATGGAAATTTCAAACCAGCCATAGAGGCCCTAAGAGACAAGGCGTGTAGAAACTTCTATGCCATCAGGAGAAACCTCTACAAACTAAAACCGCCTGTAAGAGTATGGCTTAAAATCTTTGATAGCGTCATCGCTCCAATCCTCCTTTATGGCAGTGAAGTTTGGGGCCCCATCACCTACCCTGACCAACCCAAATAGGACACCAGCCCAACAGAAATATTCCAAGTCCATCAGAGCACCTCTAACAATGCTTGCCAGGCCAAGCTGGGCAGACTCCCCTTACTTCTTGCAGTACAGAAGAGGGCGCTATCATACTGGGACCACCTAAACATCAGCAGCCTCAACTCATACCACCATAAAGCCCTACTGGCCAACAAGGACCACCCCAAACCATGTGGGCTGCAACAACTCATATCCACCCTGATCATCCAAAGCCCCCATGAATGCAACCTGACAAAATATCAAATAAAGGCCCTAATTAACGATTCCAGGGAAAACTATATCAGAGAATGGAGACATGATATAGCAAACTCTCAGAAACTCACCATTTACCAATCCTTACAGAGGGAATACAAACTGGCCCCATACCTGGAGCTACTACAAGACCACAAGGACAGACAGATCCTGAGCCGGTACAGACTGAGCACCCACAGCCTGGAAATCGAATCAGGGTGGCATAGACAGACCTACAAGCCCAGGGAGAATAGACTGTGCCAACATTGTGACCAGGGGGCCCTGGAAGATGAGGTCCACCACTTCCTCCTACAGTGCCCCAAGTATTCAGCACCGAGGGACACTCACTTCCAGAGACTCTCCGCTCTCATCCCGGACTTCACCTCTATAGAAGAGACGAGGAAACTCCACATCATACTGGGAGAAGAGGAGCCGGCGGTGAAAATATCTGCCCAATACGTCACAGAATGTCACAGACTGAGAGGAACATGAGAGATCCCAGACTTATAAATCCCCAACACAAACTCGCCCCCATCCGACCTCACATTATCCCTTACCCCTGATAATGTCCAAGGACTTGCCCATTCCCCCCCATATATGTCCCACTACCCCCCCCCTCCACCCCATATGCTTTGGCAATGCTAAAATGTATTTGGTCCAGCCAATAAAGCTTATTTTGATTTGATTTGAATTGACTGCAGAGGGAGGGCTGGATGCTCGAGCCAATCCAGTGGCTCTCAATGCAGGAAGACTTTGATCCCATTGGATGGGGCTGCTGCAGGAAGAGGCCTGTTCAATACCTTAGCCGCTGCAAGTGCTAAGTTAGCAACTTGCCATTGAACGCCGTTCAACCGCTCAGCGCTCAGCAGTGCTAACCTAGCACTTGCAGCGACCCGAGGAGATGCTGAGTGTGACGTTTTAAAGATGGCTGCCGCCATGAAGCAAGTAACAATGCCGTACAGCAAGATGGCCGCCGCCTCGAAGCAAGTAATAATTCCGTACAGCAATGTTAATTTTGAGGTTTTTGTTCACCAAAGCACAAAATATTTATTTATTATTTCCCCCTGCACATAGACATATATTACAGTTCAATTTATATATTGTTTCAGAAGTAAACATAACGTTTATTCATTAAAAACTATCATTTGTGGTGTGTGCGTACAAAACGGAATTGTGCTGACTGCTTCTCTTTGTTTTTCGGATCACTCGGACAAAATATAATAATCTGAAATTTTCATTAAGAAATCGTCGGCCATTTTGGATTCAAAATTCGCATCCAAAGGGTTCAACGACACTGCTGCAGCAAACTGAATTGCTGCGCTGCAGCAATTCAGCAGCTGCTGAGGTATTGAACAGGCCTCAGAGCCCAGTTCAATACCTCAGCAGCTGCTGAATTGCTGCAGCGCAGCAATTCAGTTTGCTGCAGCAGTGTCATTGAACGCTTTGGATGCCAATTTCGAAATAAAATGGCCGATTTCTTAATGAAAGATTCAGATTGTTTTTCGTATGACTCGGACAACATATGATAAAGAAAAGCAGTCAGCACAATTCCATTTCGTATGTCTATGTGCAGGGGTAAATAATAAATAAATATTTTGTGCTTGGGTGAACAAAAACCTCAAAATTAACATTGCCGTACGGAATTGTTACTTGCTTCATGGCGGCGGCCATCTTTACTACGTCACACTCAGCTACTCGCAGCATCTCCTGGGGTCGCTGCAAGTGCTAAGTTAGCAGTGCTGAGCGGCAGAACGGCGTTCAATGGCAAGTTGCTAACTTAGCACTTGCAGCGGCTGAGGTATTGAACGCGCCTCAGGAAACCTGAGATGAGTGCATGGGCGGGACTAAACCCTACATTTGGATGGCTGAATTAGCCCTTTATGACACCTCTTAGGCTAGGGTCAGGCGAACGCATTTTTGCGTCGACCGTCAAAAAGTGCGTCCGAAAGAATGGACGTATTTTTTCACAGAGTACGCGATAGCGGTCATACGATGCGCAATTACGGCCGTGATTTTTGTACAGATCCAAACCAGGAAACTTTGGGTGTCTGGACGTTATGTAGGCCGGACATGAGCAGCGTCTGACGTCTCCTAGTGACGTACACACGCCGTTATGCGGACGCAGCGCACTCTGTACGTCAGTACTAGCGGTTTGACGTTCTCGAAAAAATGCATTCGTTTGCCACTTGCGTTGCACGGCCGCACTTTCGTGCGTCCGTTCTTCATATGTTGCCCGGCATTGGATGTCATTTGCTGCTAACACGGCCGTGATTAAGTGCGGCTAAACGCACGTTAATACTGCGTTCATCTGACCCCAGCCTTAGAGGGGGGATAGGGAGCATGAATTTCACAGCAGTCTGACCTCTCAGATCAGATTGAGCGCTCACTCTGTGTAGACTGTCCCTTAAGGCTGGGGTCAGACCAGCGCACTTTTTTCCAGTAATCTTTAAGACCGGAATGGACAGAAACGTTGGCGAGTTCTCACACTTATTTTTTACGGCTTGACTCCTGCTTAGGCTGGGGTCAGACCAGCGCACTTTTAACGTGCGTTCTGGCGCACATAATTACGGCCGCACTAGCAGCAGATGACGGGCAATGACGGCCAATATACGATGTACGGCCGCACAAACGTCCGGCCGCGCAACGCAAGTGGAATTTGAACGCATTTTTTTGAGAACGCTGAACTGCTAGTACTGACGTACTGAGTGCGCAGCTGCGGCATAGCGGCGTGTTTGCGTGATTAGGAGATGTCAGACACTGCTAATGTCCAGCCTACATAACGTCCAAAAAGAGTTTTATTGACGATCCGTACAAAATCACGCCCGAAAATGCGCGTCGTCTGACTGTTTTTGCGCATTCCATGAAAAAATACGTCAATGCGTTCGGACGCACTTTTTCACGTTCACGGGGAAAAATGCTTTTGTCTGACCCTAGCCTTAAGTGAGATTTTGCAGTAAACGTAAAGGAAACATAAAAACAGGAACACTTTTATGTAACAGTCACATTATGGCGTCCGGCATGACTTTACATATTATCATCACTGTGCTATTTATGTGCTGGAATGGCCTGCAGATTAATTTGTATTAAACAGTTGAGAACGTAAGAGAGAGCTTTCAAAACTGATTAGATTTTCTATCAGTGAGTTAATCTTTCAGCAGATAGCCGGCGTTCCCAAATTGAGAGGAGCGGAGGCGAGCACGAGTGCTTTGGGGTAAAAGACCTGAAAGTGGAAGGGGAGGGGAACTCAGTGCATCAAAAAATTGGCAGAAAATGTAATTACTGGAAGTTCATCGCCAACGCCGAGATGTGTTACCGGCCGGCGCTTAAAACACTAGCCAAATAATTAAAAAGAGAAAAAATGTGGCGGGACAGGCGCTTCCTTCACACTGACAGGGATGTCCTCACTTAAATGACAGTTCTCCCCTCCCCCATCCAATGGATGGATGTACCAAGATTATTTTAATTATTTTAATTATTTTATACCAATAAATCCCATTATACCTTGCTTGCTGTCCCTATTCTTCCTGTTTCCTGGCTGCTGTACCCCACATGATTGTGATCTACAACGCTGCTGAAGATCAGGGGAACGGATACTGAAACAACATCAAGGCTCTTGGAGTACCCAAAGATTGGAGGACCACCACAGACGTTGGAGCACCACCAAGGGAAGTCTGGCGTTCCTTCCATAATTCTGCCAGCCGCTATTTATTTATTTATTTATAAAGGATTTTACCAGGAAGGATACATTGAGATTTCTCTCATTTTCAAGTATGTCCTGGGTTCGAGAACATTGAGTGGTTACAGAAATACAAAATAGTAAAATGCAAGATATTAACACAGGACCAAATATACAGATTAACAGAAAAATAAATATGGAGGAAATGTAGTCATTATGTTACATGTTTACAGGTGCATTTTGTATTGAGGTATGCTAATAGGGAGCTCTTAAGGGACTTTAGACTGGGGGAAGATTTGACGGCGTCTGGGAGGTTATTCCATATTTGCGGTGCTCTGTAGGAAAATGCGGATCGAGCCATTTTCTTTTTGTATTGCGGTATTACAAGTAAGGTGCTGGTCCTGGATCTGAGGTTATAGGATGAGGGAACTGCTGGGGGAAGCTATAAACATCTGGTGTCTGATACTAAGACACCACACCATGTGAGTGTAATCCTCTTATCTTTATTTTAATAGTATACTGCCTTGACATACTGCACCATTATTTTTGTTTTCTGTTCTGTTTGAGGTTTACACTCATCCAACAAAGGGGAGAACTGTCATTTAAGTGAGGACATCCCTGTCAGTGTGAAGGAAGCGCCTGTCCCGCCACATTTTTTCTCTATTTATGCTTCTAACTGGGTTTTAGGGATAAGCCCGAGTGAACGGACAAGCTGCTGATTTACTGTGAGAAACATTCACAATTTACGGTTTTATTGCTGCCTTTTTTTTTTTTATCTGCTCTTAAAGGTCTAGAGGGGTTAATTAACCCTCAACACATGAACAATTGTGAAAGGAACCACTAGGTGGCGCCCAGAACACAGATTCTTCTGTTTTAAATAATTAAAAAGAACTTTGATTAGTATATGCGGGGAAAAGGTCCAATCAGCATGCAGTTTAATGGACCGAGGTATAAAACAAGCTATAATAATTTAAAAAAAGACTTAGGCTAGGGTCAAACGAACGCATTATTCGCAGCGACCGTCAAAAAGTGCGTCCGAACGCATTGACGTATTTTTTCACGGAATGCGCGAAAACGGTCATACGACACGCATTTTCGTGCGTGATTTTTTACGGATCGTCAATAAAACACTTTTTGCATCTGGACGTTATGTTGGCTGGACATTAGCAGCGTCTGACATCTCCTAATCCCGCACACACGCCGCTAGTGGACGCAGCGCATTCTGTACGTCAGTACTAGCGGTTCTGCGTTCTCAAAAAAATGTGTTCATTTTCCACTTGCGTTGCGCGGCCGGACTTTCGTGCGGCCGTACTTCGTATATTGGCCGTCATTGCCCGTCATTTGCTGCTACTGCGGCCGTGATTAAGTGCGCCTAAACCCACGTTAAAAATGCGTTAGTCTGACCTCAGCCTATGAAGATGATTCCCATGCTACAGACTTATTCGTGTTACAGATCACTCTGAAATATACATATTTTTATGTTGGGCCCTGACAAAGGGTATTTGGGTCTGAGCCCCATGTTTCTGGTCGCCCCATGCAAAATATGCACTCAACTATTTTTTGCACCATCTTTTTCGATTTAACATCTGATATTTCAGTAACCAGGTCACGAACAGAGGTCATTCTGATGCTAATGGAAAGGTCTCAAGGAGGTCTTTCATATGAGATATTATTTGCCCTACATCTGAATGACGTCTATAGGTGCCCTGGTTACTGAAATACTGAGTGTTAAAGTTAAAAAGATGGTGAAAAAAATTGTCAGCACTTAATAAGTGACCCCTTTGTTCCCTTTAGATTCCACCAAACGTATCATATATGATGGAGATCAACACATTGTAATTAACAAGCAGGTAATTATCATCATTTCCTTACAACTCAATGACTAATGTGTGAAAATAATATTAAGAAGTGTGGTTTACTTGCTATGACATTAGGTCTAAGTATATTTAGTTGGGAAAACGATCGCAAACTCTAGCTTGAGCTTTAGGATGAGTGCACACTTGTTATGTATACCAGTGGTTTTCAGTCCCGGTCCTGTCCTCAGGTTCCCTTAACAGGCCAGGTTTGCCAGATATGAAGCACAGGTGATATGATTTGCTGCTCAGTGATTGCAGGATTCAGTCTGCATTTCCCCAAGGGAATCCTTAAAACCTGGCCTGATAGGGGGACCTGAGGATAGGGTTGGGAAGGGAACCGTTGCTCTAGTCCAGTGGTTCCCAACCGCATTCCTCAGGTCCCCCTAACAGGCCAGGTTTTAAGGATCACCTTGGGGAAATGCAGACTGAATCCTGTAATCACTGAGCAGCAAATCATATCACCTGTGTTGTGCTTCAGATATCTGGAAAACCTGACCCGTTAGGGGGTCTTGAGGACCGCGGTTGGGAACCACTGCTCTAGTCAATGAGCTGCTTTAAGCTGTAGACGTCCCATTCTAGTTTAATTTGTAAGTCTCTGTATGGTAAACATCCTTATTGCCACATTTTATGATCACTTATCTATACTATACTAGAGTAAGGCTTGGCGTGTCCGTCGCCAAGCCTTACTCTACGCATGCGCGCGCAACCAGCGGCGGTTGGCTGCGCGCGCATGCAACCGCCGCGGCACGAGCCGGCTGTGCGCTCGCCGCGGCGGTTACAAGATGCACACAGCAGCCGGGTAGAGGCTGCGCTCGCAGCCTCTACCCGGCTGCCGCGCGCATCCAACCCCTGAGCAGGGGCGGATCCAGGGGGGGGGGCAACGGGGCAATTGACCCCCCCGAGATTTGAGCCGGGGACCCAGATGCCGGGCAGCGCGGGAGTGCCTGCCCGGTCCTGAAGAGTCCGTCCTGTTGAGTGATGCGGCTGCGTGGCGTGCGTGCGCCGGCGGTCACGTGGTCCGGCTAATCAGGTGGTACTGAGTCTCTGTACCACCTGACTGGCCGGACCGCGTGACCTGCGCACGCACGCCACGCAGCCGCATCACTCAACAGGACGGACTCTTCAGGACCGGGCAGGCACTCCCGCGCTGCCCGGCATCTGGGTCCCCGGCTCAGAGTCAACCCCTGCCGGAGCTGGAGGCTGGAGCAATATCCAGGTGAGAGCTGGGCAAATCCATGTGTAAGCTGGGGGCAAATCCATGAGCTGGGCAAATCCATGAGCTGGGGGCAAATCCATGACCTGGGGGCAAATCCATGACCTGGGGGCAAATCCATGAGTTGGGGGCAGATCCATGAGCTGGGGGCAAATCCATGAGCTGCTGGGGGCAAATCCATGAGCTGGGGCAAATCCATGAGCTGGGCAAATCCATGAGCTGGGGGCAAATCCATGACCTGGGGGCAAATCCATGAGTTGGGGGCAAATCCATGAGCTGGGGGCAAATCCATGACCTGGGGGCAAATCCATGAGCTGCTGGGGGCAAATCCATGAGCTGGGGCAAATCCATGAGCTGGGCAAATTCCATGAGCTGGGGGCAAATCCATGAGCTGGGGGCAAATCCATGAGCTGGGCAAATCCATGAGCTGGGGGCAAATCCATGAGCTGGGGGAAAATCCATGAGCTGGGCAAATCCATGAGCTGGGGGCAAATCCATGACCTGGGGGCAAATCCATGAGTTGGGGGCAAATCCATGACCTGGGGGCAAATCCATGAGCTGCTGGGGGCAAATCCATGAGCTGGGGGCAAATCCATGAGCTGGGCAAATCCATGAGCTGGGGCAAATCCATGACCTGGGGGCAAATCCATGACCTGGGGGCAAATCCATGAGCTGGGGGCAAATCCATGAGCTGGGCAAATCCATGAGCTGGGCAAATCCATGAGCTGCTGGGGGCAAATCCATGAGCTGGGGGCAAATCCATGAGCTGGGCAAATCCATGACCTGGGGGCAAATCCATGACCTGGGGGCAAATCCATGAGCTGGGCAAATCCATGAGCTGGGGGCAAATCCATGACCTGGGGGCAAATCCATGAGCTGGGCAAATCCATGACCTGGGGGCAAATCCATGAGCTGGGCAAATCCATGAGCTGGGGGCAAATCCATGAGCTGGGCAAATCCATGACCTGGGGGCAAATCCATGAGCTGGGGGCAAATCCATGACCTGGGGGCAAATCCATGAGCTGGGCAAATCCATGAGCTGGGCAAATCCATGACCTGGGGGCAAATCCATGAGCTGGGCAAATCCATGAGCTGGGCAAATCCATGACCTGGGGGCAAATCCATGAGCTGGGCAAATTCATGAGCTGGGGGCAAATCCATGAGCTGGGGGCAAATCCATGAGCTGGGCAAATCCATGAGCTGGGGGCAAATCCATGACCTGGGGGCAAATCCATGAGCTGGGCAAATCCATGACCTGGGGGCAAATCCATGACCTGGGGGCAAATCCATGAGCTGGGCAAATCCATGAGCTGGGGGCAAATCCATGAGCTGGGGCAAATCCATGAGCTGGGCAAATCCATGAGCTGGGGGCAAATCCATGACCTGGGGGCAAATCCATGAGCTGGGCAAATCCATGACCTGGGGCAAATCCATGACCTGGGGGCAAATCCATGAGCTGGGCAAATCCATGAGCTGGGGGCAAATCCATGAGCTGGGGGCAAATCCATGACCTGGGGGCAAATCCATGAGCTGGGCAAATCCATGACCTGGGGGCAAATCCATGAGCTGGGCAAATCCATGACCTGGGGGCAAATCCATGAGCTGGGGGCAAATCCATGTGTGAGCTGGGGGCTCTCTGCTCCTCTAGATTGTAAAATCCGGGGTGCCCTCTGCTCCTCTAGATTGTAAGCTCCTGGGTGCCCTCTGCTCTTCTAGATTGTAAGCTCCTGTGAGCCGGGCCCTCTGCTCCTCTAGATTGTAAACTCCTGTGAGCCGGGCCCTCTGTAAATTCTCGTGAGTCGGGCTCTCTGCTAAAACACCTTATTTTCTGTAAGTGCCCCTCCCGAGACTAGTCTCTGGATCCGCCCCTGCCCCTGAGCGGCGAAGGGAAAGTTCCCTCGCTTCCGCTCTTTGAAGGACCCAAGCTGCGGTCACGTGGGAGTCCCACGTGACCGCGGCTTGGGTCCTTCAACGAGCGGAAGCGCGGAAACTTTCCCTTCGCCGCTCAGGCAGGTAAGTATGCAGGAGCTCCAGGGGCGGCTGTCCGAATGCCGATAGAGCATTCGAACAGCCGCCCCATGTCTGGTCTGGGGTCTGAGCTTGGGGACAAATATCCATGAGAGCTTGGGGGCAAATATCCATGAGAGCTTGGGGGCAAATATCCATGTGCTGGGGCAATATATCCACGAGCTGGGGCAGTATATCCACGAGCTGGGGCAGTATATCCACGAGCTGGGGCAATATATCCACGAGCTGGGGCACTATATCCACGAGCTGGGGCAATATATCCACGAGCTGGGGCAATATCCACGAGCTGGGGCAATATATCCACGTGCTGGGACAGTATCCACGAGCTGGGGCAATATATCCACGAGCTGGGGCAATATCCACGAGCTGGGGCAATATATCCACGTGCTGGGACAGTATCCATGAGCTGGGGCAGTATTAACAATAGACTGCCCTCTGGGCAGGCTTTCCAACTAGTAGCTGTATAATATGACTGAATGCATGTTACCTTGACCGAGACTAGCGTTGGCAGATCCACCATGCTTTCCTGGACACATATAATATATTCATGCTGATGGGCAGTGCATGAAAAATGCCACCCCGCAACATGTATAATCCATATGCTGCAGGTAAGGAATCTCAGGTGACCTGCCTTAATTTCGTTCCCGCAGCATATGAATTATACATGTTGCAGGGCAGAACTTTACCCTGTGCTCCCCTCTACATGAAATAGCAATATGTGTTCAGGAAAACATGGCCGACTTGGAAGCCCTAACAGAGACCCTGCCACATCCTCACTGTACAGGTAGTTCATTCTGTTATTAAAGGGAAAAGGGTGTATGACAAGGGTCGGCAAACTTGGCCCTTCAGAAGTTTTGGAACTACGTCTCCCACGAGTCTCAGCCAAACTAGTCTGAGCATCATGGGAAATGTAGTTCCAAAGCATCTGGAGGGCCACGGTTGCTTGCCCCTGGTGTGTGAGGAGACGGAGGCAGAGGGGTACATATATGTGGACAGTGGTGGACACAGACGTGAGCATCGCGGGTTATTGAAGGACACAGAGATGTGGCGGCCATATCTATCTCAGCAGTTGTGTCATACACAAATCATAATCTCCAGCACCGGATCATTAAACTCATTACCGTTTACACCAGTTACTACAAATCCAATTAACTCTGATTTATACAGAGCTAAATCGGCAAGTCTAGTTTATTTACATTAACTGCCTGGTCTATTCAAACCTCAATCTCTTAAATCACGGCTGGTTAGTTAACACATCGCTAATTGGCAAACACTAGTAAATCTATTAGCATTAAATACATATAGTTCAGGTTTTCAGTGTTCAAATAAACATTTTGAGGCTCGCCTGCAACTCGCCTAGGCCGGCCGTCTGAGCCTTTCTTGGGCCGGGTGGCCGCCTAAGGCTGGTGTCAGACGAGCGTAGTGTTCACGTCCGTGATTGCGCCTAAAAGTACGTCCGTGATAGCATGAAAGAAAGTCCATTGGAGCCTGACACATGAAGTACGTCCGCACTGAACTGCGGACGCACAACGGCCTCGGCAAACGGACGCAGGTTAGGCAAGAACGTAATACTGCTAGAACGGACGTGCGGAGTGCGCCACGTCCATAACGTCTGCATAGCTTTGTGTGTGAGTGATGGAGCGAGGTCAGACGGACTGCATTTATACGTCCAGCATTTTTGACGGACAGAATGTTTTTTCATTGTAATTTATTTTCCCTCCTACATCCGTTAAAAAATAACTTCAGTGAAAAAACCGACTGTGTGGCCACTACTGCGTCATCCGTACTGACGATGTCCGTACTGCACGGACGTACAGTCCGTAGAAGTCACGCTCGTCTGACCCCAGCCTAAGCCTGCCGGCAGTCTGGAGCTCGCCTAGGCCTGCTGCAGCCAGGGGCTCTTCTAGGCCTGCTGGCAGCCAGGGGCTCTTCTAGGCCTGCTGGCAGCCAGGGGCTCTTCTAGGCCTGCTGGCAGCCAGGGGCTCTTCTAGGCCTGCTGGCAGCCACCTGGGCCCGTGCTGGGTCGGGCGACTGCCTGGGCCTGGGCCTCTCCAGGGCTTGCTTTTCTTTTTATTATTTCATTTAAAAAGACCATTTATTCTTTTTATATTTTGCTAAAGCCCTTTTAATTTTTTTAAAAAAATTAACAAGACCTTTTTTTTTTTTTTTTTAGACATTTTTGGTTTTTATTTTCAAAGTGCTTTTTTAAATTTTGTAACAGACCTTTTTATTATTATTTAAAGGTCCTTTTTATCATTTAGGCTAGGGTCAGACGAAAGCATTTTTCCCTGCAAACGTGAAAAAGTGCGTCCGAACGCATTGACGTATTTTTTCACGGAATGCGCAAAAACGGTCAGACGACGCGCATTTTCGGGCGTGATTTTGTACGTCAATAAAACTCTTTTTGCGTCTGGACGTTATGTAGGCCGGACATTAGCAGTGTCTGACATCTCCTAATCACGCACACACGCCGCTATGCCGCAGCTGCGCACTCAGTACGTCAGTACTAGCGGTTCAGTGTCCTCAGAAAAATGCGTTCAAATTCCACTTGCGTTGCACGGCCGGACTTTTGTGCGGCCGTACATCGTATATTGGCCGTCATTGCCCGTCATCTGCTGCTAGTGCGGCCGTAATTATGTGCGCCAGAACGCACGTTAAAAGTGCGCTGGTCTGACCCCAGCCTTAGACACATTTTTATAGATTTAAGCTCCTATTAGGAGAATAGGAGACTTTTTTTCAGGTCAGAGGAATTTGCCGATGCCAATTTGGCGTGATTCAGCAGTTATTGGCACAGTTTGACGACGTCCTATAAGTGTTTCGGCGACTCTTCGGCAAAGCGCGGTGAGTATTCCCTAAATAGTGATTTCATCGTATTTTTGGCGAAATGGAACCATTTCACTAGAATGCCAAAAAATCCAAATAAAATCTTGAGCTCCAGGCCCATAGAGATCTTAATCCGGCCCTGCATGTTTTTTGTCCCGTCCAGCCCTGTCGGGGAGTTCTATGCAACCGTGCAACATTTAGTTCCGCCTGCTTAAGGCAGACACCGATATTAAGAGGTTAATAAAGTGATATTGTCATGTCCAACATATCTGGGGCTCATTTGACTGGGAATCACTCCCTATATATATGTGCAGCACCTTTTTTTTATACACCTATATGTGTAAAAAGGAGTAATTCCCTGTCAAACTCACATCGTCCAACAAGTGATCGTGGCATGCCGCAGCAGGAGGACGGACAGCTGTGAGTGGCCTACAGAAGGACCACCCCCTCAGCCCACACATACTATTGGCTGCCACCACAGAGGAACTGTTGCGCAACAGTCCCCAGTTAGTCCCACCCCTATTTGAATTTAAAAAAATGCAAAATTGGACCTAATACATTCAATTAATAATTAATTTTTCTTGGTTTGGCTATTTTGACCTAAAATTTTCACTTCTCCTGGTTTACACCTCTCTCTGAATAACCCTGTATGTAAATTCCATCATGTGAGGCTTTAGGGCCAAGGTTGCCACTTTTTGGCTAATTGTAAGGCCGCCTCCATGGAGAGTCGGGAACAGGAGGGAGCGAAAATGCGTTTCATATAGTAAGGTATGAACAAACAGCCCCCATTCTGCCAATCTCACCAGTATCGGAAGGCCAGTCAGGGCATCGTATAGCAGGACAATTCCGCCGATCAGTCCGGTGACCTGCGCCGCTGTCCGTGGTGACTCTGTCCCATCCAGTGATGAGCGCCTTTTTCCCTGTGCGTCCTGCACCACGATGGCTGGAACCTCCAGTTTTCCCTCCGGGCCTCCGTCTCCTGACCCTCTCTGCCCAGATCCGGGGCAACAACAAGCATGGTATAAAGTCACCCCCAGGCAGCCCAGCCCCGTACCCACCCCACCCAAGAGCAGTAGCTGAAAACAAAGGCCAAATCCCAGGCCGATGCGACTCGCCAGGAAGTGGCATCCTCGGGTGTAAAACCTCCGTGCGTTGTCATGCCACCCGATGGAAGGGAGTGTAGACAGTACAAAGGAAGCGGCCCAGATGCCAAGTGCCCCTTGTAGCGCCTGTCTCCGAGCGCCACCGAGGCGGTAGCTGACAGGCCACCGCACCATCCACATCCTGTGATAGGAGAGGCACGCCACTGTTAGACATGTGGACAAGGCCAGAGTGTAATACGTTGACACAAACACCTTGCAGAGACCCTCATTCCATTCGTACCCTGGGGAATGTCTGCGTCTGAGTTGCACCACAGAGAAAAGGGACAGGGGCACAGCTGCCATCAGTAAATGCGTTCCGGCTAAAAGGCAAAGGAGAAGCTCCAGAGGGCGAGGACGTTGGCCGCTGCCTCCGCGGCTCGCCAGACTCAAGATGCTCCAGGCGTTGGCAAGGAGGGAGAGGGCACCACATGCCAACCAAGAGAGGGAGTTATTTTGATATAGCTCATCGGCATCATCCTGCTCGGGGGTCCGTGGCATTTTCTGTGCCCCAGGGGCAGTAGTTGTCCTTTTGATTGTAGAGTTCGATACTCTTAGAATCCACTTGTTGTCTTTCCTTGCTATATGTCTACGAGCGTCCTCCCTGTCCCCACTCACTCACCATACACCCACTTACTCCTTATCTCCACTCACTGACCTCACTCCCACTTACTCCTTATCTCCACTCTCTGACCTCACACCCACTTACTCCTTATCTCCACTCACTGACCTCACTCCCACTTACTCCCTATCCCCACTCACTGACCTCACTCCCACTTACTCCCTATCCCCACTCACTGACCTCACTCCCACTTACTCCCTATCCCCACTCACTGACCTCACTCCCACTTACTCTGTATCTCCACCCACTGACCTGACTCCCACTTACTCCGTATCTCCACTCACTGACCTGACTCCCACTTACTCCTTATCTCCACTCACTGACCTCACTCCCACTTACTCCGTATCTCCACTCACTCAGCGCACACCCACTTACTCCGTATCTCTACTCACTGACCTCACTCCCACCTACTCCCTATCCCCACTCACTCACCGTGCACCTATTTACTCCCAATCTCTACTCGCTGACCTTACTCTCAATCTCCACTCCCTGACCTTACTCCCACCTTCACCCTAACTCCACTCACTGTCCTCACTCCCACTTACTCCCTATCTTCACTCACTCACCATATACACACTTATTCCCTATCCCCGCTCACTGACCTTACTCCCACTTACTCAACACTCACTCTAGTGTTTTCCCTCACTCTGTTCTGCTCACTCAGATGTCCTCTATGGTGGCCATCACCAACCAGTAGATATAGTGAGCCATTCTCCCAGATAGCCCACGCTCTCCATATCTCTCCCTCTCGTTCTACCCATACACACACTTCTCTGTACAGTCTCTGCCTCTCCGTGAGTAGTCTCTGCAAACCCTGTGCAGTCTCTGAGTCCAGGTAGGCAACGTCCGGTGCTCCGTGTACGGTTTTCAGTTTCCTGAGAGCGGTCTTTGGCACTCTCTGTGCAAACTTTGGCTCCGAGCGAGCAGATTATGGCTTCTTCTGTGCGGATTCTGGCAGTCTCCGCACTGACTTGGAGGTCTCTGGCGCTCTCTGGGCAGTTCCTGTCTCCCCGGCAGCAGTCTCTGACACTCAGCGTGCACTCTGTGCAGTCTCTGGCACACTCTTTGCAATTTCTGTCTCCCTCGAAGGTGTCTCTGGCACTCTTCATGCAGTCCCCGGCTCTCCGAGCCCTCTCTTTTCTGCCCAGATCCTGCCCGGGTGCTCTGGAGCTGTAAGAATTGCAGCCAGTCTCAGGTAGACAGCTCATGCCACTGCGGGTATAATCCCTGGAGGGCGCCTGTGCTGAGAAAAAAAACAGATGAGTGAGTCTCAGGCGTATGAAAGACAGAAACTTATTTAGAAATGAGATCACGAACCCGCGGAGGGCATTTAACTGAAGCCCGCATGCCCAGGCTCATGTATGCGCAGCGTTCTCCAGGACCTCAATTATCAGATTCTTTTTGGTGACACAATTTAATTTCTGTGATGGTTTAATTCATCTCAAGGTCAACCGCACGGCTGAGGAAGGCTAACGACATTTGGTGAGCTCATTGAAAATGCCGAAATGCAAGACCCACAGGGTTATTCAGAAAGCGGTGAAAAGCAGGAGAATGACTGGAGAATGGAAAATGCGTTTGTTTGCTACTTGCGTTGCGCAGCCGCACTTTTGTGCGGCCGTTCTTCGTATGCTGCCCGGCATTGGACGTAATTTGCTGCTAGCACAGCCATGATTTAGTGCTGCTAAACGCACGTTAATACTGCGCTCGTCTGACCCTAGCCTCAATGGTTAACTGACATAGGGGATTTTAATTCTGGAATCTAGATACTAGGATACAAAGACCCTAAAGATGACAGAATTCATCCTTTTTTTTCTCTTTGAAATTGTTTATTGTATCGCGAGTATATGGCGTGATAGAAAAGATTGCATCTCCTCCCCAAAGCTCTGTCAGTCAGAGAGCCGGGGAACTCCTCTTCCTGTCTGACAGTCAGAAAAAAGTCCAGTTTCATGTACTGAAAGGTGATGACCACTTGCAAGTGAGTGAGTGAGTTGTTGGTAGTGGCAGAAAGTTGAGCTACTCTGTGATCGTGCATTTTCTTAACCCTTCCCCTACAAAACACATGCCAACTCGATTTTGCATTTCAATATAATGAAAACCAAAAACTTGCATGCAGTACCCCTTTTGCATCCCTTTAACGCAAGCTTAATTGGCCCCTGGGGAGATACAAAAATCTCTGTGGGATTTCACTCCTGTCACCCTTCATTGCTGTAAAGAAGCTACAAGGAACGGCTCCTACCTTCACTGTAACAGAAACCTCAACAAACCTTACTGCTGCATTTCAACAGCCAGGCAGAGGGCAGACTACAGGGAGAGCTCTTGGATGAGAGGTGCAGGATGTGAGGTGAATGTGTCTAGCAGAGGTATTCATTATAGTGTCACAGGAGAAAGGTGTAGTTTGTGAGGTAAATGTCTCTAGCAGAGGTATTCATTGTAGACCAATAGAGGCATGAGAGATGCAGGATGTGAGGTGAATGTCTCTAGCAGAGGTATTCATTGAAGACCAATAGAGGAGTGAGTTGTGTATGATGTGAAGAGAATGTGTCTAGCAGAGATATTCAATGTAGGCCAATAAAGGAGTAAGAGGTGCAGGATGGGAAGTGAATGTATCTTGCAGAGGTATTCATTATACACTGATAGAGGAGTGAGAAGTACAGGATGTGAGGTGAATGTGTCTAGCAGAGGTACTTAATTTACACTGATAGAGTGAGAGGTGCATGATGTGAGGTGAATGTATCAAGCAGAGGTATTCCTTATACATTGATAGAGGAGTGAGAGGTGCAGGGTGTGAGGTGAATGTATCAAGCAGAGGTATTCATTATACACTGATAGAGGAGTGAGAGGTGCAGGATGTGAGGTGAATGTATCAAGCAGAGGTATCATTATAGTGTCATAGAGGAGTAAGATGTGCACGAGGTGAGTTGAGTCTAGCAGATGTGTTCATTAAACATGTTAGAAGGATAATCCAGGATCAATTAAGGACACAGAAAAAAAAAGTTTACAGTAGTCAAGGCGGGAGATAATCCTCATGAACCGTTTTGATGAAGATTCTGTTTAGCTGCTAAAATATGTAAACAAAGGATGCCTCAGATCCACAGAATCCCATATAGGTCTTTAGAGGTTTCTAGCAAGTTCCCAAACATTTTGGCTTCGAAACAGGTATAGGGGAAGACGTCCTACGTGGAATTCTGTATCCATATTCAAAGTAGCAATTGGTACTTTTCCACTTTTCAATAAGAATCTCTGACTGAACATGCATTGCTGCCATTCACACATATTCAAACCACAGTACTTGCCCTCTGCCAAGGGGCACCCATTACCACATCCGGGGCAACTTTGGACTTGGGGTTTAAGTAAAAGAAAAACATGTAGCTGTATTTTCCTTAAACGTCTGCGGTGGTGGGCCTTGCACTGCGTGTTTTGTGTCTCAGAGAGGTTGGGCAGACCCCGAGAAACATACATGCTTTTGAAAAAGAAACAATCACATTATTGATTGTTGACACGTCCGATTTTTGGTTGCCACCTCCATTCCTAGCTGTAACTGCTAGGTAGGAAACACAGCACTATGTCACGTGGGCCTTGACCCCTTCACTACCAAGAACGACTACACTCAGCTTTCAGTGCACCTGCTGCTACCCCGATAATGAGTTTCATCGATAGGGTCTGATTTGATTCTGGAGCCACGCAAAGGATTTTTTTTGCAAATAAAATTTATTTGCAAATGGGCTCTAGAATGTGCCAGAAACGTTTTATCACCTCGGGCATGACAGCTGAGGTGCTGAAACAGTTTGAGCAACCGGGACTCTGTTTCTAAAACACGGAATCCCAGCTGTTCAGTGCGGAGCTTCAGCTGCAGTAGCTCTTTATGGCCAGCAGATGGGACCCTCTTCCTGTCAAATATGGCTACTACTGTAAAAAAAATACATCGTGAATATCCCGAATAATTTTTTTACTTTATATTAAAAAACACAACTTGTGCATTGCTACGGGACGTGTATCCTTTATGTATGGAAGATCTGTAGTGCTTGCACAGAATGATAGATCAGAGTTACGCGCATGCACATATCCGATCCATTGGCTGCCTCTAAGACTGTTGGCTACAGTGATTGGACTCAGAGAGGGTGATGTCGGCATGCTCTCTGTGTATTGACGTCACTAGTGACTGATCTGGTGCCAGGCAGCTGGGAAATGCAAAATCCCGGCTATACTGGTGATGCTGGGTGGGGTGGAGGAAACTCCATCACTTCACCCAGCGATTTCACCAGATCGGGGAGCTGAGGAGGGGGGGGGGCACTCCTCACATCCTGACCAGTTTATAACTGTAAAGTGGTCATGATGAGTGGAGTGTTCCATCAAAGGTCAGCCATTTCTCTGCGTTAGTATTTCGGGATATAGCAAGTCATAGAAATAATATAGGAATTATTTACAATATATAAATGCATGATGCGGAGGTAGAGAATGGAAGATGATAACTAGAGATGTGCAATTTGTTTCCTTCCGAATTGAAATTCGGACGAGATTTACCATTTTCGTATTTCGGTAGCATTTCCGAAAACGAAATATCGACCATCTGAAATTTTGGATTGATTTGATTCGGATTAGCTGGTTTTTCGCTTTTTTATGAGTTATTTTGTTTTTTATTGCTTATTTAAGAATGGGAAGTAGATTACTACCAATAGAATGAAAGTTTCTTTACTTACATATTATTTTAGGATTTTTTTGTCATTTTTTGGGTGAAGTTTTAGGTTTCCTAACTTTTTTTAAAGAAACAAGGCTTTTTAACTCATAGGTTTCAAATAATGCAGCATATGAATCCACACACTGCCAGGCAGCGCCTCTCTGCAGTATAATTAATGCAGCATATGAATCCGCACGCAGCCAGGCAGCGCCTCTCTGCGGTATAATTAATGCAGCATATGAATCCACACACTGCTGGGAAGCTCCTCTCTGCAGTATAATTAATGCAGCATATGAATCCACACACTGCTGGGAAGCGCCTCTCTGCGGTATAATTAATGCAGCATATGAATCCACACACTGCTGGGAAGCACCTCTCTGCGGTATAATTAATGCAGCATATGAATCCACACACTGCTGGGAAGCGCCTCTCTGCAGTATAATTAATACAGCATATGAATCCACACACTGCTGGGAAGCTCCTCTCTGCGGTATAATTAATGGAGCATATGAATCCACACACTGCTGGGAAGCACCTCTCTGCAGTATAATTAATGCAGCATATGAATCCACACACTGCTGGGAAGCACCTCTCTGCAGTATAATTAATGCAGCATATGAATCCACACACTGCTGGGAAGCGCCTCTCTGCGGTATAATTAATGGAGCATATGAATCCACACACTGCTGGGAAGCACCTCTCTGCAGTATAATTAATGCAGCATATGAATCCACACACTGCTGGGAAGCACCTCTCTGCGGTATAATTAATGCAGCATATGAATCCACACACTGCTGGGAAGCACCTCTCTGCAGTATAATTAATGCAGCATATGATCCACACACTGCTGGGAAGCACCTCTCTGCAGTATAATTAATGCAGCATATGAATCCACACACTGCTGGGAAGCACCTCTCTGCAGTATAATTAATGCAGCATATGAATCCACACACTGCTGGGAAGCGCCTCTCTGCGGTATAATTAATGCAGCATATGAATCCACACACTGCTGGGAAGCGCCTCTCTGCAGTATAATTAATGCAGCATATGAATCCACACACTGCTGGGAAGCGCCTCTCTGCAGTATAATTCAGCATATGAATCCGCACACTGCTGGGAAGCTCCTCTCTGCGGTATAATTAATGCAGCATATGAATCCACACACTGCTGGGAAGCGCCTCTCTGCAGTATAATTCAGCATATGAATCCGCACACTGCTGGGAAGCGCCTCTCTGCAGTATAATTCAGCATATGAATTCGCACACTGCCGGACAACACCTCTCTGGAGATCGATTCATTGATTCGGAACGATTAATTTTTTGATCAGTTAGTTTTGCATTTTTAGGAGTTATAATTAATGCAGCATTTGAATCCACACAATGCTGGGAAGTTCCAGGCACCGTGCGGATACATATGCTGCATTAATTATACTGCAGAGAGGCGCTTCCCAGCAGTGTGTGGATTCATATGCTGAATTATAACGCAGAGAGGTGCTTCCCAGCAGTGTGTGGATTCATGGGGGACTTTTATTGATTTTATGTATTAAACTATTTAAGAAACGAATGTGAACCAGCCTGTAAACCAGCTGAAGAAGCCAGCACGTCTGGCGAAACGCGTTCTGGTCTCCTGGCTGAGCCAGTATTTTATTTGTTTTATTTATGTTCTAATAAATAATTTTAAACTTTAATTTGATTGTCCCCTTGACATTCTGGATTTGAAGACGTTTGGGTTCCACCCTATGCGAGCCTTGAAGTGCACAAACACGAGCTTGGTCTATAAGCTCCTACAAATGTGAGTTTAACAGCTACGTACATCTATGCCATCTGAACTTTGAAAGATCTGCACAAGGAAGTTGTTTCTGTTTTCTTTCCATGTCCATTTGTATGAGCTACTCTCCATCCAGTATAAGGCGTGGGTCACCTTAAGGAACGGAGAAGCAAAAAACACCAAAAGCCTCGACGACCACTTAGAGCCAGTGTTCGGGCTCTTTAATTTGTGAGTGGAATATACCACATTGGTACATATTATTATTTTTGTGTCAGCACCATCTGCACTATATTTGTATTATTCTTTTTCATATGCTTCATACGAACTAAGGGAACCACCACCTACCATTCAGCGACCATCATCGCGCCACCAAGATACGTACCTTTGTTTTCTGTATTTCACTGGTTTGGGGAAACCACTATACTCTGGTTGGCGTTGGTTTGTTGGTGGCGGTACAAGTTGCTGGCGCCTGTCAACTTTTTGTGTATAACTGTAAACCGTTTTTCCTTTAGGTTTAGTGGGCACTTTCCCGCCTGCAGGCTTGCGCTTGCCTTTTTTTCTCCTACTCTCCCGGCGAAGCAAGAGGAAATTATTTTCCCTTGGCCGTCGGGTGCTTGGTGCGGCGCCAAAAATCCTTAATTTCATTTATTTCTATATATTCAGCGCCGTTTACCCGCGCGTGCGCAGTTTCATATAAGAAATTCCCTCAGAGTAGCGCGGCATTGCCTCCGCGAGTGCGTACATGGCGGCCATCTTAGTCTGAAAAGACTGACTGCCGCCATTACGCTCGTGCCGCGATCGGTGACGGCAGGTCCAGCATCCCTCTCGGCCCTGCGATATCTGTGGGTCAAAGACACAGTCTGCTGCACGGACCCTCTCCTACTACCTCGGGTGAGCTCCGTAAGGTATTTTTTCTGCTCCGGCGGGTCCTTGAAAGCCCGCGCAAAATCGCGAGTGAGCCTCGCTGAGTGGTGCCTTAACCCATACACTCGAATAAAATATATTTAATAAATATATATATCTACCTATGGGTGAGCCCCGTTTTGTTTCACATTACTTTATGGATCCTCCACAACTTCCCTCCAACCAGGAGGAGTTGAAAGCTTGGCTGCTGGCCGCTATATCAGAAACTCTCCCCATAGTGCTTGCGGCCCTCCCCCCCGGCCCCCCCGCTGGAACCCCCAGTTCTCTCAAGGGCCCAGTCACCGGCCCATTCCGAAGGTTCACACTCGGACCAATCTGAGTCTGCTGGACCATCGCGGAAAAGACCCTGGAAAGGCCAGTCAGAATCTGCTGGCAAGGGTAAAGGACCGGTTAAAAAATCCTCCCGAAACGTTTCAGACCCCAGGGGTGTGGAAATTTACGACCTGGATGACTACCAGGCTGACTATCCTGAGGAGAAGGAAGTAGAGTCCACCGGTGACCCACCGGCCACTCCAAACTCAACGGGTGAGCCCCGTTCTGATGCTATGGTGATCGTGCCCCTCGCTACCACGCCTGCGCCGCCATGCTCCCAAGTGTCCGCGGATACTCCTTTACAGATCCTCGACGCTCGAGGTATGCCTTTTTTTTGACCCGCGCACCACCACCCACCCTAGGTCTTATGCTTGGCTACCGCCGGACCACATAGTGGAGTTTTTGCGTTTCTGGCTGCGCTGCCCCCTAGACAAGGCTGATAGGGCGTGCTTGCGGGCCGAATGTCCTCGCCCGACTCTACCTGACAAGGTGTCCCTTACCCCTGAATTTGACGAGGACTTCGTCACCTTCATGGGTAAGGCTGGCAGGGACCCTCGTCGGGGTTTGGAAAAGGGTCTCTGCGTCGCCCAAGCTTCTGGACGTCTCCGGTCCCCTTTCCCTTATCTTTGTTATGGCGGACAAAGCGCTAACCAACAACAGCCCGCTTGATCCAGCTTTGGTCCGCGAATGGGCACAGCGTGCCCTCTGCTTGTTGGGTAATGCCAACGTCGGCATTTTGTCAGAACGCCGCAAGGCGGCACTTTTTCGGCTGGATGCAAAACTCACCAGCATGGCTTCCAAGGAATTGGGTCCTGCAGCTAAAGGCTTACTGTTTGATCTGTTTTTGAGAGACCTTAACCGCAAAGTTAACGTTTATACGAACCTTCAAAAGGTTCAGTCAAATATGAAAAGGGTTTTCCACCCCCAAATGCGTTTTTCCTCCAGGGCTGGCGCACCAAGAGGTCGGGTCGCCAGCCGTTACAACGCTACCTATAGACCTCGCTTCACGTCAAACCAAGGCACGGACGTGCAATATAGACCCAGCCCGATCCTGGCGCGAGGAGGCCCTGTTGGTCGCGGCTTCAGCAGACCCAGACGCCGCTATTCAGCTGGTAAGTGTCCCTGCGCTCCCACTTCCACACATTCCGGTCGCGGGTCGCTTACGTTATTTCCTTCATAAATAGCGCAAACTCACATCCGACTCGTGGATACTGCGAACTGTGGCGGGTTTTTTAATAGACTTCTCCCAGGCCCCCGTCCAGTCTGCTTCCCCGTCTCCGGCCCGTTACTCCTCACAAGAGGCGACACTGATAGACATGGAACTTCGCTCCTTGCAGTTAAAAGGCGCCATCACTCCCGCCCGAGACCCCCCGTGCTTCGTCAGCACTATATTCCTGGTACACAAAAAATCTGGGGACCTCTGACCGATTATAAATCTAAAAACCCTCAACACCTTCGTGGCCTACCGCCACTTCAAAATGGAGGGCATACACCTCCTCAGGGACCTCCTCCGAGACGGTGACTGGTTCACGAGACTGGACCTCACAGACGCTTACCTCACGGTCCCGGTCCATCCAACTCATCGACCGTATCTGCAGTTCCACTGGCACCGCGACCTCTGGCAATTCACTTGCCTACCGTTCGGCCTCAGCTCCGCACCATGGTGCTTTACGAAACTCCTCAAACCGGTCATGGCCTTTATACGAGCCCAGGGCATCAGAACGATCATATATCTGGAGGATATCTTGATACTGGCACAGGACCCCGTCCAATCCTCTCACCACACAACCCTAGTGGTTACGCTCCTACAAGACCTGGGCTTCATTATCAACAGAGACAAATCGGCACTGCGTCCTGCCCAAACCATCACCTTCCTAGGATTCGACATAGACTCAATGTCTTGCCAGCTGCGGCTTCCCCCGCAAAAGCTTCGAGCCATCAAGAAAACCCTACGCGGCGTCCTCACTACAGACACCATCTGTCTCCGAGATCTGGCGAGAGTTGTAGGCCTACTCTCTTCCTCCATTCAAGCCATTTTCCCTGGTCCACTGCATTATCGGGCGATGCAACGTCTGAAGACCACATATCTTCGCCTCAATCCCTCCTACGACCAACTGGTTCCCATCACCCCGGAGGTTCGAGTGGAACTCCTATGGTGGTTACGCCATATGGAGGCCTGGAATGGACGGGCCATCTTCGGCTCACTGCCGGATTTCATACTGGAATCAGATGCCAGCCAATCGGGCTGGGGAGCGACATGCGGAGCTACATCCACAGGCGGAACATGGGCTCCAGAGGAACGGCAGCTTCACATCAACTGCTTAGGCTAGGGTCAGACGAAAGCATTTTTCCCCGCGAACGTGAAAAAGTGCGTCCGAACGCATTGACTTATTTTTTCACGGAATGCGCAAGAACGGTCAGACGACGCGCATTTTCGGGCGTGATTTTGTACGGATCGTCAATAAAACTCTTTTTGCGTCTGGACGTTATGTAGGCTGGACATTAGCAGCGTCTGACATCTCCTAATCACGCAAACACGCCGCTATGCCGCAGCTGCGCACTCAGTACGTCAGTACTAGCGGTTCAGCGTTCTCAGAAAAATGCGTTCAAATTCCACTTCTGTTGCATGGCCGGACATTTCTGCGGCCGTACATCGTATATTGGCCGTCATTGCCCGTCATCTGCTGCTAGTGCGGCCGTAATTATGTGCGCCAGAACGCACGTTAAAAGTGCGCTGGTCTGACCCCAGCCTTAGAGCTCATCGCCGGCTCGTTTGCCATTCGCAGCTTTACCCAGGATCTCAGGGACTGCTCTCTTCTTCTCCGGATGGACAACATCTCCGCGGTCCAATACGTGAACCAACTGGGGGGCTCCCACTCCAAGCTCCTGTCGGACCTCACGCTTTCCCTCTTCAATTACTGCCTGGACCGGAATATCTCCCTCAAGGCGGAATACCTTCCCGGTTCCTCCAACTTTGTGGCGGATTAGTTTTCAAGATATTGGAGGGACTCCAGCGACTGGAAACTGGACGTTGCGACGTTCCACCGGCTGTCGGTCCTGAGGGGACCTTTTCATCTCGACCTGTTCGCTTCCCGCTTGAATCATCAAACACGGGCCTACTTCAGCTGGCTTTCGGAACCCACAGGCGACTGCGGTGGACGCTTTCCTCCAACCATGGCCACCATCGGGAGCCTACGCTTTTCCGCCGTTCCCGATGATCACGCGAACGATCCAGGAAGTCCGCCGACGGAGGATCCGGATTCTTCTGATCACGCCCTTGTGGCACGCTCAGCCCTGGTTTCCACTGACGCTGGAACTCTCCTGCCTCCACCCGCTTCTGCTTCCGTCCTTCCAATCCATTCTGCTGGATCCTCAAGGCAGACCACACCCGTTGGTTTTGGAGAACAATCTTCCCCTGGTGGTATGGATGATTTCCGGGGACCCTGCATGCTGCCAGGACTATCAGAGGCAGCTCGCTCCTTATTATGGGAATCCTGGGCTCCCGGCACGAGAAAGAGTTACCATTACGCTTGGAGAACTTGGAGTAGTTGGTGTGTGCAACAACAGGCTGATCCCGCTACAGCCCCTCTACTGTTGATCCTCAATTTTTTAGCGAATCTTTCCACGACGGGGAAATCATACCGTACCATTAACCTGTTCCACTCGGCTATTTCGGCGGCTCACGTTCTCCTGGGTGGCATTTCTGTGGGTAGGGACCCTTCCGTGTGTCGTCTCCTCTGGGGCATTCGACTCGCTCGCCCGCCGGCTCCTAAATATGTTATTTTCTGGGATGTGGCGCTGATGCTCGAATTCCTGCGTAACTGGCCGGACAATGACTCGCTGCCCCTCTGTCAGCTCTCGGCAAAATTAACAGTCCTTTTATGTCTGGTGTCCTTTCGACGTGTCTCAGATGTTAGGGCCTTCGATGCACACGCTGTGGCTTTCTCCCCTGAGGGTGTCGTCTTCACACTTACCAGGCGTACTAAAACTCTATCCCATGAGGTTTTCTACCCTTACTTTCCCTCCGATCCTCTATTGTGTGTTGCTCGTTGTGTTACTACTTACCTCTCTCGTTTGCGTCCTTTACGCTCCTCTCCGACTGGCCAACTTTTGGTCTCTTATGTCTCTCTCCCTATAAGCCTGTCTCTTCTCCTACCCTCTCTAGATGGGTTCGCTGGCTGCTCTCCCTCGCAGGCGTTGCTCCCCATTTTGGCGCTCACTCCGTGCAGGGCATGGCGGCTTCCTATCTGATATACTAGCGGCAGCTGATTGGTCTAGGGCGGTTACTTTCCGTACCTTCTATTTTCGTCCTCGTTCCCATGCATCTGGGGCTTTAGTGCAGCTTTAAAACTGCAAAATATGAAGCCTCCTGACTTGATATAAAATTGTGGATTAGTCCAGCCTTGGTGTTAGAATAAGCTTAATTTTAATAAAGACAGGAGGCGAATATTTTTCCCGCCCGCCCATGCCCGGGATTGCTCACATTGTACCAGATTTACTGCTATACTCAATAAAAAATAAAAATATAAAAAAAAATATTTAATTTACGTATCTACACTTCTTAGACTTTTGTCCATTATTGTCTAATTACTTTTTATTCCCCTTAGTAGGGTTTGCATGTCTCGTTAGCCTAGCTTAGGACTCCGGCCTCATAATTGATTAACTATTGATAATTCTTCGCTTGACTGGTCAGTTAGTTCGCTGTTGATTGGCAAGCCTCCATCACATGGTGCTTTCATGTATCCTCTGTTTTTACCTTAGCTTGATTTTGCTTCTGCGGACCCGTTGGTCTCCCACCGTTTCGGACGCCCGTTGGCTTCCAGTTCTGCAACTGCACATCTCGTTGACTCCTGCCTAGTCTTAGCTTTCTCCTTTTCACTTTCCGGGTTCTTCCTACTTCTTGGATTTCTGGATTTTCTACGTCACGGCTCTCCTGCTCGTTCAGCATACAAGAAAAGAGGGCGTGGCTAAGGACTTACTACTCTCTTTATTTATTTATTTATTTATTTATAAAAGGATTTTACCAGGAAGGATACATTGAGATTTCTCTCGTTTTCAAGTATGTCCTGGGTTCGAGAACATTGAGTGGTTACAGAAATACAAAAAAAATAGTAAAATGCAAGATATTAACACAAGACCAAATATACAGATTAACAGAAAAATAAATATGGAGGAAATAAAGTCATTATGTTACATGTTTACAGGTGCATTTCGTATTGAGGTATGTTAATAGGGAAGTCTTAAGTCTTGTTGTTTATTGTTACTGCTGTTGCTATGTAAACTTTCCTTTGCTGCTGATGTTTTAGTAAAGAAAAGAGAATGCAAAATATTCGCCTCCTGTCTTTATTAAAATTAAGATTATTCTAACACCAAGGCTGGAATAATCCACAATTATACTGCAGAGAGGCACTGCCCGTCAGTGTGCAGATTCATATGCTGCATTAATTATACCGCAGAGAGGCACTTCCCAGCAGTGTGTGGATTCATATGCTGCATTAATTATACTGCAGAGAGGCGCTTCCCAGCAGTGTGCGTATTCATATGCTGTATTAATTATACTGCAGAGAGGCGCTTGTTCCCAGCAGTGTGTGGATTCATATGCTGCATTAATTATACCGCAGAGAGGCACTTCCCAGCAGTGTGTGGATTCATATGCTGCATTAATTATACTGCAGAGAGGCGCTTCCCAGCAGTGTGTGGATTCATATGCTGTATTAATTATACTGCAGAGAGGCGCTTGTTCCCAGCAGTGTGTGGATTCATATGCTGCATTAATTATACCGCAGAGAGGCGCTTCCCAGCAGTGTGCGTATTCATATGCTGTATTAATTATACTGCAGAGAGGCGCTTCCCCGCAGTGTGTGGATTCATATGCTGCATTAATTATACCGCAGAGAGGCGCTTCCCAGCAGTGTGCGTATTCATATGCTGTATTAATTATACTGCAGAGAGGCACTTCCCCGCAGTGTGGCGGATTCATATGCTGCATTAATTATACGCAGAGAGGCGCTTCCCAGCAGTGTGTGGATTCATATGCTGCATTAATTATACCGCAGAGAGGCGCTTCCCAGCAGTGTGTGGATTCATATGCTGCATTAATTATACTGCAGAGAGGCGCTTCCCAGCAGTGTGTGGATTCATATGATGGATTAATTATACTGCAGAGAGGCGCTTCCCAGCAGTGTGCAGATTCATATGCTGCATTAATTATACCGCAGAGAGGCGCTTCCCAGTAGTGTGTGGATTCATATGCTGCATTAATTATACTGCAGAGAGGCGCTTCCCAGCAGTGTGTGGATTCATATGCTGCATTAATTATACCGCAGAGAGGCGCTTCCCAGCAGTGTGTGGATTCATATGCTGAATTATACTGCAGAGAGGCGCTGCCCGACAGTGTGCGGATTCATATGCTGCATTAATTATACTGCAGAGAGGCGCTTCCCCGCAGTGTGCGGATTCATATGCTGCATTAATTATACTGCAGAGAGGCGCTTCCCAGCAGTGTGCGGATTCATATGCTGCATTAATTATACCGCAGAGAGGTGCTTCCCAGCAGTGTGTGGATTCATATGCTGCATTAATTATACCGCAGAGAGGCGCTTCCCAGCAGTGTGCGGATTCATATGCTGCATTAATTATACTGCAGAGAGGCGCTTCCCAGCAGTGTGTGGATTCATATGCTGCATTAATTATACTGCAGAGAGGCGCTTCCCAGCAGTGTGTGGATTCATATGCTGCATTAATTATACCGCAGAGAGCTGCTTCCCAGCAGTGTGTGGATTCATATGCTGCATTAATTATACTGCAGAGAGGCGCTTCCCAGCAGTGTGTGGATTCATATGCTGCATTAATTATACCCAGAGAGGCGCTTCCCAGCAGTGTGTGGATTCATATGCTGCATTAATTATACTGCAGAGAGGTGCTTCCCAGCAGTGTGTGGATTCATATGCTGCATTAATTATACTGCAGAGAGGCGCTTCCCAGCAGTGTGTGGATTCATATGCTGCATTAATTATACCGCAGAGATGCTGCCCAGCAGTGTGTGGATTCATATGCTGCATTAATTATACCGCAGAGATGCTGCCCAGCAGTGTGTGGATTCATATGCTGCATTAATTATACCGCAGAGATGCTGCCCAGCAGTGTGTGGATTCATATGCTGCATTAATTATACCGCAGAGAGGCGCTTCCCAGCAGTGTGTGGATTCATATGCTGCATTATTTGAAACCTATGGGTTAAAAAGCCTTGTTTCTTTAAAAAAAGTTAGGAAACCTAAAATTTCACCCAAAAAACATCTAGAAAAATCCTAAAAGAATAAATAAGTAAAGAAACTTTCATTCTATTGGTAGTAATTTTGGAGGCTCAGTAGATCTTTGGATCCATTTTTCGGTGTTAACAATAAAATATCGACAATAGAATGTGGGATTTAAAAGACGAGTTTCGTTGTAGCCATTTATTTACACAATTCACTGCAAAATTTTAAAAGTACTTTTCTCTGCTACACTGGGCGGCCAACACAATCCTACCTGACTTCAAGTCCCACTATGCCTATGCATTGAAGTGTACTGCCAACTTCTTCCAAAACAGACTACAATATCCGTGACCGCAAAGAAACGCAATGATGTATCTGCATGTACAGGAATAAGTAATAATAGCCTCATGTCAGTCATTTTAATGCATGGCCTGTATATAGTGAGCATGTAACCCCCTAGCCCTGTATACAGTGAGCACGTAACCCCCTAGCCCTGTATACAGTGAGCAGGTAACCCCCTAGCCCTGTATACAGTGAGCACGTAACCCCCTAGCCCTGTATACAGTGAGCACGTAACCCCCTAGCCCTGTGTACAGTGAGCACGTAACCACCTAGCCCTGTACACAGTGAGCACGTAACCCCCTAGCAGTGGCGTCGTAACGTGGGGGTGGGGGGTGCGGCCCGCACCAGGTGACACCCGCCTTTAGGGTGACACCGTCACCCTAAGGGCGGGTGTCTCATCCTCCGCCGCGTATTCGCTCCCTGCGAGCGTCCGAAGCATGCAGCTTCGGCGCTCGCCTGGAGGAAACACGTCACCAGCCAATCGCGGCTGGTCACGTGGCTCCCCCAGGCGAGCGCCCAAGCTGCGCGCCGCCGGACACTCAGAGGGAGCGAACACGCGGCGGAGGTGAGCTGGGGCAGTATCCATGAGGAGCTGGGGCATATCCATCTGCTGGGGCATATCCATGAGGAGCTGGGGCATATCCATGAGGTGCTGGGGCATATCCATGAGGTGCTGGGGCATATCCATGAGGTGCTGGGGCATATCCATGAGGAGCTGGGGCATATCCATGAGGAGCTGGGGCATATCCATGAGGTGCTGGGGCATATCCATGAGGAGCTGGGGCATATCCATGAACTGCTGGGGCATATCCATGAACTGCTGGGGCATATCCATGAGGTGCTGGGGCATTATCCATGAGGTGCTGGGGCATGTCCATGAGGTGCTGGGGCAAATCCATGAGGTGCTGGGGCATATCCAATTGCTGGGGCAATATCCATCTGCTGGGGCATTCCATGTGCTGGGGCATATCCATGAGGTGCTGGGGCATATCCATGAGCTGCTGGGGCATATCCATGAACTGCTGGGGCATATCCATGAGATGCTGGGGCATATCCATGAGGTGCTGCGTCATATCCATGAGGTGCTGGGGCATATCCATGAGGAGCTGGGGCATATCCATGAGGTGCTGGGGCTTATCCATGAGGAGCTGGGGCATATCCATGAGGTGCTGGGGCATATCCACGAGGTGCTGGGGCATATCCACGAGGTGCTGGGGCAAATCCACGAGGTGCTGGGGCAGTATCCATCTGCTGGGGCATTCCATGTGCTGGGGCATATCCATGAGGAGCTGGGGCATATCCATGAGCTGCTGGGGCATATCCATGAGGTGCTGGGGCATATCCATGAGGTGCTGGGGCATATCCATTAGCTGCTGGGGCATATCCATGAGGTGCTGGGGCATATCCATGAGGAGCTGGGGCATATCCATGAGCTGCTGGGGCATATCCATGAGGAGCTGGGGCATATCCATGAGCTGCTGGGGCATATCCATGAGGTGCTGGGGCAAATCCATGAGCTGCTGGGGCAAATCCATGAGCTGCTGGGGCAATCCATGGAGGTGCTGGGGCATATCCATTTGCTGGGGCAGTATCCATGTGCTGGGGCATATCCATGAGCTGCTGGGGCATATCCATGAGCTGCTGGGGCATTCCATGTGCTGGGGCATATCCATGTGCTGGGGCAGTATCCATGTGCATGGGCAGTATCCATGAGCTGGGGCAATATCCATGAGCTGGGGCAATATCCATGAGCTGCTGGGGCAGTATATCCATGAGCTGCTGGGGCAGTATATCCATGAGCTGGGGCAGTATCCATGAGCTGGGGCATATCCATGTGCTGGGGCAGTATCCATGTGCTGGAGCAATATCCATGAGCTGGGGCAATATCCATGAGATGCTGGGGCAGTATATCCATGAGCTGGGGCAGTATCCATGAGCTGGGGCATATCCATGAGCTGGGGCATTATCAATGAGAGCAGCTGGGGCAATATATGCATGAGAGGAGCTGGGGCAGTATATCCACGAGAGGAGCTGGGGCAGTATATCCAGGAGAGGAGCTGGGGCAGTATATCCATGAGAGGAGCTGGGGCAATATCCATGAGAGGAGCTGGGACATATCCATGTGTGCTGGGGGCAGTATCCATGAGAGCTGGGGCAATATCCATGTGTGAGCTGGTCTGGGGCAATATATCCATGTGTGAGCTGGTCTGGGGCAATATATCCATATGTGAGCTGGGGCAATATATATCCATGGGTGAGCTGCTGGGGGCAATATATAACTGAACTGGGGCAATATATCCATATGTGAGCTGGGGGCAATATATATCCATATGTGAGCTGGGGGCAATATATATCCATGGGTGAGCTGCTGGGGGCAATATATCCAGAGCTGCTGGGGGCAATATATCCAGAGCTGCTGGGGGCAATATATATCCATGTGTGCTTTCACTGCCTTCGAACAGGCAACGTACTTGCTGGCAGCTGGCAAAAAGTTGTGTGAGCATATGAGAGAGCTCCACAGCAATAAACCTCACAGTAATGTGCGCTGTGTGTATGAGCATTCAGTGTTATATGGGAGTACTGATTTAGGAGTAAGAGTAGTAAAAAGAAATCTGTAAAACTCGGGGGGGGGTGACACCATAAGTTACCGCACTGGGTGACACCAACCCTAGTGACGCCACTGCCCCCTAGCCCTGTATACAGTGAGCACGTAACCACCTAGCCCTGTACACAGTGAGCACGTAACCCCCTAGCCCTGTATACAGTGAGCACGTAACCCCCTAGCCCTGTATACAGTGAGCACGTAACCCCCTAGCCCTGTATACAGTGAGCACGTAACCCCCTAGCCCTGTATACAGTGAGCACGTAACCCCCTAGCCACCGGCATTGTAAACTGCGCACTGCTACACTAAGTGACTTGCAGCATGTTTGAGTAATTCCGATTGTGTGGGATATGCTGGCAGTGCAAGAGCTACAGGTGGTGTGAGGGATGTAGGGACTGTGAATGATGCCAGGAACGTGAATGGTGAGAGAAGCGAAGAGAGTGTGACTGCTGAGATGTTTGAGAAATGCAAGATGTGTGACAGACAAGAGATGCAGGGAGTGCGTGTATGATGAGAGATGCAGGGAGTGTGTGTATGATGAGGGATGCAGGGAGTGTGTGTATGATGAGGGATGCAGGGAGTGTGTGTATGATGAGGGATTCAGGGAGTGTGTGTATGATGAGGGCTGCAGGGAGTGTGTGTATGATGAGGGCTGCAGGGAGTGTGTGTGAGATGAGGGATGCAGGGTGTGGGAATGATGAGAGATGCAGGGAGTGGAAATGATGAGAGATGCAGGGAGTGTGTGTATGATGAGAGATGTGTGAGAGATGCAGGGAGTGTGTGAATGATGAGAGATGCAGGGAGTTTGTGTATGATGAGAGATGCAGGGAGTGCGTGTATGATGAGAGATGCAGGGAGTGCGTGTATGATGAGAGATGCAGGGAGTGCGTGTATGATGAGAGATGCAGGGAATGCGTGTATGATGAGAAATGCAGGGAGTGTGTGTATGATGAGGGATGCAGGGAGTGTGTGTATGATGAGGGATGCAGGGAGTGTGTGTATGATGAGGGATGCAGGGAGTGTGTGTGAGATGAGGGATGCAGGGAGTGGGAATGATGAGAGATGCAGGGAGTGCGTGTATGATGAGGATGCAGGGAGTGTGTGTGAGATGAGGGATGCAGGGAGTGGGAATGATGAGAGATGCAGGGAGTGCGTGTATGATGAGAGATGCAGGGAGTGTGTGTATGATGGAGATGTGTGAGAGATACAGGAGGTGTACAGGATGCTATGAGTATGAATGATGCATCAGTCTGGATGATGTGGATGATGGATCTGGACCATGCAGCCTGTGGAAGACATGCAGAGAGTGTGAGTGAAGCAGGGCCAGGGAGTGTGGGGGGGGGTGAATAAAGCAGGGAGTGAAGAATTGGGAGGGAGATGGAGTTATCCAGGCTGACTGAGATGAAAAGGCTTTGGATGAAAGGATTGTAATTAATCATACAAAGAAAACGCTGTGAATATCAAGAATCAGACATGGATAAAAACACAGGGAAATGGTAAAAAATAGAGAGAGAGAGAGAGCAAGAAAGAGAGGGCTGGTGGGATGATGTGACAGCCAGGGAGAGACAATGAGACACAGGAACACAGTGAGCAGCTGGACAGAGTTACTCTGAGATGAGCAGAGCAACCTGTGTGAGGAATATACATATATACCAGGGCTGTAAAACTATGCCCCCCAGATGATGATGCCTACAATTCCCAGAATTCCTTCAATGCAATTGATTGCCAGAGAATCATGAGAGTTGTAGTTCAGAAACATCTGGGGGGGGGGGAGTTTGACAGCCCTGATATATATTGTATATAGAGAGCGATACATGGGGATACATATACATACTGTTTATAGAGAGAGATACATGGAGAAATATATATGTTTACTGTATATATATATACACAGTTGTGTTCAAAATTATTCAACCCCCAATGCTGTAAAGGGTTTTAGGGAATTTAGTGTACATTTGTAATTGTATTCAGAATGAAATCCTACAAGGACTTTTTAAAGAACCATATGCAACTAAAATGACATCAATTGGTTTTGTAATACAGTAGTAAATGTTTCTTTTGTGAATTCTTCATTGACACAATTATTCAACCCCTTAAAGACTACCACTCTGAAGAACAGAGGTTCATTCAAGTGTTTTCAATCAGGTATTGAAAACACCTGTGGATGTCACGGAGCAGCAATAAAGCATAATAAGCACCAATTAGGCAGCTTTAAAATGACTGTGATACTCAGCTCCTTCTAGACATTTACTGGTGTGGTTACAAACATGGTGAAGTCAAGAGAATGGTCCAGGAAGACAAGAGAAGAGGTGATTACTCTTCACAGGAAGGGCAATGGCTATAAGAAGATTGCAAAGATGTTAAACACACCAAGAGAGACCATAGGAAGCATCATTTGCAAATTCAAGGCAAAGGGCACTGTTGAAACGCTACCTGGTCATGGCAGAAAGAAGATACCTCCAAGTCCACTAGAGCATGCATGGTTGCAGATTAAAGGATGGAACATTTTGGAGTGGCCATCGCAGTCACCTGACTTAAATCCGATTGAGAACCTCTGGTGGGACTTAAAGAAAGCAGTTGCAGTGCGCAAGCCTAAGAATGTGACTGAACTGGAGGCTTTTGCCCATGACGAATGGGCGAAGATACCCGTAGATCGCTGCAAGACACTTGTGTCAAGCTATGCTTCACGTTTAAAAGCTGTTATAACTGTAAAAGGATGTTGTACTAAGTACTAAGATTGACTGTCACTTGGGGGTTGAATAAAACTGATAATGATGTGAGCACAGAAAAGACATTTGTGGTTATTTCATTATAAATGTTATGTTATATTTGTCTGACCTACACGTGCCTCTTTGATTTAATTGTAAGCAAGATGACTGAAGGATCAAAATCAATGTCAAACTGGCCAAAACACTCAATTTCAGTGGGGGTTGAATAATTTTGAACACAACTGTGTATATATATATATATATATATATATATATATCTTCAGGGTTATTCAGAGAGCGTGAAAAGCAGGAGAATGACTGGAGAATGGAAAATTCTAGGTCAAAATAGCCAAACCAGAAAAATTCTCCCTTTCATCTCACTTTCCAAATCGGCTATTTTGACCTAGAATTTTTCATTCTCCAGTCATTCTCCTGCTTTTCACCTCTGTCTGAATAACCCTGATAGTTTAGGATATATATATATTGTGTATATAGAATGATACATGGGGATATATATATATTCTGTATATAAGGAGAGATAGTTTGGAATATATAGGAACATGGGGATATATATATCCCTATGTTTATATATACTGTATATAGAGAGTGATATTTGGGTGTATATATATATATATATAATATATATATATATATATATACTGTATAGCGTAAACCATTTGTTTGTGTGTGTATATATATATATAATACTGGAGAGAGGGAGATGGGGATACATTAATACTGCATATATTTATTTATTTATTTATAAAGTATTTTACCAGGAAAGATACATTGAGATTTCTCTCGTTTTCAAGTATGTCCTGGGTTCAAGAACATTGAATTGTTACAGAAATACAGAAATATATTGAGCGGTACTTGATATATACACTGTGTATATAAAGTGATATATGAGGATACATCTATACTGCATATAAAGTGATACATAGGAATATATATACAGAGAGAGGGATACATGGGGATATATATATATATATACTGGTTTTATAAGTACTTGTAACTGTATATATATACTGTATAGAGTGATACATATATATACTGGTTATATGGAGTGATACATAGGGATACATATATACTGTATATATAGAGTGAAACATGGAGAATATATATATATATATTATTACATTTTTCTATATTTAAGAAGGGGAGGATTGGAAAGAGACAGAGAGATGGAGAATGTGACATCTAGTGAGAGACAGAGAGAGAGAGAGAGATGGAGAATGTGACATCCAGTGAGAGAGAGAGAGATGGAGAATGTGACATCCAGGGAGAGAGAGAGAGAGGGGGAGAATGTGACATCCAGTGAGAGAGAGAGAGAGGGGGAGAATGTGACATCCAGAGAGAGAGAGAGGGGGGAGAATGTGACATCCAGTGAGAGAGAGGGGAAAAATGTGACATCCAGTGAGAGAGAGAGGGGGAGAATTTGACATCCAGTGAGAGAGATGGAGAATGTGACATCCAGTGAGAGAGAGAGGGGGGGAGAATGTGACATCCAGTGAGAGAGATGGAGAATGTGACATCCAGTGAGAGAGAGAGGGGGAGAATGTGACATCCAGTGAGAAGAGAGAGAGAGAGGGGAGAATGTGACATCCAGTGAGAGAGAGAGGGGAGAATGTGACATCCAGTGAGAGAGAGAGAGATGGAGAATGTGACATCCAGTGAGAGAGGGGGGAGAATGTGACATCCAGTGAGAGAGAGGAGAGAGAGAGAGAGGGGAGAATGTGACATCCAGTGAGAGAGAGAGGGGGGAGAATGTGACATCCAGGGAGAGAGAGAGAGAGAGAGAGAATGTGACATCCAGGGAGAGAGGGGGGAGAATGTGACATCCAGGGAGAGAGGGGGGGGGGAGAATGTGACATCCAGTGAGAGAGATGGAGAATGTGACATCCAGTGAGAGAGAGAGGGGGGGAGAATGTGACATCCAGTGAGAGAGATGGAGAATGTGACATCCAGTGAGAGAGAGAGGGGGAGAATGTGACATCCAGTGAGAAAGAGAGAGAGAGGGGGGGAGAATGTGACATCCAGTGAGAGAGAGGGGGGAGAATGTGACATCCAGTGAGAGAGAGAGAGAGAGAGAGAGAATGTGACATCCAGGGAGAGAGAGAGAGGGGGGGAGAATGTGACATCCAGTGAGAGAGAGAGAGAGAGAGAATGTGACATCCAGGGAGAGAGGGGGGGAGAATGTGACATCCAGTGAGAGAGAGAGAGACTCGGCAGGAGAGAGCTGCACATAGATAAACTCACAGGGAGATAAAGGGAGATAGAGAGATGGAGGGGGAAGACAGAAAGAGAGACCCCCAGAGAGGCAGAGGGGAAAGACAAAGCCAGTCCCCAGGGAATCAGACATCCATCTCTACCACCGGGGACAGGGGGACACTGGGGATTGATTTGGGATGGGGACACACACGCCATGGGGTTTGATGAAAGGGATGATGAGACAAGCGAGCATCTTACCTTCTAGTTACGGCTGCCATGGAGACAGCAGCATCTCTGTGAGTGTGTCACCAAGTGTGGCATTACATAGCATGCACACACACATACACACCCCCAAGGGGGGGCACACAGGCAGCTGGAGAGGAGACACACAAGATACAGAGAAGATGAGAGGGAGGAGGTAGAGTCACAGACAGTGTCACAGAAATGGAGTGAGTGGGGGGAGAGGGAGATGGAGGGAGAGAAGGGAGGGAGGGATTGGGATGAGATGGAGCATGGAGGATTCAGATTGATGGATGAAGTTAGACATGGAGGTGTATGTCTGATACACACAACAGTATACAATGTAATGTGCACAGCACTATCAGCCAGAAACATGGGGTGGGGTGAGATTTAAATGGGGAGATGGATGGAGGAGGAAGGGTGGGGGTTTTGGAGGGGAGAAATCTGGAAAGAGGGAGATGGAGGGGAGAGAGAAATATGATGTAGGGGAGAGAAAAAGAGCGGGTATACATATATATAAAGGCTTGTGGTGGAGGACTAAAAGTGAGATAAAAGGCCTCCACACTATAATAAGTGTGTTTATTATTGCAGAAGCCACTTGCACATCACAGCAATTCGATGAATTGCATCCCAGAGCTCCTGTGCCACATTCCCCATATGCAGCAAGGAATTCTGGGTAGGATATCCAAATGACATCTGTCTCACTTTTATGCATCCTGGGTCTGTTATTACACAGAACCCTAAAATCAATGCTATGCCACACTGTGACTTTCTAGCAGAGATAAGGTTTATGCAACTGGTCAAAGCCACTCCTAGGACAGCGCATATATATATCTATATATATCACGAGTATAGCAGTAAGTAGTGATACCTTTTTTGGACTAACGTCTTCAAGAGGATTCCTCTCTTCCTCAGGTCTGGATGCTTACTGATCAGTTCCTAGAATTGAACATTAGGACATTAAGGGTCACATAGGTGGGGGGATTAGATGTCGCTAACAGTGAGAGTCAAATGGTTTGCTCAAAATGGGAAAATAAACACATGAGGGATCTTGGGCCCATAATAAAACAACAGAGATAAGATCATACAACCTAGAATGAAAAAAGAAAAGGAAAAAGAAAAAAAACCAAAAACACCAAACAGTGAAGGCTGAAAGAGACATGAAAAATAAAAGAGAAAAAAAAAAGGAAGCCAAGAAACAAAACATCAGCCAGAATTTAGAATGTTATGTGACGTTATGATAATGGGTTAAATAATCCAGAATCGACATTGAGTCCAGCATTTATAGTGTTAAAATATGTAATCATATATATACAGTTGGTAGATACATCTATACATTTAAGGCTGAATACATGGAGTGAGATGGTGAGAGTGATACATGATTATATATATATATGTGTGTGTGTCAACATTATAGAGCAGCAGATAGGTGGGATAAATTAAATATATATGAAGATATACAGTTTGAGTGTCACTAATCCATAAATCTAAAACAAAATTGAGCACCAACATGATACCAAAAGTGGAATAATTTAAAATATACACTGCCTGGCCAAACAAGTCACCACCTGCCGTACAAGCCTGTTATGACCTGGGGTGGCTCCAGTCGGTCAGGTCTGGGTCCAGCAACGTTATGTACCCAAAAAATGAGGTCATGTGACTCCCTGAATATAAATGAGCAGGTTTTTCCATAAATGGGTTTTTTCTCCCCTGATGGCACAGCGGGCATATTCCAAGATGGCAATGCCAGGATTCATCGGGCTCACATTGTGCAAGAGTGGTTGAGGGAGCATGAGACATCATTTTCACACATGGATTGGCCACCGCACAGTCCAGATCTTAACCCCATTGAGGTTAATCTTTGGGATAACGTGCTGGAGAAGACTTTACGCAAAGCTGCGACTCTCCCATCATCAATACAAGATCTTGGCCACAAATTAATGCCGCTCTGGAGGGTCAAGGTTGCCGACTCCTGGTTAAAAGCTTTAGAAATGGGTGAAGAACAGGGCGATAAGTAGGATAGTTTGATATGGAAGGGTTAGAACGAATCCTCATCCTCAGGAATTTAGGAGGAATTATGGAGACTAAAGATTGATAGAAGAGAGACTAAGGGCGTTTCAAAAGGCGTTGCAACTTTGGCAAACACCATCGGAACGGAAGATGGTCCAATGGTGAAAAATGTGTGTCACAAATGAAAATTCTGAACAAGGGCAGGAGATGTTTCACATTTGTCTTCACTGCAATAGCAGAGATCTTCACTGGTGTTGGCAACTAACGGAATCATTTAGCACCAGCGTTTAGGAGTAGCTTTTGGTTTGGGCGTTCCTGCGGTAATTAGCGCTAGTACATTGTAATACCTTACTTATCGAAACGCTAGTTACTGTTTGCGCTCCCCATGTTAAGTATAGGATGCGCAAAGTGCAGTAAACTCGTGGAACGTCACACACTCACCAATGCGCTAAGTGATTTTCCTATGGGTTTAGCGTCAGGAAGGTAATATGGGGGGCATGCGTTAAAGTCACTTATCTTGGCGATAACTCTTACACATCCGAACACTAACGTTAGCGTTTACTAGGGACCGAATAGCGCCCTCAGATGGGTGGGGAGGTCGCTGTTACATTGTGTCTCCCTTCCCTGGTATAGTATACCTGAGCTTAGCGCCAGGCCAGGTGAGAGTTGGGACGCTCATGACAGTGATGAGACATCACAGGGATATTTTCAGAGACAGAGCAAACAGCGATGTTCAGAGACCGAGAGCGTAGCTTCCGCTGCGAGGGGAACCTGTGCAACAGCTGTTATCTATTAACCCCATGGGTGCCAGATGCCACTCGCTCCGTAAATTGGGCTACAGATGTCTGGGTTGAGGGTCTGTTGGGATTTGGGTGGGGAAGGGATAAGCTGGCTGAATGGGGGCTGGGGATTGATTCTGCAGTGAATTAATTTTCCCTCACTGGATTAGAGACTCATTTAGGAGAACGAGCTTTTCATAAGCTGTATCTGGCTGGATCCATCGTTCCTCGTGTAACAGGCCTAGACGCATGGGCTATGGGAGGAGGCCTGCATTACACTCTCGCCAGCTCCCTGTCCTCGTGTAAATAACACTTTTTTCTGCCTTGTGCCAAAAAGATATCCTGTTATAGAAGTGGATGAAGCTCCTTTACCAACCTGTTAGTCCGGAAAAGCATTGGAGGAGAGCAGGTGTTGTGTTTTAGAGATGTTCTTGGTTGACCTGGTGTAGTGGACTGGAAATGAGTACAGAGACAAACACATGTCCCCCCTATACTTACTTATTTTTGCAATGAGGAAATCATCAGTAATACATTTCACTTTCATTCAATCATCAATGGGTTTACTGGGAACTTGTAGCAATTGTGGTCCTCTGTGCCTTCTGTAGAGGGCGGGGTTGAGATGGGGTAGGAGGAGCTGGGCTGCTCTTGCCTCAGTAAAGTGGAGCTGGGCTGCTCTGGCCTCAGTAAAGTAAAGATGGCACCAACTGCCTGTAACACACTCTGTGTCTGTTTTTCTACTGCAATTTAAAATTTTACCAATATGCAGAAAAACCGGTTTTGCGCCTATTCCCTACCAGGGCGGCTGCGTCATCCAGAAGTATCCAGCCCACTTCATGTATAAAACATAACAAGAAAAAAGTTGTCATTTGCGCTCACCCCCATAGCTCTATGTGAAACAAAACAGAGGTTTTGGTTTACTTGAATGGCCATTAAAGTGTAAGCCCACCTGCCACGCCACGATGCCTCTTGTCAGGGCTGGATACGTCTGGTTGATGCACCTGCCCTGGTAGGCCCGCTCTGGCCTCCCTGTCTGCGGCGGGTGACCCTGGCTTTAGTTCTTGATCTTTGGATTTCTCATCTTGAGCTTGGCTAAGGCTAGCAAAGTTTTAGGATCCCTGTTGGTGGCCCTGGCCACTGTTTTGAGCGTGAGATGTAGTATTAACCCTTTGCGGTCCATAAACGTTCAGTAAGTGCGCCAGCTCGTCTTATTTAATTTCCTAAAAAAATACACACTTTTTAGTTTTATATAACAGTTACAATTGCTATTCTAAAACCTTATATTATGTTAGTCTTTATATTTTCTCGTTGTATGGAACTTTTTAACCCCTTCACTGCTGAGCCATTTCACCTCTGTGTGCTGAACTCGTTTTTATTGTTTTTTGCTCATCATGTTTAAACGCGATTTGAAGTCATGTTTTATCGTGCGACCCAGACAAATTATATATCCTTATTTATGGCAGACTCGGCAGATTCATAATATATCATTATTATATCTATACGTCATGCCCTGCCTGAATATTATAACAACAATTGCAAAGAAAATGCGAATTTCCATTCAAATTTCAATCATCTACAGGCAGCAGCAGTGTTTCCCAAACCTGTCCTCGGGACCTTCTAACAGGCCAGGTTTTAAGGATCATCTTGGGGAAATGCAGACTGAATCCTGCAATCACTGAGCAGCAAATCATATCACCTGTGCTGTGCTTCACATATCCTGCAAACCTGGCCTGGTAGCGGGTCCTGAGGTCAGTTTTGGGAAACACTGATCTACAGCGTGTGAAATTATTTTTTCGCATTTTATTATCCAAGTCTTTGCGGTTATATATTCTATAGGTTACACTTGTTAAAAAAAATTAAATGGGAAACCGTTACTGTATTTTTCTGAAAAATATGTTATTTTAGTTAAAACTGAGAAAACTACATTTTTCATTAGTGCAGCATCATTGTTAACATAACTGGAAAGTAAACAATAGTGCTGCATTAATAAATTAAATGAAAATAAACGCATTTTTAAATTTTAATATTTTTATATATTCATTTTTGTATCTATTTGTAAAATTAACCTGGTCATGTTTGGCATCGTTGGAAAGGCCATGCTCTGGCTATATATGTGTCACTGGGTGCATCCATTGTGTGATATTTACCTCTATATGTGTCACTGGGTGCATCCATTGTGTGATATTTTCCTCTATATGTGTCACTGGGTGCATCCATTGTGTGATATTTTCCTCTATATGTGTCACTGGGTGCATCCATTGTGTGATACTTTCCTCTATATGTGTCACTGGGTGCATCCATTGTGTGATATTTTCCTCTATATGTGTCACTGGGTGCATCCATTGTGTGATATTTTCCTCTATATGTGTCACTGGGTGCATCCATTGTGTGATATTTTCCTCTATATGGGTCACTGGGCGCATCCATTGTGTGATATTTTCCTCTATATGTGTCACTGGGCGCATCCATTGTGTGATATTTTCCTCTATATGTGTCACTGGGCGCATCCATTGTGTGATATTTTCCTCTATATGTGTCACTGGGCGCATCCATTGTGTGATATTTTCCTCTATATGTGTCACTGGGCGCATCCATTGTGTGACATTTTGTGTTGTACCCCCCCCCCAGTATCTTTCCATCACTTGCTCCTCACTGTGTGGACTCTATGGGTGGTATTACATACTGCTTGCTAAAACGGGGGGTGCTAAGGAGGAAAAGCTGTGCCTGCAGGTTTCTCCTTAGTGTCCCTGTTTTAGCTCCATATTATGGGGCAGGTGCTAATCCAGCAGCCTGCCCCATAACGCTGCGCAGTGCTAAGCGCCACCGCGAGCATCCCCTCCATGGAGTCCATAGGACTCCATTGAGGCTTCCACTGCCGGTACAAGCCGGTACAAGCGTACTGTTTTGTTTTTTTTCTCACTCCATTCGTCTACGGTGTCGGCTTTTTCCGGCGTCTGCTCCGCGCTGTGATCAGCTCCTGCTCGGGTTTCTCCGGCGTGTTCGGCAGGGTTAATCCAGATGTTTTTGGGGGTTTCGGTGTGCATTTGCGGTGAGTGTTCGGCGGGTTTGCGGTGGCTTTTCCCTGCATTGTTCGAGTGAAAGACTGATATTAGGAATGAAGGAGGCTTAAGAATTATCGCTGTATTGCACAAGTCAAAGGAGGGAGTTTCCTTTATTCTAGGGGATGAGGCTTTGTTCTGTGAGCTGAAGCATGGCTCGTTGTGATTGGGTACAATGGGAAGATAAACAATGGAAAGGAAGGCTATAGGAGGCTGGGCGGGGGACATGTTTGGTATTGCAATAATTTTTTACATGGGAAAAAGTGTAAGAAGAGGATAAGGGTATAATTCTTAACGATGGCCCTGTGGTGTTTGCTGAATACACCGCCAGGTCGCCGAAATGGGATCGGCAAATCGTACCGAATTGAAGAGAACGAAAAGTCACTGAACGTGCGGTGACTTTTCGATTCTCTTTGAATAACCCTGATAGTGTACATTAATTACCTCTGCAGGGTTTGGCAAAGGACTCTTAATCCTACCTCAGCTTTTAAATTACTGGTCAAATTAATTTACAGCTTCCCCAGTTTAACCGTATCCTGCCCTGGGACTCATATCTTACCCTCTAAGGCTAGGGTCAGACGAGCGCAGTGTTAACGTCCGTGTTGCCGCACATAAGTACGTCCGTGATAGCATACAATTGTGTTAAATGGAGCCCCACACACGAAGTACGTCTGCACAGAAGTGCGGAGGCTGACGGACGCTGCAAACGGACGCAGGTTAGGCAAGAACGTAATACTGCTAGAACGGACGTGCAGAGTGCGCCACGTCCACAACGTCTGCATAGCTTTGTGTGTGAGTGATGGAGCGAGGTCAGACGGACTGCATTTATACGTCCAGCATTTTTGACGGACAGAATGTTTTTTCATTGTAATTTATTTTCCCTGCTACATCCGTCAAAAAAATCCGTCAGTGAAAAAAACAGACTGTGTGGCCACTACCTTGTCGTCAGTCAGTAAGTACGTCCGTACTGCACGGACGCACAGTCCATACAAAATGCGCTCGTCTGACCCCAGCCTAAGTGTCCACGTCGCTATTTCATTTTTATATTAAGCGATACCTTTCCGTCTGCATTACAAAAGACCCTATCAGTAAATGACGCTGGAGGAGGAGGGGCGAGGGGCTATTCCCAGACTTTTTAGAAGATGTCACAGGCATTTGACACCCACACACCCCAAATATTTTTATATATACTTTATATATTCAGGGTGTCTTTTTAAGATCTCCTCCTTCTATTCAGGTTATTCATGTGTCTATTTAGGGTCTCCTCAATATATTCAGGGTGACGTTTTAGGGTCTCCTTTATATATTCAGAGTACGCATGCATCTTTTTAGGGACTCCTTTATATATTCAGGGTGCGCAGGTGTCTTTTTAGGGGCTCCTTTAGGCTAGGGTCAGACTAACGCATTTTTCAAGTCATCTGTGAAAAAGTGTGTTCGAACGAATGGACGTATTTTTTCATGGAATATGCGATAGCGGTCATACGATGCGCATTTTCGTCCGTGATTTTGTACGGATCATCAATAAAACCCTTTTTGCGTCTGGACGTTATGTTGGCCGGACATTAGCAGCGTCTGTCGTCTCCTAATCACGCACACACGCCGCTAGCGGACGCAGCGCACTCTGTATGTCAGTACTAGCGGTATCACGTTCTCGAAAAAATGCGTTTGTTTGCCGCTTGCGTTGAGCGGATGCACTTTCGTGCGGCCGTTCTTCGTATGCTGCCCGGCATTGGATGTCATTTGCTGCTACTACGGCCGTGATAAAGTGCGGCTGCACGCGCGTTCGCACTGTGTTCGTCTGACCCTGGCCTTATATATTCAGGGTGCTCAGGTGTCTTTTTAGGGACTCCTTTATATATTCAGCGTGCGCAGGTGTCTTTTTAGGGGCTCCTTTATATATTCAGCGTGCGCAGGTGTCTTTTTAGGGGCTCCTTTATATATTCAGGGTGCGCTGGTGTCTTTTTAGGGACTCCTTTATATATTCAGCGTGCGCAGGTGTCTTTTTAGGGGCTCCTTTATATATTCAGGGTGCGCTGGTGTCTTTTTAGGGACTCCTTTATATATTCAGCGTGCACAGATATCTTTTTAGGGGCTCCTTTATATATTCAAGGTGCACGGGTGTCTTTTTAGGGGCTCCTTTATATATTCAGCGTGCGCAGGTGTCTTTTTAGGGGCTCCTTTATATATTCAGCGTGCGCAGGTGTCTTTTTAGGGGCTCCTTTATATATTCAGGGTGCGCTGGTGTCTTTTTAGGGACTCCTTTATATATTCAGCGTGCGCAGGTGTCTTTTTAGGGGCTCCTTTATATATTCAGGGTGCGCTGGTGTTGTTTTAGTATCTCCTTCTTATATTTTGAGAGTTACATGTGTCTTTTTAGCGGTTCCTCCATATATTCTAGGTGTGTGAGTGTCTTTTTAGGACAGGGATTTCAACCTCTGGCCCCCAGATATTTCTGAATTACAACTCCCACAATTCTCGGCTATTTTATTGCATTGCAAAGAATTCTGTGAATTGTAGGCAATAAACCTCTCGAGGGGGCAGAGTCGAAGATCCCCGGTTTAATGTAGTTTGTATTTTTTAATGCTCTGTATTTATTTTTATTTATATCTTCACGCGAGCAGATCCGCGTTTGTTTACTTTCGTGTCTTATCCTTATGCAGATTTTATATGAAGTTTATTCGTAAAACCGGGGAAATATGGGAGACTAAAGGGGGAATTGAAAGGTGATTTTTTTTTTTTTTTAAATAATCAAATCTGGAGGAAAGAATACATCTCATCAGCTGTGTTTCCGTCTGGGTAATTTGGATTGACATTTGCAATTCCCTGGTTAATTCTCTGGGTGAATAAATTGAGTGTATCCCTGTGGGGTCGTGTACACTTTGTATCACGGTAATTGTTTTTGAATTGTCTCTTGTTGTAGGTCTGAAAATCAATAAAAAAGGAGAGATTATTCACTAATTGGAGGAGAATTACGAGTTTTAGGCTGTAAACCTTTGAGCGGAAAGAACCAGCGAGGTGGGAATAAAAATTGAAATTTATTCTGCTCCAAAATTTACAATTTTCTGGAAATCCACCACTTAGGAGGTTATTCAGAGACCATTCGTTCGGCATTCACCGCAGGGTCCCCGGAGTGCAGTGAAAACCCGCCGCACAACCGCCGAACGCCCGCTGAAAATCCGCCGAACATCCGCTGAAAACCCGCCGAACGCCCGCTGAAAACCCGCCGAACGCCCGCTGACAACCCGCCGAACGCCCGCTGAACACCCGCCGAAAACCCACCAAAAACCCGCTGGAACAGCTGCAGAAAACACACCAAATACGTTGGAAAAAGCAGACGAGACGCCGATCACAGCGCAGACCAGCCGCCGGAAAAAGCCGGCAAGCTGTCGATCGGGGGGGAAAAAAAACAAAAAAACAATACGCTTGAAAGTGTCAAAATTGAAATGCTGAACGAAAATGCTTGAAATTTACATATAAGATACAATGAATGATAATAAAAAAGGTCTGTTACAGAAAAAAGAAAAAAACTTTTTCTTTTTTAAGAAAAAAGACTTTGCCGGAAAAATCCCGAAAAATGCCTAAAAGATCCTAAAACATCAATAAATAAAGAGACTTTTTACTGCAGATTAAAAGAATAAATGGTTTATTAGATATTGTATAAAAACGGGAATATTTTTAACATTTGAAGTCTATGGGATTCGCCTGAATAAACCTGCCGAATGAAAACACTGACTAGCAGGGCATTCGGCAACTTTTCACTGCTGTTCGGTGTCTCTTAATAGATTAACAATAGCTTCTCTATGGGGGATTTCACTGCCGTCGAACAGGCAACATACTGTCTGGCAGTTCGCCAAAATTTGGCAAACTGCCTGCTCTCTGAAAAGACGAATGGCCCCAAAATGTCACCGTATGGGGAAATTCACCGTTCGGTGACATTTCGGAACCAGATCGTCTCTTTCTGAATAACCCCTTTAGTGTAGGGATGTCAAATTATTTCCCCCCCCCGTGGCGTAACTAGAAACCTAAGGGCCCCAGTGCGAGAATCCATGAAGGGCCCCCCTCACCCCCCAAAAAAGATCCATATTTTTACTTTTTTTCCCTGAAATATGAAAGATACTTTAATTAGGTCATTAAATAGGTCACCACCATTTTGAAAGCACCCCCCCCCCCCGGTAATCATGACACACTGCACATTACAGCAATAAAGCTCCACAGCAATAAAACTCCCTGTAATATGTGGTGTGTATGAGAATATCACAGAGCTCCACAGCAATAAAACTCACAGGAAGCACTGGGGGTGTATGAGCAGGTACAGAATCCACAGCAATATAACTCACAGGAAGCACTGGGGTGTATGAGCAGGCACATAATCCACAGCAATATATCTCACAGTGAACGCTGGGGTGTATGAGCAGGCACATAATCCACAGCAATATATCTCACAGTGAACGCTGGGGTGTATGAGCAGGCACATAATCCACAGCAATATATCTCACAGTGAACGCTGGGGTGTATGAGCAGGCACATAATCCACAGCAATATATCTCACAGTGAACGCTGGGGTGTATGAGCAGGCACATAATCCACAGCAATATATCTCACAGTGAACGCTGGGGTATTTGAGCAGGCACATAATCCACAGCAATGTAACTCACAGGACACACTGGGGTGTTAGAGCAGGCTCATAATCCACAGCAAGAACCTGCAGGAACCATGACTGGGCCCCCCCACCCTAGGCAAAAACATACCCCCCTCCTGTTAACATGCATTGGTCCCCCTCCTGGTCCACAATGTTGACTCCAGACAGTATCACATTTTTTTCCAGGTTCACTATGACCTCTTCAGTCCATCCCATTTTTAATGTAATTTGCACTATGTTTATCTCACAGAGCTCCACAGCAATAAATCTCACAGTAATGTGCATTGTGTATCAGTGTAAATCACAGAGCTCCACAGCAATAAAACTCACAGTAATGTGCATTGTGTATCAGTGTAAATCACAGAGCTCCACAGCAATAAAACTCACAGTAATGTGCATTGTGTATCAGTGTAAATCACAGAGCTCCACAGCAATAAAACTCACAGTAATGTGCATTGTGTATCAGTGTAAATCACAGAGCTCCAAAGTATAGCTCACAAATAAGTATAAAATAAATTAAAAGAAGAATTATATATTATAGGCAAGCCCCCAGGCAGGCGAGTGTGGGTCCCCCCGGACTCAAGGGCCCGGGTGCGGTCGCATCCTCTGCACCCCTGGTAGTTACGCCCCTGCCCCCCCAGATGTTGATGCCTACAGTTCCCAGAATTCCTTGAATGCAATAGATGGAATCATGGGATTTACTACTATTTATTTACTATTTAGAAACATCTTCGGGGGTGGAGCGACGTTTGAGATTCCTGACACAAAAGTCTATTCAAAAAGCACCAAAATTGCTTTGTGTCTCGGCCCAATTCACCACATTTCAGCAATTCCATTTTGCCAAAAATACGGCGAATTCACTACTTAGGCTGGGGTCAGACCAGCGCACTTTTAACGTGCGTTCTGGCGCACATAATTACGGCCGCACTAGCAGCAGATGACGGGCAATGACGGCCAATATACGATGTACGGCCGCACAAAAGTCCAGCCGCGCAACTCAAGTGGAATTTGAACGCATTTTTCTGAGAACGCTGAACCGCTAGTACTGACGTACTGAGTGCGCAGCTGCGGCATAGCGGCGTGTGTGCGTGATTAGGAGATGTCAGACGCTGCTAATGTCCAGCCTACATAACGTCCAGACGCAAAAAGAGTTTTATTGACGATCCGTACAAAATCACGCCCGAAAATGCGCGTCGTCTGACCGTTTTTGCGCATTCCGTGAAAAAATACGTCAATGCGTTCAGACGCACTTTTTCACGTTCGCGGGGAAAAATGCTTTCGTCTGACCCTAGCCTTAGCGGATGGTCACGTATTTTGCCAAAAATGGAGTCGCCAAAGCAGTTATCGGACGTCGGCGAAAATTGGCGAACTGCACGAATAACCACCGAATTACACTGAATTGGCACCGGCGAATTCCGAGGAACTGAAAAAAATAATAAAAGTATCCTATTCGTCTAATAGGAGTATAAATCCGTATAAATGTCAAAATGTGGCCAAATTATAAAAAAAAGTCCTTTAAAAAAATTATAAAAAAGGTCTGTTACAAAATATAAAATTTTTTTTTTTTAAAAAAATAAGAAAAACATAAACGTTGTCTAAAAATACATAAAAAATACAAAAAGTTGTTTAAAAAATGTAAAAATAAAAAAGTTTTTTTTCGGAAAAGGAAAAGAATAAACAATCTTTAAAATGATATCACGTTTTTACATTGAATCCTATGGGATTCGCCTGTCTTTAAACCTGAGGAACTGAAACGCGGAAAATCGGGGCATTTTGCCGGGATTTCGGTGCAATTTGTCACTCTGTGAATAGAAGACACAAACTGCGCGGTATTTCGCTGTCAATTCGCCTGTATTTGCTGAATTCACAGCTTAGGCTAGGGTCAGACGAACGCATTTTACACGTTGTCCGTGAAAAAGTGCGTTCGAACGAATGGACGTATTTTTTCACGGAATACGCGATAGCGGTCATACGATGCGCATTTTCGTCCATGATTTTGTATGGATCGTCAATAAAACCCTTTTTGCGTCTGGACGTTATGTTGGCCGGACAATAGCAGCGTCTGACGTCTCCTAATCACGCACACACGCCTCTATGCGGACGCAGCGCACTGTACGTCAGTAGTAGCGGTATCACGTTCTCAAAAAAATTGCGTTTGTTTGGCGCTTGCGTTGCATGGCCGCACTTTTGTGATAAAGTGCGGCTGCACGCGCGTTCGCACTGCGTTCGTCTGACCCCAGCCTTAGTGAATAGACAAAGTGGCCCGAAATTGCACCGAATGTTGAAATTTGCCGTTCGGTGCAGTTTGGGGCAATTCGGAGGTTAATAATATAGTTTAGTGGAAAAAGCAATGAATAAAAAAGCGACGTAAAGTAAAATCAAACACATAGGAAGGACGGTGAGTGTGTGCCCAATTTAGGCTGGGGTCAGACGAACGCATTCTGAGCGCACTCTGCGCGCGTGCATAGCAGACGGACGTACTGACGGAAGATACTGTAGACACCACACGGTCCGTTTTTCTTGACGGACGTAGAAAAAAAAGGGAATTATGGGAAACAAAATTAATATGAAAAAAGATAAAAACTGGTACATGATATGAAAAGCCATTTTGTGCGTCAAGGTGCTGGACGTCGCAAATGCGCTGCGTCTGACTTCGTGTCACTCATCACTCACACAGAACTCTACGCGGATGTGACACCCGCTGCGCGTCCGTCTAGCGGTTTTACGTTCTTACCTAACTTGCGTCCGCTTGTCATGTGCGTTGTGCGTTCACGCAGTTCGGTGCACATATACTTCGTGTGTGGGTCTCTATTGCTCATGATTCTATGCTACGACGGACGTGATCACTGTGTTCATCTGACTCCGGCCTTAACCATTTAACGCAAAGAAAATCACACCAGAGACGCCGGGATTGCTTTATGTGTTAGTGATTGCTGACCTCGGCGTTCCAGATGTTCGAGAACATTGTGTTCCCGGTTGGCTGCGCGTCATGTCGTTTCAAACGCTTTGCGTTCCAAAAGGTGACAATCACTGCTTTGCATTTTAGAAAAAAAATGTCATTTAGTTGCCAGTCCTAATGAAATGCCACGGAATTGAATGCTTTTGCTTCCAGACACTGAGGGGGGGGGGGTGATTTGCAAAGGATAACATGACAAATCTATATTAACGTAACAAACCTCCCACATATCCCTATTCAGGAAAGGGAGCCCCTGTTTTGGTGTTGAACCCCTAACTGTCATTCCTTTTTAGGGGTTCCTCCATAGATTCAGGGTGTGTGGGTGTCTTTTTAGGGGCTCCTCCATATATTCAGGGTGTGTGGGTGTCTTTTTAGGGTCTCCTCCATATATTCAGGGTGTGCGGGTGTCTTTTTAGGGGCTCCTCCATATATTCAGGGTGTGGGGGTGTCTTTTTAGGGGTTCCTCCATATATTCAGGGTGTGGGGGTGTCTTTTTAGGGGCTCCTCCATATATTCAGGGTGTGCGGGTGTCTTTTTAGGGGCTCCTCCATATATTCAGGGTGTGTGGGTGTATTTTTAGGGGTTCCTCCATATATTCAGGGTGTGTGGGTGTCTTTTTAGGGGCTCCTCCATATATTCAGGGTGTGTGGGTGTCATTTTAGTGGTTCTTCCATATATTCAGGGTGTGTGGTGTGTGCAGGTGTCATTTTAGGGACTCCTCCATATATTTAGGGTGTTGGGGGTGTCTTTCTTTTTAGGGGCTCCTCCATATATTCAGGGTGTGGGGGTGTCTTTCTTTTTAGGGGTCCTCCATATATTCAGGGTGTGTGGGTGTCTTTTTAGGGGATCCTCCATATATTCAGGGTGTGCGGGTGTCTTTTTTAGAGGCTCCTCCATATATTCAGGGTGTGTGGGTGTCTTTTTTTAGAGGTTCCTCCATATATTCAGGGTGTGCGGGTGTCTTTTTAGGGACTCTTCCATATATTCAGGGTGTGCGGGTGTGTTTTTAGGGGCTCCTCCATATATTCAGGGTGTGCGGGTGTCTTTCTTTTTAGGGGCTCCTCCATATATTCAGGGTGTGCGGGTGTCTTTCTTTTTAGGGGCTCCTCCATATATTCAGGGTGTGCGGGTGTCTTTCTTTTTAGGGGCTCCTCCATATATTCAGGGTGTGGGGGTGTCTTTTTAGGGGCTCCTCCATATATTCAGGGTGTGCGGGTGTCTTTTTAGGGGCTCCTCCATATATTCAGGGTGTGTGGGTGTATTTTTAGGGGTTCCTCCATATATTCAGGGTGTGTGGGTGTCTTTTTAGGGGCTCCTCCATATATTCAGGGTGTGTGGGTGTCATTTTAGTGGTTCTTCCATATATTCAGGGTGTGTGGTGTGTGCAGGTGTCATTTTAGGGACTCCTCCATATATTTAGGGTGTTGGGGGTGTCTTTCTTTTTTAGGGGCTCCTCCATATATTCAGGGTGTGGGGGTGTCTTTCTTTTTAGGGGTCCTCCATATATTCAGGGTGTGTGGGTGTCTTTTTAGGGGATCCTCCATATATTCAGGGTGTGCGGGTGTCTTTTTTTAGAGGCTCCTCCATATATTCAGGGTGTGTGGGTGTCTTTTTTTAGAGGTTCCTCCATATATTCAGGGTGTGCGGGTGTCTTTTTAGGGACTCTTCCATATATTCAGGGTGTGCGGGTGTGTTTTTAGGGGCTCCTCCATATATTCAGGGTGTGCGGGTGTCTTTCTTTTTAGGGGCTCCTCCATATATTCAGGGTGTGCGGGTGTCTTTCTTTTTAGGGGCTCCTCCATATATTCAGGGTGTGCGGGTGTCTTTCTTTTTAGGGGCTCCTCCATATATTCAGGGTGTGTGGGTGTCTTTTTAGAGGTTGAACACTGCCGAAGGCCACTGAACAGAACGCCGAACAGACTGCTGAACGCCGCCGAAGACAGCCGTACAGACCACAGAACTAACCGCCGAACTCTGCTATTCTTTAAAAGGTTTTTAAAACAATAAAAATGCATGAAAATGTGTGGAAATAATAAAAAAGGTCCAATAAAAAAAATAATGAAACGTTCTGTTCCAGAATATAAAAAAAAAAAAAACGTCTTTAAAGAAAAATATATTCGGGAATCAAAAATTTTGCCTAAATAACAAATTGAAAAAATAAATAAATAAAAAGAATAGACGGTTGAATTTAAAATTGAGAATCGATAATATTTTTTTTACATTGAATCCTATGGGATTCGCCTGTTTAAACCTGTCGACTGAACCACCGAAAATCAGGTCGTTTCACTGACATTTCGGTGCAGTTCGGTGTTCTCTGAATATATTAACACATACTTCTCGATTGGACAATTTCGCCGCCGCTGAAGGTCGCTGGATCTGAGGCAAACTGCACCGTATTTCGCTGTCAGTTCGCCAGTATTTGGTGAATTCACAGCTTTCTCAATAGAGAAACTGCCACGAAATTGCACCGAACGAGGAAATTCATCATTCGGTGCTCTTCGGTGGCAATCTCGGCGCTTAGTAACCCTTATAGATTTATTTTCTAATTAAGCAGCAACATAAGCCATAGCGCAGTGCAAGTCACTCAGCATGCGGCTTTAATTCCATGTTTTGACAGGATTCAGTGTTATATACACGATGTAGATCGTTTTTTTTATTCCTCCATCGTTTGATCAATGTCTTGCTCTTGTGAATTATACTCATGTACATTCCGCAAAGCACCTTCACATGGCATGCAGGGTTCATTACTGGGGCAGTTGGAGATGAATATGGGCATGTTCTTCCTAGAGGGCACAGATTGGCAGTTTGGGTTGGGGTACAGCTCTGGGTCCTGACCGTGGGGGTGTAAGAACCACTGATACAGACATAATGGCTTTATCCAGAGCGGAGGAGGCGCAGGCGTCTTTGCTCCAGGATGTGACACAGGCTGAAGGACGTTGTTTATGTTTCAAACATTAGAATTTACAAACATTCCGCACGGCTTTGCTACAGATCGCTGGGAAACGGAGCCTGCTCCCTCTATGCCAACAAATACATGGCTTTCTTTACATAACCTCCGTTTTGGAAAGCAATATCGACACCTTCCCAAAGCTTATTGAGGTTCAGTAGAAATCACATAAGGGATCATACAATAAGCGCCGAACTTGCCACCGAATTGCACCGAACGATGAATTTCACCGTACGGAGCAATTTCGTGGCAGTTTGTCTGTTCAGAAAGCTGTAAATTTGCCAAATACTGGCGAATTGACAGCCAAGTACGGTGCAGGCCGAGTCGATTCAGATCAGCGACATTCGGCGGCAGTGAAATTGTCCCATAGAGAAGTAATAGTTAACTTATTCAGAGAATGTCGAACTGCACCGAACTGTCAGTGAAATGCCCAGATTTTTGGTGGTTCAGTTCAACAGGTTTTAGGCTAGGGTCAAACGAACGCATTATTCGCAGCGACCGTCAAAAAGTGCGTCCGAACGCATTGACGTATTTTTTCAAGGAATGCGCGAAAACGGTCATACGATGCGCATTTTCGTGCGTGATTTTTTACGGATCCAAACCAGGAAACTTTGGGTGTCTGGACGTTATGTTGGCCGGACATGAGCAGCGTCTGACGTCTCCTAATCACGCACACACGCCGCTATGCGGACGCAGCGCACTCTGTACGTTAGTACTAGCGGTTCGACGTTCTCGAAAAAATGCGTTCGTTTGCCGCTTGCGTTGGGCGGCTGAACTTTCGTGCGGCCGTACTTCGTATATTGGCCGTCATTTGCTGCTACTACGGCCGTGATTAAATGCGCCTAAACGCACGTTAAAAATGCGTTAGTCTGACCCTAGCCTAAACAGGAAAATCCCGTAAGATTCAATGGGAAAAAATATTAGCATTTGTATTATTTTTTTATTCAATCGTTTATTCTTTTCATTTGCAGCAAAAAGCCTTTTTATTTATTTTTTTAGGTATTTTTCAGGTGAAACTTTTGATTCCCATTTTTATTTAATGACTTTTTTTTTATCCTGTAACAGGCACTTTTATTATTTTTTATAGGACCTTTTTTATTATTTTTTTCAGCAGCACGCGACGGTGCATTTTGGTGATTCCATTTTGGCAAAAATACGGTAAATTCACTTTTTAGCGAATGGTCACTATATTTTGCCAAACATTTTGTTACCAAAGCAGTTATCGGACGTTAGTGAAAACCACTGAGGCTGGGGTCAGACGAACGCAGTGCGAACGTGCGTTGAGCCGCACTTTATTACGGCCATAGTAGCAGCAAATGACGTCCAATGACGGCCAATATACGAAGTACGGCCGCACGAAAGTTCGGACGCGCAATGCAAGCGGCAAATGAATGCATTTTTTGAAGAACGTGGAACCGCTAGTACTGACGCACAGATTGCGCTGCTTCGGCATAGCGGCGTGTGTGCGTGATTAGGAGACGTCAGACGCTGCACATGTCCGGTCCATTTGTTTTTTATAGCTCCGTCAAAAAAATACAGCCGAAATTGCGCATCGTATGACCGCTATTGCGTTTTCCGTGAAAAAATGCATTCGGACGCATCAACGCACTTTTTGACGGTAGACGTAAAAATTGCTTTCGTCTGACCCTAGCCTGAAGTGCACTGATAACCGCGGAATTGGTATCGGCAAATTCCGCTGAACTGGGGGGGAAAAAAGTCTCCTATTCTCCTAATAGTATAAACCACTAAATATAGCAAAAATGTGTCTAAATAATAAAAAGTCCTGCGATGGACAACTTTCTCTGTAAATGAAAAAATACATTGTAATTTTTTTAAAAAAAATTACAGTTCAATTTCATTAACACTAAAGGAAAAAAATCATAAAAGAAATTGTAAAAAGAAAAATTAAAATATATTTATTTTTTACAGGTGTTACCTTATTTTTCATGTAGAAAGGCACAACATCTGTCATGGGCACCTTTCTCTATAAAACTAAAATAGAAATGTGTAAATTGCAATATTTGTATTTGTCCCAAAGTAAAATAAAATATTTCCACCAATTTCGCACACTTTTTTATTATTTATTTTAGGTGGTGGGGGGAATGCACCAGATTTTTTTTTGCGTACAGGCTCTAGGAGATACAGTATTTATTTATAAAGGATTTTACCAGGAAGGATACATTGAGATTTCTCTCGTTTTCAAGTATGTCCTGGGTTCATATAAATCTGTCCCTAATAGGGGGGTCTATTCACTAATCTCTATCAGGGTAATTCACGTTCGGTGACTTTTCGTTCTCTTCAATTCGGTTTGTTTTGCCGATCCCATTTCGGTGACCCTGCGGTGTATTCAGCAAACACCACAGGGTCCCCGAATTGCAGGGAAAAGCTGCCGCAAACCTGACGAAAACTAACCGCAAAACCGGGCGAATGCACGCCGAAAACCAACAAAAACATCTGGATTAACCCCGCTGGAAAATCCCAAGCAGGAGCCGATCACACGCAGCGCAGCCGCCGGAAAAACCCGACACCACAGACGAAGGCAGTGAATAAATTAGCAAAACAGTTTGCTTGAATGTTTGAAAAGTGAAACGCTGTTTGCATAGAAACTACTGAGCGAAAATATCTGAAATTTACATATAATCCAATGAATGATAATAAAAAGGGCTGTTACAGAAAAAAGAAGTAAAAAAAAATCAGATTTTTTAAAAAAAAAAATTAAATCCAGAAAAATGCTTAAAATATACTAAAAATCTATAAATAAAGAGACTTTTTACTGCAGAATTTTATAATGACCAGTTTATTAGATATTGAATTAAAATAGGAATATTTTTAACATTGAAGCCTATGGGATTCGCCTGAATAAACCTGCCGAATTAAACCACCGAATGGCAGGGCATTTCGGGAACCTTTCACTGCTGGTTTGTGTTCTCTGAATAGCCGAAGCAGTGCTTTTTCATGGGGATTTCACTGCCCTCAAACAGGCACCGAACAGGCACCGTATGTGCAGGCAATTCGCCAGGATTTGGCGAATTGCCTGCTCTCTGGATAGTCGAATGGCCAGGAAAGGTAACCGAACGCTGATTTTAGCATTCGGTTACCTTTCTCCAGCAATTCGGATCTCTTTGGATAACCCTGACTGTTACCGCTACAGTGGGCAGCGCTTGTGTTCTAGATGACAGAAATTCTGGGTTTAGTGAACAGACCCCTAAACGATGCCCCTAGGTGGCAGGCCCTTTACACTTCTTGTTTGATTTCTAAAGTTTTTATTGTAAACATTTTAGGTCAATTCCCGATACTTTAAATCGATGCAGAACCCGCTGACTAATTCTAAATATCATTAATAATAATTTCCCACGATGCTCAGACACTCCCTAACACATTACACACAGACGTCAAGTCCTAAAAAAAAAAATGGGAACTCACCAACATGTCTGTACATTGCGGTCTCAAAGATTACTGGGTGGCCGCAGCAGCTGCAGCGCTTCTTTAAGCATGGGAATACCATTCCTCTGGCAAAAATTGTCATTCCCATGCTTTCCCTAATGTACTCATATCCAGGAAAACCCCGTAAATATAGACAGTTTTATAAAATTGTGTCTCTATAGAAAGTTATTGCAACTTACCAGTATATCTGCCCAAAGGGAACTAAGTTCGTCCTGCTAAAATAGTGAGGGAACTGCGTTCCTGCAGGACTTGACCCCTGCACATTCGCATGAAAATGAAGGACAACACAAGCCTCGTATAACTTTAACATAGTTTTTTTAAATTTTTATTACTCATCGGTTAAAAAAGAGAAGCCCTATGATACAGGCGCGATGCTGTGCAGAGGCAGGGGCGCTAATAGATCAGTGCAGCGTATCATACAGTGAAGGGTTAAACGAGCTGGCCTCGGTCAGGCAGAGGGCTGGCATCTAGCCTGCAGCTGTGTCACACCCGGAAGTGTTCAGATGCAGTGGGAAGAATCTGTATTGCAGCAGGGCTCAGCAACCCTGGCCCTCCAGATCTTTTGGGACTACGTCTCCCACGAGGCTCAGCCATTCATTCGGTTGAGCATCATGGGAGATGCAGTTGCAAAACATCTGGAGGGCCAGGGTTGCTGACTCCTGTATTACACAGTGCTCCAGCGCATCAGGCTGTTAAGGCCAATCCTCCGCTATATCTCGCAGATTAGGGCTAGTGGAACAATGTTTGTCTGAATGAGGCAGTGAAGGGTTAATGATGCAATAGGCTGCCATATTAGCCATGAAAGGGTTACATCGTCACTGCAGCATCTGGCAAGACTGTGATATATGAGGCAGGGAAGGGTTAACAGTGCAGTATTCTGCCATATCAGACTGGGTGGGGTGAATGATGAGATTCTGGGTCCCTCTGGAAGGAGTGCGCGGCGGCGGCGGCGGGTCTTTCAGTGCACCTCTTCTTGAAGCCGTTTCGGATGGAACCTGCCGGGCACATATGAAATGAGTGTGAGCGTGCAGGCCTTAACCGATGGCTTTAAACTCGTGCGAGAGAGACACTTACCCCTTGCTGTCACACTCACACCGCCGCTGCTGATGTAAAGTCTGGATGAGCCACGCCCGGTACCGCGCCCTGCGCTAAAACAACAAATGAGACGGGGGAAAAAATATTAAAAAACACTCCCTGCTAAATTAAAGGCATTTTACCGCTGTATGTCGCGTACATCAAAAGGCAGATTAAAATAAACGCGCACAGAATGACGCGTAAACACATGCAACCTTTTTCCTTCATGGTTTTACAAGTCTGCTGCCATGGACAAAATCAGCCGCTGCCCGGCTGTACAGAGCTATCTGCCCTCTAAGGCTAGGGTCAGACCAACGCAGATTTTGCGTCGTCCGTGAAAAAGTGCGTTCGAACGAAAGGACGTATTTTTTCACGGAATACGCGATAGCGGTCATACGATGCGCATTTTCGTCCGTGATTTTGTACGGATCATCAATAAACCCCTTTTTGCGTCTGGACGTTATGTTGGCCGGACATTAGCAGCGTCTGACATCTCCTAGTCACGCACACACGCCGCTAGCGGACGCAGCGCACTCTGTACGTCAGTACTAGCGGTATCACGTTCTCGAAAAAATGCGTTCATTTGCCGCTTGCGTTGTGTGGCCGGACTTTCGTGCGGCCGTACTTCATATATTGCCTGTCATTGCCCGTCATTTGCTGCTGCTACGGCCGTGATAAAGTGCGGCTGCACGCGCGTTCGCACTGCATTCGTCTGACCCCAGCCTTAGATACAATAAAATGAGTTTTCATTTCCCACGTTCACAAAAATAGGCACAGCGAAATCTTCAGCTCCAGGCCCAGAGAGATAATGGGCTTCAGAGTCTCATAATGATGGATGAGGGGTTGCATGACAGCATACACATACTGTATTCTCTAGGTTAAAGGGACGCTACCACCAAAAAATTAAGGGCCCTATTCCAAGGTTGGTGTTAACTTACCAGCTCCATAGACTATAATGGCTCTGGTAAATTTACAACAGCTCTGGTTAAGTTAGCACCAGCCCTGGAATATTGCCCAAAATGTCCTTATTGTGTTTATTTGATGTTGCTGATATCTTACATGTGCTTTGTTTTACTCTTCTATGTTTAGATAAGAAAATATTTTCCTCTATATGTGTCACTGGGTGCATCCATTGTGTGATATTTTCCTCTATATGTGTCACTGGGCGCATCCATTGTGTGATATTTTCCTCTATATGTGTCACTGGGTGCATCCATTGTGTGATATTTTCCTCTATATGTGTCACTGGGCGCATCCATTGTGTGATATTTTCCTCTATATGTGTCACTGGGTGCATCCATTGTGTGATATTTTCCTCTATATGTGTCACTGGGTGCATCCATTGTGTGATATTTTCCTCTATATGTGTCACTGGGTGCATCCATTGTGTGATATTTTCCTCTATATGTGTCACTTGGTGCATCCATTGTGTGATATTTTCCTCTATATGTGTCACTGGGCACATCCATTGTGTGGTATTTTCCTCTATATGTGTCACTGGGTGCATCCATTGTGTGATATTTTCCTCTATATGTGTCACTGGGTGCATCCATTGTGTGATATTTTTCTCTATATGTGTCACTGGGCGCATCCATTATGTGATATTTTCCTCTATATGTGTCACTGGGTGCATCCATTGTGTGATATTTTGTGTTGTAAACTGCCCCGCCCCCGTATCTTTCCATCACTTGCTCCTCACTGTGTGGCTTTGGCCACAGAATGGAGTGAATGGGTCGATCACCGACTCCTATCATTGTATTGTGTGGGATGTATTCAAAGGACATCACCTGGGGGTAGATTAGAAGTCTTGTAAACTCCCTGTTTTATCTCATTCAGCTGCCACCTCTTATCTCAGTTAGCCTGGAGAACAATAGCCTTCTGCTGCCTTATCTAAGTATTCCCTCCTGCACCTCATTAAATACTGTAGATTAAATAAACAAGAAACACGTTTTTGGTAAATTTTGAATTTTAGAGTCCATAGAATGGACACTAATAAACAACTCATCAGGTTTGCATTTTGTGAGATGCGTGCAATGGACGTCACCAGGGGGCAGATTAAAGGCTCTGAAGCCCACTAACAGATCTCATTGACCTGCCATGTCTTCTCTCAGATAGCCTAGACAGCACAATAGATGCCTGGCAGTCTTGTATAAACATTCCCTCCCTTCCCCCATTTCCTTTGCTCTTTTGTTGTATGCTATACCACAGCTGTAAAGCGAGAGTTGCCATAAGACTTTGGTAAGTATTGCCTTATGGGGAAAATCCACAAAATAGAAACAGGTGATAAAAAAATAACTTTATTCTTTCATCCTTTTCATAGGAAATTAATTCAAAGAAAAAAATTCAGCAGCGCGTGTTTTATAATGTGTTTTTTGTTTCTAATGCACAAGTGATCTAGTTACAGCTTGCTGTATGTTTGTGTTAGTGTCCCTGTAAAGGGGAGCTTCGCAAAATGACCACTAGATGGCAGTATACTACCACACACTGCTTCCCATAGACAAATTCAAGGGATATTTTTCCGAAAAAATACTTTTGCTTACATAGTTTCTCTGGCTGGGGGGAGTTGAAGAAATACCTGAATCTCCCACTTCTTGGAGCATCCATCCTGGATCTAATGTGTGATCAGTGCTTCTTGCTAGGCGTCCCTCTGGGATATTGTGCATGTGTGTAAGTGCAAAGTGGGATGGGGGCCTATGTAAGGTCTAGCAGGATCCACCATCATGAGCCTATGTGTTAATGCACAATAAAGTGCGTAAGCATCTGACGTCCACCGAATGAGAAGATGCCTTTTGCCACCAGATTATGTGACGTTACCGCCAAGCCGGCAATTCTGCTGACAGAGCTCCTCGCTTAGCTGAACACATTGATGTGGGATTGCAGAAAATGTTCCTTTATGTTGTGTTAGAAAAATAGCTAGCCGTGTAGTGTGCACTAATATTGGAGCCCAGGGCTGCCACCTGAAATCTTGGGGCCCCTTAGTGACCTAATGATCAGGGCCCCCTTCCCGCAGCCGCCCATTTCAGCAAACTCATTAAAAATAAAACTCTTTGCCCTCTCTTCTGCTTATCTTATTTTACAAGCAGTGGGCTGAATCCTTGGGGTCCTTACATGGGGTAAGAGGTATTCCCTGTTGGTATATAATGAGAGAGCTCTGACCAACCCCAGATGCCACGGCCCACCGGGATGTTTTCTGGTATACCGGTGGGCAAGTCATGGGACCGTTACACCTCTGTCTTAGACAAACTGCAGAGGGCTTAGCAAAAGCCAGGGCCCCCTGGAGCCACTATGGCCACTGATCATACCATGGGCTGTCCCCCCCTGATAGCTGCCCTTTTGGAACCTCAAGAAACTGGGCAGCACAAAGGCACTAAATCCTCAACCCAGGCACACACTGTGCACATGTCTATAATTTGGGTGGATCCGTGTGACGTTTCCACCGGTTTCGGCCGCGCCCTCTGGTGGTGAGAGGGATTCAGGGCAGCTCTGCATGTTCTGTGGTTGGCTATACCTTATGCTGCTCCTGAGTTGTGATGTGCTGTTCAGGTCTTGGATCACATGTCCAATTAATCAGACCTGCTCCTATTTAAACGCCAGCAGCAAAGAGGCTCATTGACCTGACATGAGTTCTGAAGGTGACTTCTGTTCCTGCATTTCTGTATCCTGGTTCCTGCGTTGCTACTTAGCATTTCGTGTAGAGTTTCTCTGGTTTGTTTGACTATTCTCTGTCTGTTCCTTGTACTCTATATATTCCGTTCCTGTGAGTTCAGGGTCTGTGAAGTCCTGGTAATGCTGCTAAGCATTTCTATATGTTCTCTGGTATTGACCTTGGCTTTCTTGACCACCCATTCTGTTTACTCCCTGTAAGCTGTATACCTTATATCTGTTGCGAACCTCTGTTAGTCCTGACCATTCTTAAATTTTTCTTGTTTCATGTGTTTTGTTTGTCTTAGTTATATCTGCTTAGAGGCCAGCATAAAGACCTCTCCAGTTAAGGATTCCTGTCCGTCTTGTTTAACCCTCGCCCTTCCTGCTCCCCTGACTCTGGTATTCTTTGTGAGGTTTCCATAGATAGAAATCTTCCCCAGCATAGGGATTCCTTTAGATTTCTTCTATGCCCTCCTGTACTTTGTGTTTCAGTCTGGTTCATTTCTTGTCCGGAATCTGTATTGTTTTTCTGTGTTATTTTAAGCCGGCAGCTAACCTGCCTCAAGCGCTACATTCCTCCTTGATTCAAGTCTCTATGATGGACCAAGTGAGCGGTCACCGTGACAATCCGTCTGTCTGCCCTCCACTTGTCCAGGGCACGTGAGGTTCACTTTGAAACATTACTGGGAAAAACTACTACAAAAAGATACCAAGGTTTAGGGTACATAGACAAATCACAAAACATAGACCGAACACCTACCCTCCTGCGGCAACGAGCAACAGCAAACGTGATGATCACCACAGCAATAAGCAAAAAAATGGCCGCTCCTCCAACGGCTGCCCATATCAGAATATCCTGGAGAGAAGTGACTTCTGCAATAGGAGAGAGCATTGCCATTAGCCGCTGGGATCTGTAGAATAGAACGTCCTAATGTTGTATTATTAGCCGGGTTCTATAGAATGAAGCGTCTTACTCATTATCCATATTCTATAGAATGGAGCGCTCTACTCATTATTATTCATATTCTATAGAATAAAGCATCTTACTCATTATTATCCATATTCTATAGAATGGAGCATCCTACTCATTATTATTATCCATATTCTATAGAATGGAGCATCCTACTCATTATTATTATCCATATTCTATAGAATGGAGCGCTCTACTCATTATTATTCATATTCTATAGAATAAAGCGTCTTACTCATTATTATCCATATTCTATAGAATAAAGCGTCTTACTCATTATTATCCATATTCTACAGAATGGAGCGTCTTACTCATTATTATCCATATTCTATAGAATGAAGCGTCCTACTCATTATTATCCATATTCTATAGAATGGAGCATCCTACTCATTATTATCCATATTCTATAGAATGGAGCATCCTACTCATTATTATTATCCATATTCTATAGAATAAAGCGTCTTACTCATTATTATCCATATTCTACAGAATGGAGCGTCTTACTCATTATTATCCATATTCTATAGAATAAAGCGTCTTACTCATTATTATCCATATTCTACAGAATGGAGCGTCTTACTCATTATTATCCATATTCTACAGAATGGAGCGTCTTACTCATTATTATCCATATTCTATAGAATGAAGCGTCCTACTCATTATTATCCATATTCTATAGAATGGAGCGTCTTACTCATTATTATCCATATTCTATAGAATAAAGCGTCTTACTCATTATTATCCATATTCTACAGAATGGAGCGTCTTACTCATTATTATTCATATTCTATAGAATGAAGCGTCCTACTCATTATTATCCATATTCTATAGAATGGAGCATCCTACTCATTATTATTATCCATATTCTATAGAATGGAGCGTCCTACTCATTATTATCCATATTCTATAGAATGGAGCATCCTACTCATTATTATTATCCATATTCTATAGAATAAAGCGTCTTACTCATTATTATCCATATTCTATAGAATGAAGCGTCTTACTCATTATTATTCATATTCTATAGAATAAAGCGTCTTACTCATTATTATCCATATTCTACAGAATGGAGCGTCTTACTCATTATTATCCATATTCTATAGAATGAAGCATCCTACTCATTATTATTATCCATATTCTATAGAATGGAGCGTCCTACTCATTATTATCCATATTCTATAGAACGGAGCGTCTTACTCATTATCATCCATATTCTATAGAATGGAGCATCCTACTCATTATTATTATCCATATTCTATAGAATGGAGCGTCCTACTCATTATTATCCATATTCTATAGAATGGAGCATCCTACTCATTATTATTATCCATATTCTATAGAATGGAGCGTCCTACTCATTATTATCCATATTCTATAGAATGGAGCGTCCTACTCATTATTATCCATATTCTATAGAACGAAGCGTCTTACTCATTATTATCCATATTCTATAGAATGGAGCGTCTTACTCATTATTATCCATATTCTATAGAACGAAGCGTCTTACTCATTATTATTCATATTCTATAGAATGAAGCGTCTTACTCATTATTATCCATATTCTATAGAACGAAGCGTCTTACTCATTATTATTCATATTCTATAGAATGAAGCGTCTTACTCATTATTATCCATATTCTATAGAATGAAGCGTCCTACTCATTATTATCCATATTCTATAGAATGAAGCGTCTTACTCATTATTATCCATATTCTATAGAATGGAGCGCTCTACTCATTATTATCCATATTCTATAGAATGAAGCGTCCTACTCATTATTATCCATATTCTATAGAATGAAGCGTCCTACTCATTATTATTCATATTCTATAGAATGAAGCGTCCTACTCATTATTATCCATATTCTATAGAATGAAGCGTCCTACTCATTATTATCCATATTCTATAGAATGAAGCGTCCTACTCATTATTATCCATATTCTATAGAATAAAGCGTCTTACTCATTATTATCCATATTCTATAGAATGGAGCGTCCTACTCATTATTTTCCATATTCTATAGAATGGAGCGTCTTACTCATTATTATCCATATTCTATAGAATGGAGTGTGCAACTCATTATTATCCATATTCTATAGAATGGAGTGTGCAACTCATTATTATCCAAATTCTATAGAATGGAGTGTGCAACTCATTATTATCCAAATTCTATAGAATGGAGTGTGCAACTCATTTATTTTTATCCAGGCTCTAGAGAATGGGCTATCCTGCTCATTTATCACTATCTGGGCTCTATACAATGCAGTGGCCTACTCATTATTATCTGGGCTCTATACAATGCGCGGTCTACTCATTATTATCTGGGCTCTATACAATGCAGCGGCCTACTCATTATTATCTGGGCTCTATACAATGCAGCGGCCTACTCATTATTATCTGGGCTCTATACAATGCAGCGGCCTACTCATTATTATCTGGGCTCTATACAATGCAGCGGCTTACTCATTATTATCTGGGCTCTATACAATGCAGTGGCCTACTCATTATTATCTGGGCTCTATACAATGCAGTGGCCTACTCATTATTATCTGGGCTCTATACAATGCAGCGGCCTACTCATTATTATCTGGGCTCTATACAATGCAGCGGCCTACTCATTATTATCTGGGCTCTATACAATGCAGCGTCCTACTCATTATTCTCTGGGCTCTATACAATGCAGCCAACTACTCATTATTATCTGGGCTCTATACAATGCAGTGGCCTACTCATTATTATCTGGGCTCTATACAATGCAGCGGCCTACTCATGATTATCTGGGCTCTATACAGTGCAGCGTCCTACTCATTATTATCTGGGCTCTATACAATGCAGCGTCCTACTCATTATTATCTGGGCTCTATACAATGAGCGGCCTACTCATTATAATAATACACAAATTTTAACATTATTTTGATTTCTGTATCATCTTGGTTAAAGCTTATAATATCCTACTCATTTCACTATAGAACTGAAGTTTCCTAATCATTTAGCAAATTAAATCTTTTCATTTGGATTTTTAAAAATATCCTGCTAATATTCCTGATGATAAGAAGCCACGTTTTTGAGCTAAAACATTGTTATCGGCCAATTATAGAGCCAGGACGCATAAAACCTAGAACACTTTTTCAATCCCATTTCCAGGATGGAATCCTTAGCTTAGAACAAAAACCTTTCTCCTGCCTAATTCTAGAACGGTTTCCTGATCTAGAGCCTTTTAACTTGTTAAATAAATATATAATATTAAACTGAGCTTGACCTTGTTTTACTGGTGTGAGATTAAAGCATCCCCAGGCAGGTTCTAAATATCAAGACAATAGAGAGCAATTCAATACGTAATTTTTCCCATTGTTGCCCGTGTAGCGCTGGGTTTAAAAAGACTGTTCTGCTGCATTTATTTGAAACGGCCACCAGAGGGAGACAGAGACCATGGTAAGATTATGCTGGACAAACACAGAAGACATTGGGACTACGTTTCCCGGCATGCTTTGCGAGGGGACACAGGAAGTGGGTGGAACACAGACACTTACATCCTGAGCCTCGTGGAGAGAGCTGGCAGACCGCGCCAGGGAGAGAGTGAGACAAGACGCAGTGCTGCAGAACGCAAGAGTGACTAGGCCGGAGGGCAGGTGCGGCCTATCAGAGTCCCAGATCGGGTTGTTCAGCCTTATAAGAGGGAGACCCAGCGATCCACCATCTTATCCAAGCTGCTATTAAGGAAGCCGGAGGACCCCGAGTTAGGCGTACCGCAGGTCGATCGGATTGGGAGAGCAGGCGGTAAGCTGGACAAGTCACGGCCAAAGCAGAGAGAGCCAGACAACAGATCCAGTAGCCGGCACCCCAGAATAAGATCGAACGGAGAGACGTTCTGGGTCAACGGAGCCTTAAGAGTCTGGCGGATGGGTGAGAGGCCTCCAAGGCCTTTTGTGATTAACGAAAGCACGCTGCTGTTGTTTCTAAAACCCACAGGGCCCCAACTTGACTAGTCGAAGACACATTTTAAGCAATTCACTGGCCAGTTGAATAGTACCCGGGTACCACAATACACACACACATTTACATTCCGGGATTTAACCTGTGCGGGACTCACTTCCTAATCTCCGAAAGGGATTAAAGATTCGTTTCTTAATTCTTTTTCCGATACGCGTTTCTCGAATTACGAAGCATTGTATTTTTCTGTTTCCGCTACGCGTCTCTCGAATTTCGAAGCATTATATTTTCTGTTCCGATGCGCGTTTTCCCGAAGTACGAAGCCTCGTATTTCTTTTTCCGCTGCGCGTTTCCCGAAATACGAAATACTGTAAATATATCTACGAACACCGTATTATCTATTATATGCCATTCATTCTAGTAAACTATATAATTTATAAAATCCACAACGGTGCCGGAGTATATTTATTCCCTAGTGCGGGGAGACTGACCCGTGGTTCAATTTCAGCGGCTCCTCCGGGAGTGAACGCTACACATGGGGGCTCGATCCAGTCTCTGGAAAAACCGCATCTAAAGGGTTAAATATGGATCCAGACACTGTTGCCGAATGGTGTGAGGAGCACAGTAGTCAGTTAGAATGTTGTATAGTCATGGATATTCCCGCAGACACTTGGGCCGAAGATCAGATTCGCCAGGCCGTGGCCGCGCTGACACCAGATCATCGGGGGTTAATCCTGGACATTAAAAAGAACACAGATACCTCTCACACGTATGTTCTTTTTGAATGGAGAAAGGGTGTTCCAGTGTGTTTTCAGGGCGCGAGCGTGAAGCTGACCGATGAGGTGGAAGTCCAACTGATTCAGCCAAGTGCGCCACGTGGCGAATCCGCAAGTGTTTCTGCGCCCAGTCCGTTGGCCATGATCAGGCCTGAATTCATAGTGGCTATTGGAGATTTGCTGGCTAAGTGTCAGAGAACAAGCCCTCCGCACACTAACTTCGGTTATCGACAGTTGAACATATTACAGGAAGTCTTCGGGCAAACGGAAAAGGCTGCTGAGCTTATGTACCAGTATGAGCATACTTACCAGAAAAGGGGTGAGAAGATGACAGAATACATGAGGCGCCTGGATAAGATACTGTACCAAGTACTGTTGAAGAAAGGAACAGACCCCACTACAGTAGATGAGGTTAGAATGCGTCGGATATTGAAAGGTGCCTTACCCTTAGATCCTGTGATGTTGCAACTGAAGACTCGAGAAAGTAATAAAGAGTTAAATTACCTAGAACTGATTCCAGTTGTTCGGGAAGAAGAAGCCCTTCTGGAAGAGAAGCTTGGAAGAAAGGGAGAAAAGGTCTATGCGCAACCCATAGAGTATAACGAGTGTTCATCAGATGAAGAAGATCCGGAAGAGACATATGAGCCGGAGATAACTAAAACGTCGTCAAACCAGGTGTATGGTGAGATACAAAAGACTCTCGAGAAAGTACAAGAGGCCCAAGTTAAGATGGAACAGACACACACGGACCTATGCCGGGCAATCTTGAAAGTAGTAGAAATGCAGACTGAAATACAGAAGTCTCTCTCAGATATACGAACAGCAGCGGTCGCTGTGGTCTCCGACAGGGGATTTTCAAATGAGCCACAGGAAGAAAGTGTGCCCTCATCCTCGTGGGGAAGATGTGTCGCCTGTAGGGAATTCGGCCATTTCAAGGCTCAGTGCCTGGAAAGGAGACAGGGAAGGTCTCTATATGTGCCTGCTAGACCTAGGAGATTCTCTCCCTGGAGGTCTGGTCCTACGTCACGGGAAGACAATGTACGCCCGCAGTCACCACGTATGGGGACAAGGGTTAGAGTACAACAGACTGGGTCTACCTTTCCTGCTGCTACGAAAAAGTTCCCTGACAAGTTGATAGGTCCTTCGCCCATCATCCCGGTTCAAGTGGAAGGAGTCTATACTAAGGCTCTTCTAGATTCGGGTGCTCAAGTAACGCTGATTTACCGAGACTTCTATCAGAAATATTTGAAGCATATACCCCTGAAGAAATTGAAGGATCTCGAAATCTGGGGTATGGGAATGGAGAAGTTTCCCTATGATGGATATATACAGGTGAAGCTAGAATTCAGTTTGGTAAACGCTGGACAACCGGGAGTATGTGACATGTTGGCAATTGTGTGTCCTCGTCCCTCGGGAGCTAATTGAAGTTCTATGATAGTGGGGATGAACACTGATGTGTTGAGACACCTCTTAACCCCACTGGTCACGGAAGAGAGTCCTGCTCCTAAGAAGGCACACTCGACGTCACGACCGGCCTGTCCACGGAGGGTCAAAGAACAGAGAGCCACTACAGAAGTAAGAAGGCTGAGGAGAACAGAAGGGACAGAGAAGGCCCTACGGTCAGGAAAGACTGTACAAGTACCAATTGGAGACAAACTCTCTGTGCCTGGTCTGCCTATATCTCGTCCGACTCCTACTATTCGGTCTCATCAGTTACGTTCCGTTAGAGAGAGTGAAGAAGACAGTGAAGAAGAAGGCTGGTGTCTGAGCTGGGTGTGGGCACCTGAGTCCCAGAGCGTCAAGCCGGTCTCTGACTGGGGTGAGAGTGATTTAGGGTCTGATATCTCTGAAGTTATGACTCGAGCACCTGCAGTACCTGAGACCTGGGAAGTTCCTGAAGTTTTAGGGGAAATATCCATACATTACAGTTCTATGCCTTCACTGGAGGGCTCATATTCCGAGGAAATGTTTGCTCCGATTGTTGATGAGAGAATTGAGCCTGTAGAGTCAGCTCTCCCGACTGAAGAGGTTCCTGAAAAATTTGAACCTAAACGGTCAATACGACCCCCTCAGAGACTCACGTATGATTCACCAGGACATAGCACAGAGGAAGCTGTAACAACTGTGCGGAGGTTTCCTGGAGTGTCAGCCCTACTTACAGAGGTGTCTAGGGGTTTGGGTGAGATTGAGGATATTTGCTGCCTGTTTTCAACCCTGAATATATAGGCTAAAGTTAGAAATGTAATGCAACTGTTGTTATGTTATGTTGTGTTATGTATGACCGTTACATGTACCCGTTCCTTGGGAGGACCCAAGAGTTTAGGGGGGGGGAGAGTGTAGCGCTGGGTTTAAAAAGACTGTTCTGCTGCATTTATTTGAAACGGCCACCAGAGGGAGACAGAGACCATGGTAAGATTATGCTGGAAAAACACAGAAGACATTGGGACTACGTTTCCCGGCATGCTTTGCGAGGGGACACAGGAAGTGGGTGGAACACAGAAACTTACATCCTGAGCCTCGTGGAGAGAGCTGGCAGAGCGTGCCAGGGAGAGAGTGAGACAAGACGCAGTGCTGCAGAACGCAAGAGTGACTAGGCCGGAGCGCAGGTGCGGCCTATCAGGGTCCCAGATCGGGTTGTTCAGCCTTATAAGAGGGAGACCCAGCGATCCACCATCTTATCCAAGCTGCTATTAAGGAAGCCGGAGGACCCCGAGTTAGGCGTACCGCAGGTCGATCGGATTGGGAGAGCAGGCGGTAAGCTGGACAAGTCACGGCCGAAGCAGAGAGCCAGACAACGGATCCAGTAGCCGGCACCCCAGAATAAGATCGAACGGAGAGACGTCCTGGGTCAACGGAGCCTTAAGAGTCTGGCGGATGGGTGAGAGGCCTCCAAGGGCGTTTGTGATTAACGAAAGCACGCTGCTGTTGTTTCTAAAACCCACAGGGCCCCAACTTGACTAGTCGAAGACACATTTTAAGCAATTCACTGGCCAGTTGAATAGTACCCGGGTACCACAATACACACACACATTTACATTCCGGGACTTAACCTGTGCGGGACTCACTTCCTAATCTCCGAAAGGGATTAAAGATTTGTTTCGTATTTCTTTTTCCGATACGTGTTTCTCGAATTAAGAAGCATTGTATTTTTCTGTTTCCGCTGCGCGTCTCTCGAATTTCGAAGCATTATATTTTCTGTTCCGATGCGCGTTTTCCCGAAATACGAAGCCTCGTATTTCTTTTTCCGCTGTGCATTTCCCGAAATACGAAATACTGTAAATATATCTACGAACACCGTATTATCTATTATATGCCATTCATTCTAGTAAACTATATAATTTATAAAATCCACAACGGTGCCGGAGTATATTTATTCCCTAGTGCGAGGAGACTGACCCGTGGTTCAATTTCAGCGGCTCCTCCGGGAGTGAGCGCTACACCCGTTATCCCCTTTACGTTTCTTACCAAGAACCAGGCCTTTGTTTGCCATTGTTTTCCCCTCCACCAGCAAACTGCAGTTCCATGTTCCCATAGATGATGGTGAAACTTCCAATTCCCATTCCAAGCTTGTCTCACCACGCTGTCCATGATGATCACTTTCACTCTCGTCTCCATCTCTGTACCAGCGCAGCACCCCATTACCTGGCATGCAGCTCACCATACACGTGAGAGTGATGTGGGAGTTCAAGGTGAGGGTTTCATTTGGAGTGTAGGAGACTGAGAGAGAGGGAAAAAAAGGATTATAGGCCATGGACAAAGAATATGTAGAAATAGAGAATCCAGATCCAACCAAACACACATATAATAGCAATTTACACAAAGGGCTCTGAATCACGTGAGTGATGCTTACTATAAAGGATAACCTTTTTGATACATGTTACAATAGCTAACACTGTGAAAGTTTTTTCAATTTTTATTTTAGAGGTACTAAACATAAAATAACAAAAATTAAGATGCTGAACATAAACCAAGAGAGCAACAGTGTTCTAAGCACAAACCATGAAAGCGACAGTGGTTTAAACACAAGTCAAGAGAGCAATCATACTCTAAAATCAAGCCAAGAAAGCAGTAATGAGATAGTAATACAGCAATAGTATTGTAAACACAAGCCATGTTGTAATCCTGCCAACTACGCCAATTGTTGTAATCCTGCTGACTACACCAATTGTTATGGTTCGTTGCTTTGGATAAAAGAATTATAGTTGTCCAAACACAAGCCACAAGAGTAATAGTGTTCTAAACAACAAGCCAAAAAAGCATAGTGCTGTTAACACGAGAACAATCATGTTCTAAGTACAAGTCAGAAGAGTGATAGTGGTCCAAACACATGTCAAAAGAACAATAGTGTTGTGAACACAAGCCATATGAGCAATGGCATTCTGAGCAAAAAGCAATAGTATTTTAACCTCAAGCCAAAAGAGTGGTCATGTTCGAAACATAATCCATGAAAGTGCTTGTGGTTAAAACACGAACCAAAACAGCAATCGTACTCTAAAATCTAGCCAAGAAAACAATAATTTTAGAAAGAAGTCGAGAGAGTGATACTGTTCTAAGCACACACCAAAAGAGCAATAGTGTTCTAAACACAAGCTATCTGAGCAATAGTTTTCTAAACATCAACCAAGGGAGTAATTATGTAGTAGAATCTGGCCCGAGAGATTAGCTGCAATCGCCGAGGAAACCAGACGAACGCCGTTCTTGGTCAGGAAAAGCATTTATTTAGGTCGACCTAGACTCAGAGACACACGCAGGTGCAGAGAGAAATTCTGAGTGTTTGCATTACGGAAAGAAAAATATCTTATACATGTCTCATCTTCAATAATCCCCCCCTCCCCTCGTGTCCGGCTGTCCTGTCCATATACAGGTACCGGAACTAATTAACCATCAGGAGGAGAAAAAGGGAAATGTTGATGAAAATGATTTAGAATCATCTGTGATAAGATTACAGGAAACTGAGCGGTGAGCTGTGCAATTCCTATCTCCTTGGTCACCCTACAACTATGGGGCCTTGAAACTTGGAACATTTTTGTTATGGTTATATGATTTTGAGGACTGTAAGTTTCTCAACAAAACTACATTTTAAAACACATCTTAAAGAGAGAGAGTATTATCTGAATACATATAGGGTACAAAATGGCCACTCTCAGGCCAAGCTATATCAATAGTGTTGTAAACACAAGAGAGTGATCACGTTCTAAAGTACAAGCCAAAAGAGTAAAAGTGGTCCAAACATATGCCAAAAATGCAATAGTGTTGAAAACACAAGCCAGACGAGCAATAGTGTTGTAAACACAAGCCAAGACAGCAATCGTGTTCTAGGTATAAACCAAGAACGCAATGTTATTCTAAGCACAAACCAAGAGAGCAAGAGTATGGAAAACAAAAAGCACTGTGCAAAGACTCCGTGTTAGGGTTGCCAGATCAGCCATATTTTCCTGGACATATGTTATTATTTCATGGAGAGAGGGTGCACATGGAAGACGGTACCCTGCAGTATGTATTATTCATACACCTCAGGAGGGAAATCTGTTATCTAATGAGACCCGATCACACGGGATTCTACTTTGAAGTCTTCCCTGCAGCATATGAGCTCTACATGCTGCTGGGTTGTATTTTTCATGCACTGCCCATTCGCCTGCAAGATATTATAAATGTCCAGGAGGACATGGCCAATCTTGCAATCTTTGATTGCACCCTAGTTTCATTATTGTTGGTGTTAAATGATTCCGCAGTATGTAAGGCTGTGGTAATTGTTTACCTCACCTGTAATCATTGCCAAGCATGTGTCCCGGTAGAGCGTCTTTTCCCTTTCCTTTAGCGCCAGATTAATCTCCATGCGGTACCAGCCACCTATGGGCTTAGGTAGAGGATAGCTCAAGTCCTTCTTCAGTTTTGATGGGGTCTGTCCAGTACAATTAAATGGCCAGCATGGATTGGGAGTAACCGTGAGGTTTGACAGCATCCTGAGACCCTTCCCTCTGTCTGACGAATAGTAGAGAGCGCCACTCTTTACAGCCACTCCGTTGGCCAGGGAGGACTCTCGCACATCAAAACTGAATATCCATGGAATAGATACCGGGGAACCTGATAAGTATACAATGTCCGGGGCAGGTAATATCCCTAAAGATGGAGGAAAAAAACAATCAAAAGGGGAACATCAGGTATCTTTTCTTTGTGCCAGCAAAATATCGATAGACAGGTGCGTTTTGAGGCTTGGCGCAGCCATAGGTACTCCAAATTCTGCTTCTCCCCCTCTGCCCGCCACCAGGTATAACATAAACGTGAAACTATAACCCAGGAAGGCTTTTATGTCAATCAAGTGTAATTTAGAACAACAACAGTGTCTTACACCAAGTGATTTCTATCGATCTTTACTCTAGTTTAGAACAAGGATCAGCAATCTTGGCCCTCAGGATGTTTTGGAACTACATCTCCCATGATTCTCAACTACTCCCCAATTTGGCTGAGCCCCTTGAGAAACATAGTTCAAAAAAATCTGGAGGTCCGAGCATGCTCTCCCCTGGTCTAGAGACTAATTTCTTGGAGTCTTATGGCTTCGCAGCTCTGTTATGCAGTTGCACAAAGCAAATATATATTGGACCTCTAGAAGAAAGGACTTTAGAGAAATCGTCCAGTTGGCAGCCTTAGACCCAGGCCTTGATGGCCTAAGCAAGACCAAAGTCTGGTGATAGAGTGCAGATCCCTACATTCAATCATTATCCCTTTTATATTTATTTTTACTAGTGAATATGTCACAGTTGATCGGAAAAGATGGAAAGCTCAGGGTTGGAAAGGATAATAGGAAGTACTAGACTAACATGACGCATGATTTTGAAAAGTCGTGGTTTACCTAAAACCGCGATTTGTTTAGTAACAGTTTTTTCTTTTCCTCCTCCGACGTCTATGTGGCACGTGTATGTTCCAGCATGTCGTGGTTGCATGTTCTTCAGCTCCAGAGGGTTCTTTGAAAGGTCTAGATCCTTCTCCATTTCAAGGTATGGCCCTTTCCACCTCACCGTGAGTCCTAGGTTTAAGTTAGAGGGCTTGAGCTCCAGCCTTAGGTTTTCTGTCATCATCACATCAGGAGGAGAGGGATGAGCAGAAACTAAGAAAAAGCAGATGAGTCAAAGAGTTTTTAACAAAGCACAGACGTTCGTCCCCCACCCCGAGAATTCCTGAATCAAATGAACAGGCAGGGATTAAAGCGCAAAGAAAAGGAATAATCATTGTTAGTTTACCTCAGGGCTAATGCTCCCCTAGGATGGTTATCCCCACCCCTGCCCTGTGATCATATGTCAGGTTACCCCCTGCTCATGACCTCTGACCACATGTCAGGTTACCCCCTGCTCATGACCTCTGACCACATGTCAGGTTACCCCCTGCTCATGACCTCTGACCACATGTCAGGTTACCCCCTGCTCATGACCTCTGATTAGATGTCAGGAATGGATATCCTCCCAAACCTGCCCTTTGATCACATGCCTAGGTACCCCACACAGGACGTTTGACCATATGCAGGGTTGGACTGACAATTAGGGTAACAGGGCATTGCCGAGGGCCCTGGCTCAGGAGGGCCTCCCCGACCTGCTGGGAGTGGGTGATGGTGTTATTCCCATTTTTTAATAAATTCTGTAATACAGTGGTGTACAAGTGGGCAGTGCAAGTATGTGGTATTGGCTTGTATGTGTGCTGGTGCATTAAGAGGGTCCCATGATCTCCTAATGCCCAGGGGCCTCAGAAGTTATCAGTCTGGCCCAAACCACATGTCAGAATATCCCCAACCCTGTCAATTTATCACATGTCTAGTTACCCCCACTCCTGACCACATGTCAGCTAGTTACATTAGGGTGCGCACCCATGGAACTTTAATTACTTGAAAACTTATGTTTTAGAATATCTATGCATAAAATACACCTTTTTCATTAGAAATAACAAGCTTAGCTGTAATCAGAGACACAGACAGTTTTTATGTTATTCATCATGAACCAGACAAGGGACATATAACATGTCAATGTATGAGGTGAAAGAAGACCTATTTTCCCAACTTTAGGGTGTGCCTGTACACACCAGGCAAACACCCTGCGCATGCCTATACCCACCAATGACCTCTGAGAAAATGTCATGATATCTCCACCCCTGACCCAGAACACGATACATTATCCACATTCCCGAACCCAGAACACGATACATTATCCACATTCCCGAACCCAGAACACGATACATTATCCACATTCCCTGATCCAGCACACGATACATTGTCCACATTCCCTGACCCAGAACACGATACATTATCTTAGTGCGTGACCCAGAACACGATACATTGTCCACATTCCCTGACCCCGAACACGATACATTATCTCAGTGCGTGACCCAGAATACGATACATTGTCCACAATCCCTGACCCAGAACACGATACATTATCTTAGTGCGTGACCCAGAACACGATACATTGTCCACATTCCCTGACCCAGAACACGATACATTATCTTAGTGCGTGACCCAGAACACGATACATTGTCCACATTCCCTGACCCCGAACACGATACATTATCTCAGTGCGTGACCCAGAATACGATACATTGTCCACATTCCCTGACCCCGAACACGATACATTATCTCAGTGCGTGACCCAGAATACGATACATTGTCCACATTCCCTGACCCAGAACACGATACATTATCTTAGTGCGTGACCCAGAACACGATACATTGTCCACATTCCCTGACCCAGAACACGATACATTATCTTAGTGCGTGACCCAGAATACGATACATTGTCCACATTCCCTGACCCAGAACACGATACATTATCTTAGTGCGTGACCAAGAACATGATACATTGTCCACATTCCCTGACCCCGAACACGATACATTATCTCAGTGCGTGACCCAGAATACGATACATTGTCCACAATCCCTGACCCAGAACACGATACATTATCCCAGTGCGTGACCCTAGCCCAATATAATGTCCCACCCCACATGCTATGCTATACACAAACACTCGTGATGATCACAGTGAAATAACACATTACAGAGGACCCTAAACACTCTCTTACTTTCAAAGACCCTGAGCTTTGTCGGCTTTTCATCTTTCCTATTTATTTCACAGATATACTCTCCACTGTCAGAAAGCTGGGTATCCGTAATTTGCAACGTCGTGTCCGCCAAAAGTCTTACACGCTGAGACATAGGATCTGTGAAAACAAGACAAAATGAAAACGTTCAGCGTCCTGTGTATATACCAGGCATAGTCCCTGCAGTCACTGGGAGTTAATGGCGGACACATGCACCCTGGCACTGTATGTACACCGATTGGCATTAGATATATTCTGCCAATTAGTAAGTGCTGAGTAGAAGCCAACGCAATGAAATTGATGTTAGAAACATTGTAAATTAATTGAACTTGTAATAGAGATGGACCTGGGTGTTCCAGAAACATTGGGCTCTATTCCATAGTTTGTGCTAATGTTGCGTCTCGATATGTAATCGTTAGCGCTAGGATAAGTAAGTGCAACGTTTGGCGTCGATTTTCCGATATTGACCCTACACAGGTGTGAAATCAGTTTGCGCCTAGAAGCTTGCGCGAGCTTACTGTACTGTCCACCTTCTATACTTAACACAGGGAGAGCAATCTATTTGTAGCCTCTCGATAACTGAGGTATTCCAAGGTGCTGGCGCAATTTACCCTCGGGACGTGAAATTAAGAATATTACCACCTCTTGAAAGCTGGTGTTAAATAATTCTGAAATACACAAAAGTCTGAATGTCAGGCGCCACCTAGTGGTTTCTTATGAGAATGTCTTCCCAATGGATTTCACTGAATACAGTGATAGTAAGTGGGATAGGGTTTGTGGTGATGAAGCAGTTCAGTATGTTATTGTGGACCTATACAGAAGTCCAGGGTGGGCTAGATCAGCAGCTTGTCTCCACTCACTAGAGGAAATATGCCTCTCTTTGAGGAATTGGGATATGAAAAAAACAGTGTGGTGGGACAGGCGCTTCTTCCAGCCAGTGGGGGTGTTCTTTAAGATGTTCCCTCTGTTTAGATGGGATCCAGCCCTCAAATAAAACAGAAACAAATATATTGCGCAGTATGTCAGGTAGATATATGAATAAACCCCTTTAGGGAGAATTAACTCACATTTTTGGATTGTAGCAGTAAAAGTGAAGATCAGCACGCAGGGGGTGTAAGATTAATTAATTTATTAAGGTAAAAAATATGATTTCAATATAAAAAGTGCATCTAAACGCGTTTCGCGGTATGAAGCCGCTTCCTCAGTAGATGCAGAGATTGGCATCTACTGAGGAAGTGGCTTCATACCGCGAAACGCGTTTAGGTGCACTTTTTATATTGAAATTATATTTTTTACCTTAATAAATTAATTAATCTTAAACCCCCTGCGTGCTGATCTTCACTTTTACTACTACAATCCTGGATTGCTGCTGAGGAGCGGAAAGAAGGCGCTGGAGTACTGTAAGGGGAATCCGGCATTCCTAAAGCTGCCGGTTGCTATTACATCTAGTGTCTGATCTTGAGACACTGAAAAATGTGAGTTAATTCTCCCTAAAGGGGTTTATTCATATATCTACGTGACATACTGCGCAATATATTTGTTTCTGTTTTATTTGAGGGCTGGACCCCATCTAAACAGAGGGAACATCTTAAAGAACACCCCCATTGGCTGGAAGATGCGCCTGTCCCACCACACTGTTTTTTTCATTTTTTAAATGATTCTGAAAATCCTAAATCATTTAACATGCTCCAACCCCCCCCTGAAAATTCATACTCACCTCTTATCCTTCAGCAAAAAGGGTGGCCCGATCTGGTGCTTCTTCTGCCTGGGAGCAGAGTGAGACTCGAAACAAAATAGTTCCTAATCTCCCTCCGCAATCACTCCACTGCTCTGCACGATCTCGCAAGAGCATGCTTGAGCAGTGCTAGCGGCCCGGAAGCGTAAGGCACCATGGAGTCTTATGGATCCCAGAAGCTGATACTCACGGCGCGGAAGTGCTGATGCGAGTATCAGGGAGGTTAGCGCTGCGTTCCAGGGCAAGGTGCGGAGATAGCACTAGAGACGGTGAAGGAAAATCTGCAGGTGCACATTATCCTGCTGACTGTCTCCATGTTAGCGTCACAAATGGAATAGAGTCCATTGTGGGGTGTCAATATCCACTAGACATTGCAATGTGAATTTCCCACCGGTGATGTCAGCATGCTCTCTGTGGTGACATCATCCTGTCTCCCCAATGCTCCTGCCATTAAGTGTTCAGGGAGACAGCAGATGTGGGCTGCTTCGTACTGAGGAGAGACGGGATTGGAAGCGACGAAGCTTAAGAAATTTCCCTGTTTGAGAAAAAAGTAGAAAGTTGGGTGAGTTCCCTGCGTTCTCAGTTTGTTGCTGGGATTGGGTTTCATGGCAGATATGTTGAGCAAGAAGTAGAAAGGTGGGAGGAGTTCCTTTTGTTCCCAGTCTGTTGCTGGGATTGGACTCAGGGCAGATAACAGAAGGTGGAGGGGTAGTGGTAGTATAAAAGGGAGTGCACAGGGCTGAAGTTCAGTTCTAACCTTTTTTCTTTCTGGCCAGCTTACTCCATTTTGCCATCACCACCATCATATGAAAACCAACGACTCGATGAGTATTACTTGCTGTATCAATCTGTTATGTATACCCTATTACTATAGTCTGCTAAATATATATATATATATATTCCTAGTTCTATTATTACTTGGATAAATAGGTGCAGGTTTTCCATTGTATTGATTTGTCGGTTTTATTTAGTAGATGCTTTTTTGATATTCGTTACACTTTGCAATACTGTATTCCCTTGTTAATTTTGTGTAGTATCTGCGTGATAGTAATTATGAATAGGTTAATTGTTCTGTTATAACCCTGCCAGAATTCAGTGATTTGTTGTTTTGTATGTTATTAGGGCATTTGGCTTCAGTAATTTTGCCTGTGTCTGTCTGTGGATTGCTGTGCCTTATAGTTAAAGTGCTCACTCTAGCACATGACTGACGGTCAATGTTAAGAATCACACAAGAGCTTCAGTCATTTTGTACTGAACAGGCCGAAATCATACAAAGCAACCCATTATAAACACAGTGTAATCAAACAAGCGACCTCCCTATACGCACAAAAGGATCTCACTATACATACTGAAATCACACGTAGGACCTCGCTATAACACACCAAAATCACGCACTCTATAACACACTGAAATCACTGAAAAAACCTCGCTATAACACGCTGAAATCACACAATAGACCTCGCTATAACACCCTGAAGTCACGCAAAAGTCCTCGCTATAACACACTGAAATCACAAAGACCTCGCCATAGCACACGGAGATCACACAAGGGACTGAAATCACACAAAGGACATTGATATAAGGGACTGAAATTACCCAAAGGACCTTGATATAACAGACTGAAATCACTGAACATTGCTCACTATAACTCTATAGTGTGCCGAATGAGAAAGCACCATACGTGCATTACTGAGTGACACCTTTTGTGGATTCTCAAGCAGCTTCACATGCTGGGCTTTTATTCAGGTTATGATTTACAGGGTTATTCAAGCAATCGCTGTGTGTTTAAATAATTTTGGAGTAACCCCAAGGGCTAAGCAATAAGTTGATGAATAAATTAATTTGTATTCTGTATTTAATTTCACTATTCTAGTTAAGGCAATTTTGGAAGTGACACAGCAGTAATGTACAATCTTTTTTGCTCACTTGCTACAGTTGAGTAATTAATTATTTCAGAACGCTAACTTTGTCTTTATTAAGGGAGAGGATAGACTTATGTCCGAAATGGAGGAAACATGAGCAGCAACTCCCTCATCTTTACCACTTGTACCATCATCATAAGAAAGCCTGGGAGTGGATGAGTATTAAGTGTACCAATTCTGTGAATTTGTCTCTATTTTGATATTATACTATATGCATGTGTGTGTAATCTATTTGGTTAAATACGCGCTAATTCACCAGTTGTAGTGATTTGCAATTGTTAGCTAGAACATGCTTGTTGATATTTGCTTCACTTTGTAATACTTAACCCTTTCCATGCGGCGGACGCGCTCAGCGCGTCCTGCCGCATGGCCACTTTGCTGCGGACGATGCGCGGAGCGCGTCCTCCCTTAGCAGCGGCGATCGGCGGTACCAGCTCCGCTTCCAGACCTGCTTCCATGGTACCAGCTCCGCTTCCAGACCTGCTTCCACGGTACCAGCTCCGTTTCCAGACCTGCTTCCACAGTACCAGCTCCGCTTCCAGACCTGCTTCCACGGTACCAGCTCCGCTTCCAGACCTGCTTCCACGGTACCAGCTCCGCTTCCAGACCTGCTTCCACGGTACCAGTTCCATCTTCAAGCTTGCTACCACAGTGCCAGTTCCATCTTCAAGCTTGCTACCACAGTGCCAGTTCCATCTTCAAGCTTGCTACCACAGTACCAGTTCCATCTTCAAGCTTGCTTCCACGTCACCAGTTCCATCTCCAGGCTTGCTTCCATGGCACCAGTTCCATCTCCAGGCTTGCTTCCACGGCACCAGTTCCATCTCCAGGCTTGCTTCCATGGCACCAGTTCCATCTCCAGGCTTGCTTCCACGGCACCAGTTCCATCTTCAGGCTTGTTTCCACGGCACCAGTTCCATCTCCAGGCTTGCTTCCACGGCACCAGTTCCATCTCCAGGCTTGCTTCTATACCCACGGTACCAGTTCCAGATCCTATCTTCAAGTCCAATTCCTCTACCCTGGTCTATTTCAAAGATTACAACTCGTGTTATTTACCCCTACAATCCTTCGTTCTGGACTTTACTCTTGTCAAAGAAATCTTGCGGTACCTTTTGTTCTGGATTTATATTTTGTTCCATCCAGTAAATGCTCAACTGATCATAAATCTCCTGGTCTCCTTTTTCAGCTTGCCATTGGGCTCCATACACACAACACTACACAGGGGTCATAGCCTCTGCCCTTACACTATATAACAATTAATAACCAAATACACATCTAAATGTGTCTGTTATAATTTCTGAAGAGGCTTATCAACTAAACAGTGATTTTGTATGTTAGCAAATGCTGTTTCATTATTTTGGTTTGGTTGATTTAACTTCGGGCCTATAGATTAATATACTAAGCAAGAAACGGTGGACGTGGGTTAAAGACTTTCACATGTGTAGCCTCGTACTATTGGTAAAGGATTCCAGGGCTGGTGAGTCTTAAGATGGAGGATAAGGAGAATGGAGTAAGGGTTTTTAAGGAAGGCTTCAAGATACTGATTAGTGGTGAAGCGAAGGGGGGTAGGAAAGTAAAGCAGTTGAAATCAGCATATGAACTGCCAGAAGTCTTGAGAGAAAAGTGGGGAAAGAGGTGTTGTTAGGTAGAATGGCTGGTCCTTTGGAGAAGTCCCCATTTAGCTTAACCTAGGGGGCAGTCAGGGAACGAGGCTGTAACGTGGGGGTTTCTGTCCACGTGCAGACTGCTCCCCTTGACGTCAGTATTCCGCAGAAGTACTGCTTCTGGCCCAGAATGCAGGCAATAATGTACATAAGATCCTTGCTTTTTTCAACCCAAAATGGAGACTGCGTTTATTTACACTTTGCAAGGGACACACACACAGAGGAAAGGTGCAGAAACAATGGAATCACACCCAGCTGGGAACAATGGATCAGATAACAGTGAGCTGGGTGATCTTGGCTGCTGGGGGGAGGGGAGGGGCTGACGGAAGCATGTGAAAACAAAAGTGATCCATTACTTACAGGGAGGGTGTATACTATACAAAGACTGGATCCTAATGCAGAGGTTAAACTGAGGTATGCCCAGTGTTATGTGTAAGAGGTTATTTGGAGGCGGCTCCTGCAAACGGCCATATGTTTTGAGGCATGAGGATGGAACCAATTTGTCCAGGTTTCAATTTAAAGCGGTTTTGGAAAAGGCTGTAATGTTGCTGTGATGGAAAGGGGATTGCATTGCCCCGCATTCTTTCAGAATTGGTGCAGCCACCACGGCAGCACAGTTGGGTTACCTAAGGAGCATATTAAAAAAATGTGGAAATGAAAGTCGGATGCGTATAGGCGTTATGTTAGGCCGCTGCAGAAATGAGGGGGGGCCAAAAATGCAATTTATAGATTACTGTGGAGAAGTTGTAGGGTGCGGGATATTTCTGGAAAAAGAAGTTGAACCAGGCAGCAAAAAAGGTTATGCTGGAGATAGGGGGGGAAGGGTTTTGGAGCATCCGAATATTGTGATAAAGCAGGAGGAGTTCTTTCGGAACGATGGCGTCCATTGGTCTGAGGCTTAGAACAGCATTTTCGTTGGCGACATCGAAGGCGTAATAAAGAACCTTGTGTAAGGTAAGTGAAAGGTTCACGGTCTTTTATTGGTGGTGGAAAATGAGGGTCCTCATTTTGGTGGCAGTGAAATATGCAGCTCTGGCACGTAGAGAGGCGATAGAGGGGCAGGGTCTGTAGGTTAGGGGGTCTGGGTGGTGGTTTTTCAGCCAAACTCAGGTGTCTCCTGGTTTGCAGATCCTCTCGGCCTGCTATTTGCTATAAAGAAAGCAGCACGTGGTCACGCTAGCTTAGCCACGTGGGGCCGGCCGCTATTTCTGGGCAATGTTTGTCGGTGCATTGCGGTTGCCAGTGTTATCTGGTGTTACCGATTTTGAGAAAGTGAGGATCGCTTATAATTCTGCCATAAAGGCAATGATTTAAGGCCAGAATCATTGCCTTTATGGCAGAATTATAAGCGATCCTCGCTTTCTCAAAATCGGTAACACCAGATAACACTGGTACCAGATTAATAAAAGACGTGAACTTTTCAAACCGCCAATACTTTGTCGTGTGTTTTTATCTATGGGGAAAGCGGGGGGGGGGGGGGGGGGGGGGTGTTTGGTTTTGGGAGGGAGATAAGGTAACTTAAGAGAAAGCAAATGGTGGAAGAGAAATAAGGGTAACATTCTTATGTGCAAGCACTCATGGGAGATACACAGTTTGCGCATTCTTCATAAGTTATGTAGGCTTATACCATATGCATAAGAATCTCCCAGCAGCCCCTGCAGCATGTATCGAAATACCAACATGGAGTCTTACCTAAGGTATTCCGCTTCTGATTTACTACGCTTCTCGTCCTCCATATTAATCTCTCTCCGTCCTTTTTCCATGTTACGTCCCCATCGGGTTTTCCCCCTTCACATTGTAAGAGGACTTTTTCTCCTGCTGCTTTTATTTGAGCATCTTCAGTAAATGCCAGCGTTAGATCTAAAGTAAACGGGACTCTGAGATGTCAGTCTGTGATTACATTATCATCCAAGTCTCAAATTCTCAATATAGTGCGACATCTGCTGGTTCTAACAGTTTCCATACGGGGAGGAGTAAACATAAAGGGCTCTATTCCAGTGTTGCCGGTAACAGGGAGCCGATAAATGGAAAAAACATCATCAGGGCTATTCAGAGAGAGGTGAAAACCTTGAATTGCCAGGAGAATGAACAAATAGCCAATTTGGAAAGTGAGATAAATTGGAGAATTTTTCTGGTTTGACTCTTTTGACCTAGAATTTTCAATTCTCCAGTCATTCTCAAGGTTTTCATCTCTTTCTGAATAGCCCTGTGTGAGTAGATATCCCTTACCAGCTCCCTGTTACCGGATCTATTCTGACCCAGTCGCTGTGTCCTGCGCCGCGGGTCAGTATTATTTCAGAACTGCTGGCTACAGAAGAAAAGCACAAGCTATTAAGGGCAAGACTGGAATAAGGCCCATTTACTTTTATTATCATTACCACCTTTACTGGTAGGTACTGACCTGGACCTCCACACATACAGAATGCTACCCCAAGAGTCTTAAAGGGACACTACCACTTACATAAACTGTAACTATATTACTTGTGCATTACAGACAAAGGAACAATAAAATAAAGTTTTCATCTCCTACATCCATTTTGTGTATTTTTCCCATGTTGCAAAATTTACCAAAAGCTTTGTGGCTCTTGTTTATTTAATCTACAGCATTTACCAGTTAATGAGGTGCAGGAGGGAATACTTAAATAAGGCGGCAGAAGGCTATTGTTCTCCAGGCTAACTAAGATAAGAGCTGGCAGCTGAATGAGATAAGACAGGGAGTTTACAAGACCTCTAATCTTACCCCTGGTGATGTCCTTTGAATACATCCCACACACTACAATGATGTGAGTAGGTGATTGAGCCATTCACTCCATTTTGTGGCCAAAGCCACACAGTGAGGAGCAAGTGATGTAAAGATACTGTGTGCGTGTGTGTGGGGGGCGGTTTACAACACAAAATATCACACAATGGATGCATCCAGTGACACATATAGAGGAAAATATCACACAATGGATGCACCCAGTGACACATATAAAGGAAAGTATCACACAAAGGATGCGCGGCGCGCCCTGTGACACATAGAGAAAAATATCACACAATGGATGTACCCAGTGACACATATAGAGAAAAATATCACACAATGGATGCACCCAGTGACACATATAGAGAAAAATATCACACAATGGATGCACCCAGTGACACATATAGAGGAAAATATCACACAATGGATGTACCCAGTGACACATATAGAGAAAAATATCACACAATGGATGCACCAGTGACACATATAGAGGAAAATATCACACAATGGATGCACCCAGTGACACATATAGAGAAAAATATCACACAATGGATGCACCCAGGGACACATATAGAGGAAAATATCACACAATGGATGCACCAGTGACACATATAGAGAAAAATATCACACAATGGATGCACCCAGTGACACATATAGAGGAAAATATCACACAATGGATGCACCCAGTGACACATATAGAGGAAAATATCACACAATGGATGCACCAGTGACACATATAGAGGAAAATATCACACAATGGATGCACCCAGTGACACATATAGAGGAAAATATCACACAATGGATGCACCCAGTGACACATATAAAGGAAAATATCACACAATGGATGCACCCAGTGACACATATAGAGGAAAATATCACACAATGGATGCACCCAGTGACACATATAAAGGAAAATATCACACAATGGATGCACCCAGTGACACATATAGAGGAAAATATCACACAATGGATGCACCCAGTGACACATATAGAGGAAAATATTTTATTAACTAAACATACAAGAGAAAAACAAAACACATGTAAGATTTCAGCAACATCAAATAAACACAATAAGGACATTGCATTTTTTTGGGTGGTAGTGGCTCTTTAAAGCATCTTAAGTTAAAAAATACATGTTCTGCAATTTACATCAAATTAATGGTTGTTTGGATTTTTGTCTTTTCTTTATTGCTTATTATTTAATCTTTATATTCCCTGTAGTTACATTTAATGAAATAAACACTGCAATTCAACTCTGTAAACTTGCACGTACGCAGCAGCAATGCGAGGCTCGTGTAGAGTTTGAAAGTGATCCTCTTCATTTTGCGGAGTTTTGTGGTTGGGCTTCACACATTCGTCTTTCTCGAACACTTATTGTCTTCTTGATCTGCAAAAAGATATGCAGTTATAGAAAATCAAACGCAATCAAGATAATCGTGACTTCCCTGTATGTCGTACGAAGTGTCACAGCTTGCATGCGTGGTATCTGGGGCACGTTCAAGGTGATGGTCACCTCTCTCCACCTATCATGTTCTCTGAAATATGGTGCTGGTCACCATCAGGCAAAAAAAACATTGCAAAAGCAAATAATAGTGACCGTCCACCACCCATCATTCAATGTCAATATAACACCATGTCTTTGCCAACATCCTGAACGAGCCATCATCCTGTGACTGCTGCCTTTTAAGGGTGATCCTGGTTACCAACCATCCAGTCACATGTGTGTGGCATGACTTTGATGCCTTATCCATCGGCTGGAGCCTAAACCTGGGACAGGGCTCATATCTGTCGCCTATGGATGGAGGCCCATTTAGCAACACTATAGTGAGACCACTGTACATATATTTATGCAAAATTATAATATGTAAGTCATAGTTTAGACTCAACCTCTCATATTCAGGTTCGCCTTAGCTCAATGGATGTGGGTTTAAAGGTATACTATAGGGTTAAAACTGGAGGGGAGGTGAATATAGGAGTTAAACTTAAACCCCTTGAGACTCCCTCCACAGTCCCCTACCTGATCGCTTCCTGTAAGCTGACACATATTACTTGATCGCGGGGGGGGGGAGGCACCAAATCCAATGGCTCTCAATGTTAAGCACGCTGAGAGCCATTGGTGGGAACTGGTTCCCAAAGGTCCCAATCGCCATGAATCTAAGCTCAGCATTCAGGCCCTGGGCAGGACTAAGTCCCTCCACCAAAGTGATCAAACAGCCCCCCAAAACATCACCTGGAGGGAGGAAAGGGGAGAAAGCACTCAGGGCACTATGACCCCTCAAATTACAGTGCCGAGCAGTTTATTTTCTTGTAACACACCGCTGGTCATGTACTGTCACATAAGAGCTCCTCCATACAATGTCATTAAATACAACATAAATCCTGCAGATATTTACAACACTCACAAATACACTTAGGCTAGGGTCAAACGAAAGCATTTTTACACGCGAACGTAAAAAAAAGTGCGTCCGAACGCATTGACGTACTTTTTCACAGATTGTGCGAAAACGGTCATACGATGCGCATTTTCGTGCGCGATGTTTTACGAATCCAAACCAGGAAACTTTTTGCGTCTGGACGTTATGTTGGCCGGACATGAGCAGGGTCTGACGTCTCCAAATCACACACACACACCGCTAGCGGACGCAGCGCACTCTGTACGTCCGTACTAGAGGTTCTGCGTTCTCGAAAAAATGCGTTCATTTTCCACTTGCGTTGCGCAGCCGGACTTTCGTGCGACCGTACTTCGTATATTGGCCGTCATTGCCCGGCATTTGCTGCTAGTGCGGCCGTGATTAAGTGCGCCTAAACGCACGTTAAAAGTGCGCTGGTCTGACCCCAGCCTTACTGTTACAAATTAAACATTACTTTTAAAAAAAAAGTCACCCCCTCGATGTAACTCAGCCAATAGGTGCTCTGAGCCTTCCATTGGATAATTACTGCAGTGATTAACCCTTTCGCTGCTGAGGCTTTTCCCGCCTCTGTGCTGAGCTCATTTTTACCAGTTTTGCTCATCATGTTTAAACGTGTTTTGAAGGCTTATTTTAGTATATGACCCAGACATATTATATATCGTTCTTTCCGTCAGACTCGGCAGATTCATAATATGTCATTATTATATGTATACGTCATGACCTGTCTGTATATTATAACAAAAAATGCAATAAAATATGAATTTTCAATAATTTACAACGTGTTTTTTTTTCACATTTTAACATGCGAGCAATTGCGGTTATATTCTGTATGGGGTGCGCTTGTTAAAAAAATTAGAGATGGGGTCTCGTTACATTTTTTTTTGGGGAAAATTACGCGATTTTTAACAAACGCACCGCATACAAAAATCGTTAGTGCAGCATCATTGTTCACATTATAATTGAAATGGGAACAATATTGCTGCATTAACAAACCAAAAAAAAGAAAAAAAAATTGTTTATTTTTTTTTGTAATTTTTTTAAATTTTTTAATTTTTATTTTTTACTTTTATTTTTTATTTTTATTTTTTATTTTTATTTTTTTGACAAACTTTTTTCACAGTAGTGTTTGGTATCGTTGGAACGGCCATGCTCTGGCCGATCCAACAGTACCAAACTTTAAAACCCTAGCTGCCACGGATCGGGAGATAGGGGGTTCATTGGAACCCCCATCTCCACCATTGGTGGCAGCTAGGAGTTAACTCCAGGACTGGCGTCATCGTGCTATGCACGATGACGCCAGTCCTCAGGGGGAGTTCCCGGAGGCTTGGCCGACATCCAAGATGTCGGCCAGCTCCGGGAAAGGATCACGAACCGGCGCTTTTCAGCGCCGATTCGTGATCCGGCCCCCATGGGGTTAATGCCAGGTACCATTTGGAAGGGCAGGCTGTGCCCTTCCAAACGGTGCCTGGGTTAACCCCCTGCACGCCGCCGATCGGGAGGGAGAGAGGTCCGAAGGACCTCCCTTTCAGGCGCCTCCTCCGCACATGCGGGGGGCGCCTGAATTAGGTGTCATCGCGCCGCCGCGATGACACCTAATTACTCCGGCGGCGGTTCCGGATGCTGGGCTGACATCGAGGATGTCAGCCCGCACCGGGGGGGCCAGCCGATCGCGCGCGGACCCCCAACCCGACGCCGAACGCTGACCCCAAGAGAGGACGCGCTCAGCGCGTCCCCGCATGGAACGTGACATGCGGTTGGACGCGCTGAGCGCGTCCTTAGCAGCGAAGGGGTTAATAGGTTTCAGCAAAAAATGAGGTCATGTGACTCCCTGAATATACTGAATGAGCAGGTTTTTCCATCAATGAGTTTTTCTCCCCTGATGGCACAGCGGGCATATTCCAAGATGGCAATGCCAGGATTCATCGGCATCAAATTGTGCAAGAGTGGTTGAGGCAGCATGAGACATAATTTTCACACATGGATTGGCCACCGCACAGTCCAGACCTTAATCCCATTGAGAATCTTTGGGATAATGTGCTGGAGAAGACTTTACGCAGCGCCGCGACTCTCCCATCATCAATACAAGATCTTGGCCACAAATTAATGAGACTCTGGATGCAAATAAATGCTGTGACATTGCATGAGCTTACAGACACGATGCTGCGGTGAATGCGTGACGCAATCACAGCAAAAGGCGACGCAACCAAATATTACACTGTGTGACGTTTTGGCCTGGCTGTGTATATAATACACAATGACCTTTCATAAGGTGTAGGTCACATCCGCACACAAACATAAGTACACGATGTTCAGGGCCGGATTAAGATCTCCATGGGCCTGGAGCTGAATATTTTGGTGGGCTTTTTTTGGAATTTAGTGAAATGACAACATATTTTAGGCTATTTAATATTGCATATATATGTATATCTTACCAGGCAGATATGTGTGAGTAAATTTCCATTCAGATTTCAATCATCACAGCGTGTAAAATAATTTTTTCATATTTTATCATTCAAACCTCTGGTTATATATTCTATAGGGAATTCTTGTTAAAAAAATTAATAAATGGGAACCTGTAACTGCATTTTTCTGAGAAAATATAAAATTTTAACCCAAAAATTTGATATTTCCCATGTGCTTTGGATAATGGTGTATTATGAATGATATGACGATGTATAAAACACTGACTTTGCTCCCAGCATGGGAAAGGAGAAGGTGAGTAATGGCAGTGGTATTGCTCATTTTATACGTGACAAATGGACAATACCATCGCTTTGGAACAAAAAATAAATTAAAATGTTTTTTGTTTTCTTTTTCGTTTAGATTTTACAATGTCATGTTTGGTATCAATGCAAAGGCCAGACTCTGTCCTGTCTGACGCCTCATTTGACCTTGCAAGGTGTAAAGATTAGTGGCGCAGGGTTCCAAAGCCCCCAGTGCACTCTGCTGCAGTGTGGCGGTTTAGGTTCTTGATGTAACAATTCGTAAAAATGGATTGTACCATCACCTCCACACTTGTTAGTGACATGAAAAATGAGATGGTGAGTTAATGCAGCATCATTGTTCCCTTTATAATTGAAAAATATTGCTGTGTTAGAAAGAATACAAAATAAAGAAATATTTATTATTTTATTTTTCTTGTTACATAAAACCTGGTCATGTGTGGTATCATTGGAAAGATCATGCTCTGACCTTTCCAGTGATATGTCATATGACCCTGTAGCTGCTATGGAGGTGGAGATATAGTTGTCCAAATGCCCATCAATGCAGACAAATTTATCCTTTCTGTGGGCCTATTCTGGGGCATGGGCCTGGAGCTGCTGCTCCATCTGCCCCTATGTTAATCCGGCCCTGACGATGTTAAATTTCACTGTCACACACCCTGTTACATAACAAAGAACACAAACATACATTCATCATACACACAAAACAAAAGAAGCGCGCCGATTGTGACCGGCATACAATATAAAGTCTCTGTTCTGATTTCAGCAGATTAGTTAGAGGGGAGCAGGGTCTGAAGTGGTTTTGTGGCTTCTGCCTCCTCCAGCTTCCTCCCTTACTATCCTCCATTCCTCCATTCGCCGCCGAGGTGAGGGTTACATCCTGTTATTGCTGCGGGAGACCACATCGAGAGAGACACACGCAGGGGGATGTGTGAGGAGCGAGATTAACAGGGAGATAAAAGAGACAGAGACTTATGAGCACGGAAAGAGACACAGGTATACACAAAAAAATAATAACTTTAAATTAAATTTATAACATTTTGCACGTCTATACAGGGTTAACCCCAGGGGTCAAGTCCGTACAAAAAAAAAAATAGGTGTGGGACCTCTCCAAGATTTCTGCCCCTTAAAAAGCAATGATCACCGAGCACTTAACACAAACACACACTCAAATATGATACATATATATGTGGATTTGTGCAGAAATATCTGATAAATCTTATGGGCTCTATTACAATGTTGACGCAAACGTCAAACTTGCGTGAGCATTAACGTTAGCCGCGGTGTCTAACGCATATTACAATCCAAACGCAAATGGGTTAAAAAACCCGTTTGCGTTTGGTACCTTGCACTTCTCTACGCGAGGTTACTGTACTTTGTGCTCCCTATACTTAACATGGGGAGCGCAAAGTGTTAATCGGCGCTGGATTACAAAGTCCCAGCGCTGATTAACGTCCGGCTCTGGTCAGCGAAAAGTTAATGAGCGCCAAGGCTTGGTGTTAACGGATTCCGCTTCTGATCTGCAGAATCTGTTAACACCAGCCAAAAAAATTTAAAAAGCATCTAATACTCACCCTCTGTCCCGCGGTGAGGACCGCGGCTCCAACCGCCTCCTCCGGCCGGCGGGAGCGGGGAAAGACTGGGGTAAAAAGTCCCCCCAGTCTCTCCCTGCGTATCACTACGCCGACCGGCCGGATATCGCGAGGCGAGATCCGGCTGGTCACGTGACCGGCAGGGAGAAACTCAATGGAGTCCTATGGACTCCAGCAAGTGGATGCTCGCGGCTGCGCTCAGCGCTGCCGCGAGCATCCAGAATTTTACTCTCGGAAACAATGCAGACAGCATTTTTTGCACCTGCATTGTAATCCAGCGTTAAAACTCGGGCGCAAGGGGGAAAACTGCAGACAGAGATATGATTGATCACCTGAATACAAGCTCTATAATGAGTGGTGGGATCAATAGGAACTCTGTTCCCTCTGAAAAAATAGTGGAGGAACTGCATTCCCCATCGACTTGACCCCTGGTTAACCCCAAATAGCTCTCTGGTGACCTGTTCATTAACATGACTGTACAATGGATACAAATTCAATCGCAGATGCTCAAAAAAAGGAGATTTTACATACAATAGTTTTGTGTTATATCACCTTCAATCACGATATTATACGATACCAGAACATACACACAGTTTTTTTCTTTGCAAGCAAGGGCTTTTATTCTAGATTAGCAGGATCCATTGAGAATTGGTACCTGGGGAGGCCATAAATTGTTATTGTAAGGACCTAACATGACTTAATGTAACCTTCAGGAGAGCATAACTCGCTTTTTGTCTGCGTTCGCCTTCTAAGGTTGCAGGTCCGTTCTTACAAATCCATTACATTGGGTACATATTGTTTTAACTTGCTTTTTTTTTCATCTGCAGAATTGCAGATGAAGCGATGGGGCTTTCAGAGCCAGCTCATAATCAATTAGTAAACAAGTTAAAGAGGAGCGGATGCAAAGGAGTAAATACTCTGCATATTGCTTTTATCATCGTTGAAAATTTTCCATTAACACTCGGCCCTCTATCCTTACACCAGTTTTCAATTGAAGACTTTTGAAACCTTTCTCACAGGACAATATTATTTTTTTTAGCAAAATCTAACTAAATTACCCGGCCAAAAGGTCACACGTTGTAATATTTGATTGTGTCGCCTTTTGCTGTGATTGCGGCACACATTCTCCGTGACATCGTGTCGATAAGCTCATGCAATGTCGCGGCATTTATTTGCGTCCAGAGTAGGATTAATTTGTTGCCATGATCTTGTATTGATGATGGGAGAGTCGCAGCGCTGTTCCCCGGAATATCACTCTAAAAGTGGGACGCTACGGAGAAACCTGCAGGCGCAAGTTTTCCCCGTTAGAATTTTACCATTCGCTATCACTTCCTTAACGCTAGCACTCACATAAATGAGCATTAGCGCTAGCTTGATCGAGGTGATATCGTGCCGCACACATCACCTCACGATCGTTAACGGGTTAAAAATCCAATAGCGCGTCGGTATTAGCGCTTTTTAGCGGGAGCTTTCTGTACTTTGTGCTCCCTATACTTAACATGGGGAGCGCAAAGAGTAAGCAGAGAGTAATTAGCGGTAGGATCACAAAGTCCCAACACTAATTACTCACCGCTGTCACTATCTAAAAAGGTTTGTTACAGCTTAGGCTGGGGTTACACGAGCGCTCTTTTTGCGTCCGTCTGACCGCACTGTTTGCTGTACGTCTTAGCTTTTCAAAGGAGTCAATAGAGTACAAAACACAAAGCACATGCGCTCTTTTTTCACGTGCGCGCAATGCATGTTGCGATGGATTACAAAATGCCATCAACGTGAAAAAGCTAAAACGGACGTAGAAAAACCCCTGCATACAGCTTTCTTTTTTCTTTTTTCTCAACGTCGGTCGTAAATAACTGATACAATGTAACCACAATTTATTTATTTATTCATTTATAAAGTATTTTACCAGGAAGGATACATTGAGACAAAATCATCTGTTATAAAGTGCATCCGTTTCAACGGACGCACTGTGAGCAATCAGTGCGCTCACGTGACCGCAGCCTTCGAGCTTCTGCAGAATCAGTTAGCTGCAGCTGTAACCCCCCCAAAAAACAAATACTCACCTCTCATCCTGCGGCGAAAACGACGGGCCGATCCGCCGCTCCTGGCTGCCAGGAGTAGGAGGAGACTGGAGGAAAAAAGTCCCCAGTATCCCTCTGTGATCACTCCGCCAACCCACAGTATCTCGCAAGCGGCAAGATCCTGCTGGTCATGTGACCCGACAGCAGAATACTCGCGATTGGCACTTTAGCACTGCCCCGAGCATCTTTAGCGCTGCCCCGAGCATCTTTAGCGCTGCCCCGAGCATCTTTAGCGCTGCCCCGAGCATCTTTAGCGCTGCCCCGAGCATCTTTAGCGCTGCCACCGAGCATCTTTAGCGCTGCACCGAGCATCATTAGCGCTGCCCCGAGCATCTTTAGCGCTGCCCCGAGCATCTTTAGCGCTGCCCCGAGCATCTTTAGCGCTGCCCCGAGCATCTTTAGCGCTGCCCCGAGCATCTTAACGCTGCACCAAGCATCTTTAGCGCTGCCCCCAAGCATCTTTAGCGCTGCACCGAGCATCTTTAGCGCTGCCCCGAGCATCTTTAGCGCTGCCCCGAGCATCTTTAGCGCTGCACCGAGCATCTTTAGCGCTGCACCGAGCATCTTTAGCGCTGCACCGAGCATCTTTAGCGCTGCACGAGCATCTTTAGCGCTGCACCGAGCATCTTTAGCGCTGCCCCGAGCATCTTTAGCGCTGCCCCGAGCATCTTTAGCGCTGCCCCGAGCATCTTTAGCGCTGCCCCCAAGCATCTTTAGCGCTGCACCGAGCATCTTTAGCGCTGCCCCCAAGCATCTTTAGCGCTGCACCGAGCATCTTTAGCGCTGCCCCAAGCATCTTTAGCGCTGCCCCGAGCATCTTTAGCGCTGCCCCGAGCATCTTTAGCGCTGCCCCCAAGCATCTTTAGCGCTGCCCCGAGCATCTTTAGCGCTGCCCCGAGCATCTTTAGCGCTGCCCCGAGCATCTTTAGCGCTGCCCCCAAGCATCTTTAGCGCTGCACCGAGCATCTTTAGCGCTGCCGAGCATCTTTAGCGCTGCCCCGAGCATCTTAACGCTGCACCAAGCATCTTTAGCGCTGCCCCCAAGCATCTTTAGCGCTGCACCGAGCATCTTTAGCGCTGCCCGAGCATCTTTAGCGCTGCCCCGAGCATCTTTAGCGCTGCACCGAGCATCTTTAGCGCTGCCCCCAAGCATCTTTAGCGCTGCCCCGAGCATCTTTAGCGCTGCCCCGAGCATCTTTAGCGCTGCCCCGAGCATCTTTAGCGCTGCCCCCAAGCATCTTTAGCGCTGCACCGAGCATCTTTAGCGCTGCCCCGAGCATCTTTAGCGCTGCCCCGAGCATCTTTAGCGCTGCCCCCAAGCATCTTTAGCGCTGCACCGAGCATCTTTAGCGCTGCCCCCAAGCATCTTTATCGCTGCACCGAGCATCTTTAGCGCTGCCCCGAGCATCTTTAGCGCTGCCCCGAGCATCTTTAGCGCTGCACCGAGCATCTTTAGCGATGTTTTATTAACTGATGAAGCCGAATTATTCGGCGAAACGTGTCTTAAACAGCATATTTATGCTTTTTATTGCAACTTTATACCCATTTTTACTTTAAAAATTAAAAGTTTTTTTTCCAACCCATCAGAAGGTGAATTTTCATTTTCCTTTCTTCACCAATGATCTATTTGGGACGGCAGAGAACCTACAAGAGGGCATAGGGTTGCCAAAAATACTCTACAAGCGGATACCCCCTCAGAGCCAGGACACGGCCTCTGAATCCTGTAAGTACCCCCTAGGGGACCAGTAAGGGGCAACTAGCGCTATACGCTGCACAATGGTTTCTTTCCCCTTGTATATCCCATAGAAAGCCTGAATGTCTTGCTGAGCCAGTTAAAGAAGACTTGACTCAGAAGCTGGGGGACGATAAAGAGAGACTTATGAACTATTGTCAATCACTTTAACTTTTAAGTAGAGAAGCATATATGCAAAAAAAATTTGTGTAAAGATTCATTAGCCACTGTAATTGCAGGAATCTCTGTTTTACAATCTCACATTCACCATTTGGCTATTCATATCAGCAAAATAGCTGACCACATTATACGTGCGCCTAAAGGCTACCTTTTCTTATCTTTAGCGACTCCCGAGCATCTTTAGCGCTACACCGAGCATCTTTAGCAATGCCCGAGCATCTTTAGCGCTGCACCGAGCATCTTTAGCGATGCCCCGAGCATCTTTAGCGCTGCCCCGAGCATCTTTAGCGCTGCACCGAGCATCTTTAGCGATGCCCCGAGCATCTTTAGCGATGCCCCGAGCATCTTTAGCGCTGCACCGAGCATCTTTAGCAATGCCCGAGCATCTTTAGCGCTGCACCGAGCATCTTTAGCGATGCCCCGAGCATCTTTAGCGCTGCCCCGAGCATCTTTAGCGCTGCACCGAGCATCTTTAGCGATGCCCCGAGCATCTTTAGCGATGCCCCGAGCATCTTTAGCGCTGCACAGAGCATCTTTAGCGATGCCCCGAGCATCTTTAGCGATGCCCCGAGCATCTTAAGCGCTGCACCGAGCAGGACACTAGGAACCGCTATGGGGCAGTCCAGCTCCTGCCACATAATCCACTGGTGAAATTGGAACGCTAAGGGGAAATTTGCGAATGCACATTTTTCCCCTTGGCACCCCCGTTGCAGCTCAGGGCAGCTGCTAGTGCCCTAAGTCTTTTTTACCTTTCCATTACCATCTCACGTCACAATCTCTTTAAATGTTTTATTTTTACTATTTTATTTATCTTAAAGAACAATCAGAGCCAGAGTTATGGCGTGTGCGTCGCTGCTGGCAGAGGTTATTTTGGTGTTGTTGTTGCATGCGAGATCTATAATTACACACATACAGGTACTTGAGGGATGAGGTATAAGTAGACATAAGGGGGGGATGTGGTGGGTTTCTGGCATGTTTGAAATTCGGAAACAAGTGGTAAATCTGAACTTAACACTCAAGAGCAGAAAAGAATAAGAGGAATGTGATTTACAGCCCCTCCAACACACCCAGAGACCACAAAAGCTCGACTTCACAGACACACAAACCCCCACTTCCCCCGACACATAGTCACTTGTAACCAGACATGTATACTGATACAAACATTCTCTGTTAATTCATGGCATTGGTAATAAAAGCGAGTCTTGTCTTGCACTGTAGGACTCTACGTTACAATATAGTTTATTTTTAAAGGGATACACAAATCAAAACAGAGTAGGGATGCACCGAAACAGAAATTTCTGGCCGATACCGAAACCAAAAATTCGGGATCGGTTCGGTCGAAAACCGAAACATAAATCAGACATGAGAACCTGGAACTGGAGGCCGGGCTGAGCCGGGGACTCGCCTGATCCCGAAGGCTGGCCGAGCCCAGGTTCGCATGGCTGATTGGTTGCACCTACATACTCATCTACATCCGGGGGCTCGCCTGAGCCTGGAGGACAGCCGAGCAGCCTGCGACGGCCGGAGGACGGTCACCGCTAGAGCTCAGGACCGATGTAGGAGGATGTAGGTGAGTATGTGTAGGCAACTAGTCCCAGGCCAAGCCGGGGGCTCGCCTGAGCTTGGAAGACGGCCGAGCAGGGAGATTTTCGGCCGATTTTTTTTTTTCTGCTGAATTTCCATTTCGGACGAAACCGAAAACACCATTTTCGGCCGATGATTTTCGTTGGCCGAAATTTCGGTGCATCTCTAAAACAGAGTTCCCTTTTTTTGCCACTGGTTACTTTCACCAAGGCTGTTTTAGGAGGGGGCAGGGATCGAAAACTAGACTGAAGAAGATCAAGGTGAGTTTTATGATCGGCATTATACTATTAGTGAATTGGGTGTTAACGAGCCTTTGTAGAAGTTATGAAGCAAAACAAGGTAAAGATGGGCGCATGTGATTGAGAGACTGTTTATTACATGGGGATGACATTAGTATGTGTGAAGGGTGCAGTGAAGACACCAGAGGAAAGACACAGATTGGTGTAAGGCTGGCTGTCAACTGGGTCTGTAGTCAGACAACCGACTTGGCCATCCGACTACTGACGACTTTCTTGAACAATCCGGGTCATCCACTTGAAGCGACTATGGATGACCCAGATCGACCGACGCACAGATCGCAGAACACATCGGACTGAAGGGAAAAAAAACGCTGCCAAACGCTCACAAAGACCGCCGGACTGCAGGAAAAAAAAACGCCACCGAAGACCACTGGGCTGCAGAGAAAAAACAAAACGGAACCTGCTATTCTTCTAACAGGTGTTTAAACAAAGAATACATAAAAATGTGTCTAAATAATAAAAAAGTCCTTTAAAAAAAGAATAGAAAGGTCTGTTATAGAATTTAAAAAAACACCTTTTTAAAAAAATTGTGAATCAAACATTTTGTCAAAAAAATACCTAAAATACAAAAAGATGTTCAGAAAAATAAATATATAGATGTTTTTGCTGAAAATAAAAATAACCAGTCTAATTTAAAAAAATGAAAATATTATTTTACATTGAATCCTATGGGATTCGCCTGTTTTACCTGTCGAACTGAACTACCGAAAATTAGGGCATTTTTTTCATGTTTGCTGTATCAGGTCATTCGGCATTGTCTGACCAATCCCATTCAAATGGGAAAGATCGCTAGTCTGATGTAGTCGAATGAAGTCGTCCAATGGAAGTCGGAGGCAGTGGAAGAGGGCTGATTCTCCTGAGTTGTGGGATTAGTTTGACGACTATGGACGACTTGTTTGTCGGACAAATACAGACCAAGTGGACGACCAGCCTAAGACATAGGGAAACAAATTGTATAAGCTGCTAGGGGACAGAATCAACGGGACAAATGAAAGTCCCTTGACCTCCGGTTGGGGGGGCCTTAAGGCTGGCCGTTCCCTGACACCGTAGTCGGACGACCACTGGATGCGTCTGTGGATGAGCCAGGTCGGCTGACAGACAGGCCATCGAATGAAGAAAATCCCTGCTGAAAAAAACATGTCTTTTGTGCTGACACGGTATTTCAGCACCAAGGACAGCCGTGTCCAGCGCAACCGAAGCAGGAAAAGAAAAAAAACATCACCAAAGGCTGCGGGGGGGGGGAATAAACCCCCTGTCCCTGGTGCTGATATGGCTTTCAGCACCAAGGACAACTATGCTGAATGCAGCCGGCCTGAAGGGGAAAAAAAAAAGATGCATTCGGCAAGAGAGAAGAAGCTTCGTCTTTTTAAAAATAAATGGTAACCCAAAATTTCACCTAAAAAATCCAGAAAAAAAACCTAAAAAATCTAAACTAAACTAAAAAACTATACTAAAAAGGCTTTTTACAGCGGATGAAAATAATAAACAGTTGAATTAAAACAAAATTATTTTTCACATTGATTCTATGGGCTGTCTACTAACTGAATCACTTCTCTACGGGGCAATTTCCCATCCGTGGCTCAGCGGCTTAACTATACAATTCCTCTTTTTTTAATGTAAATTGTACCAGATCGTCCGATTTCATCTCCCCTAAAAATTGGAAGGATTGCTACTCTGTTGTAGCCACAAAAAATTGTCTGAAGTCGTCCGATGGTGGTCGGATGAGGGCTGATTCACCTGCACGTTGTGGGATCAGTCGGACGACTTCAGTCGATATCGGATGATCGCACCATCGCGCCGATACGTACACCCAGTGGACGGCCAGCCTGAAGGATCATGTTAGAGTCAAATTATTTAGGTGAGTTATTCGGGTAGTGGTGGGATTTATTGCTTTATGTCGTGTATCAGTTTCAGTGAATTAATTTATAATGATGTCTTCAACGAGTTACGTGTAGCTTAGTGATTCGGCTGCTTCAAGGCAAAGGAGTTAAAAGGTGCCAAATAGGTGTCTGGGGTGACGAGAGTAAAGGGGTTATTCAGAGAGGTCCGAAATGTTGCCGAAATGTAAGCGGATACTGAAAGTCAGAGTACGGTGACATTTCGGGGCCATTCGGCTATTCAGAGAGCAGGCAGTTCGCCAAATTTTGGCGCATTGCCTGCACGTACGGTGCCTGTTTGGCGGCAGTGAAATCCCCCATAGAGAAGCAATGGTTAATCTGTTCACAGACACCGAACAGCAGAGAAAAGTGGCCGCCGGATTGCCGGTGGTTTCATTCGTCAGGTTTATTTTTTTAAAGAAAGTATTTTACCAGGAAGGATACATTGAGATACATTCTCTCGTTTTCAAGTATGTCCTGGGTAGCGAGTATGTTCCGTTAGGTGTCTTGCCCAAGGACACTTACTGGAGAGTAAGAGGTGCTCATCGGGATCGAACCCATGACTCCACAGGCTCTCTCCATGCAGAGCAGTGATGTTACCTCTACTCCAACCAGCCGGTATATTCAGGCGAATCCCATAGGCTTCAATGTTAAAAATATTCCCGTTTTAATGCAATATCTAATGAACTGTTTATTATTTTAATCTGCAGTAAAAAGTCTCTTCATTTATAGATTTTTTAGGATCTTTTAGGCATTTTTCGGCAAAAAATTCTGTGTTTTTTTTTTAATCGTTTTTTCTGTAGCAGACCTTTTTATTATAATTCATTGGATCTTATATGTAAATTCCAGACATTTTTGTTCAGTTGTTTTTTTGCAAACAGCGTTTCACTTTTCAAACATTCAAGCGTACTGTTTTTTTTTTTCGTTTTTTTGTACCACGTTTGTCAGCTTTCTCCGGCGGCTGCTCCGCACTGTGATCGGCGGCTTGTCGCCTTTTTCTGGCTTGTCCGGCACGGTTTTTGCAACGGTTTCTGCGAGTTTTCAGTGAGTGTTCGGCGAGTGTTCGTTGGGTTTGCGGTGGGTTTTCCCTGCACTACAGGGACCCTACGGTGAATGCTGAATATACCGCAGGGTGGGAACTTTGATTCCCTGAAGTGCAGGGAAGCGCAGGGAATGAGAGGGCACCGAAATGTAGGGAACATTTCGGTGCCCTCTGAATAACCCTGTTAGTCAAAAAGACCTAAATATTTTAAGTTGTTTTTTTTTATCGAGGCGGGGGTTGTGGTTTAAGGTCATAACATGAATTTATAGTGTAGGGCGTCAGAAGAGAAAGGTGATTTCCTTCCAGCAGCGCTCAACTTACGAGAACACGGTGTAAAGCAGTGAGTTTGCTTTGTGTTGGAAACATGGTCATTTCAATGACCAGGATGTGGTTTGTTCTTTTTTAGGTGGTGGAAAAAATAGAGTTGCAAAATGTGGTGGACAGGAAAGAAGTGAGCAAGGCGAGTGTAGAAAGTGGCAGCTGGCAGAGAGATGTTACAGATTGGCTGGTCTAGGTGGATGTTGGCTTACGCTGTTGGATGGGAGGAATATAGAGGACAGAAGTCAGAAAGTAGCAATCCAAGAGATAAAAAGGGTTGTTACCAGGAAAGGCTTAATGATCTTAACATGTACAGCTTGGAAAAAAGACGAGACAGAGGAGATATGATAGAAACATTTAAATACGTAAAGGGAATCCACAAGGTAGAAGAAGGGAGTATATTTAAAAGGCCACCGGAATACGCAGCGCAGGCAGTGCAATATAATTTATCGTGCTGCCTGTGTCTGCATTTCCACTCGCCCACGCTTGATTTGCACTCCCAAAATGCGAGCTGGCGAGTGCAAATTTTGACCCCTGTCCATAAGGATATAGACACCTTAGAGAGAGTTCAGAGAAGGGCTACTAAAATGGTGTATGGCTTGAAGGAGAAAAGTTACCAGGAAAGGCTTAATGATCTTAACATGTATAGCTTGGAAAAAAGACGAGACAGAGGAGATATGATAGAAACATTTAAATACGTAAAGGGAATCCACAAGGTAGAGGAAGGCAGTATATTTAAAATGAAACAAAGTAGCAAAACAAGAGGACATAGTTTTAGATTAAAGGGGCAAAGGTTTAAAAGTAACATCAGGAAGCATTATTTTACTGAGCGGGTGGTGGATACATGGAACAGTCTTCCAGTAGAAGTGGTAGAGGCCAAAACAGTAATTGAATTTAAGCAGGCATGGGATAGGCATAAGGCTATCCTAAACAAAAGATAAATCCAGCTAAAGTATCCATGTAATTGGGCAGACTAGATGGGCCGAAAGGTTCTTATCTGCTGACATTTTTCTATGTTGTTAGCATGACCAGAGAAGATGAGAATCACGGTATTGTCAACTGCATGTCCCGGGGACTTTGACCACTCATTGAGACCAAGCCAGAGGAATCTTGAGTCTCCTGAGCATAGAGGTGATGTGGATCAGGTTGTCAAAGGCTCCAAATATAAGAGAAGGAATGTCAGAGGAGAGAAGACTGTGAAACTAAGCAGAGATATGGTAAAGGAAAATGGCAGAACCAGAGGGAAGCAGGTAACAATAAAGGGTCTATTCCCAAAACATTGGTTTTTCGCCACACTTCGGTGATTCCATTCTGCCGAAAATACGGTGAATTCACTATTTTGCGAATGTTCACCAAATTTTGCTGAAATTGGAGTCGCTGAAGCAGTTATCGAACATCGCAAAAACCGCCGTACATGCATTAAAGTCACTTATCCTGGCGTTAACGCTTAGCTTCACTAGGGGATAGGGCCCTAAGTGTTTAAACAATCTACATGAATTCGGTCACCACAAGGTTCTTGTAAACAGTCTTTAGAGTGGAAGGCAATCTGTCATGATTCCCTGAGCCCAACACACGCAGAAACAAAATATCGGCCCAAATCAAAGTTTCAGCACAAATTAAATCATTTCGTTATGGGACCTAAACGAAATAAAACTAAATGCAAATGATACGAAATGCTGAAAGAACTAAAGAAAACAATCAAACGAAATAAATTTCGTAACAAAATGACCTGAAACAAAAAAAAAAACCAAATGATCTGACATGAAAAAGAAAAGAAACAGCAAACAGACGTTTTTTTTATTGATTTTTTTTTTAGGATTGTTTTGGCATTTTCAGGATGTTTTAGGTGAAAGTTTAGGTTTCCACACTTATTTTAAATGTAATAATGAGGTCTGTTTTTCTTTGCTGAACGCATGCAGCTGGATTATTTTCTTACAGTCTGTGTGCGTTCAGCAATAAAAAAATGGCTTTTTGGTTTGCTGCAATTAGGAATTATAAATGATTTAAGAAATATTTAATAAAAACTTGGGTTTATTTTAACATTGAAAACTATGATGGAAAATTCCAATTAATATCAACTATCAAATTGATCTTAACTTACAATACAAGTAATGGTCAGCAAACGACTTTATGAAACAAATTAATTTCGATTCACTGTTTAATTTTACTCAAATACTAAATCTGTGACACAGCTTAATATTTAACCCTAGCTTGTCTTTTAACAGCAAAATTTGATTAATTGGGGTTTTATTTAGTGATCCGAAATTCGAATCGATATCAACTATCGAACTGATATATTAACTATCGAATTGATTTGATATAGCAATTCGAATCAATATGAAATTTCGAATCGATACGAAACTAAACAAAATTAGCAATGAAATTCCAAAAACAAAATTATTTTAAAACGAAAAGAAACTAGACGAATTTTTCAGCCGTGCACATCTCTAGTTTCTCATACAAACCGAGAATAAAGGACACCAGAAAACAGAAACATTAAGGAATGTTTGCACAACAATGTGATGTACTGTAAGGAGCGTCGCCGCCGGCGTAATAAAAAACCTAAAAGCTAGTGCTGGCTCATAGTAAGCTTTCAGGAGTAATTACCAAGACTCACCTCCACCATACAGCGCACAGGTGTTGTATAATTTAGCTGAATGTTCCATGCTTAAAACCCAGCCACACCTGAAGCCCAATGCTTTTTCATTGCCTTGGAATCTCCAAGCTGGAAGGAGCTAAACCTGTCTTGTCCAGATCACCTGAATACCAGTTTCCTTACCGCTGGACCTCGTCTTAGAAAAAAGACCTTCTACCACAGTTCCTGTTAAAATGCCTTCTACCACAGTTCCTGTTAAAAGACCTTCTACCACAGTTCCTGTTAAAAAAACCTTCTACCACAGTTCCTGTTAAAAAAACCTTCTACCACAGTTCCTGTTAAAAAAACCTTCTACCACAGTTCCTGTTAAAAAAACCTTCTACCACAGTTCCTGTTGAAAGACCTTCTACCACAGTTCCTGTTAAAAGACCTTCTACCACAGTTCCTGTTAAAAGACCTTCTACCACAGTTCCTGTTAAAAGACCTTCTACCACAGTTCCTGTTAAAAGACCTTCTACCACAGTTCCTGTTAAAAGACCTTCTACCACAGTTCCTGTTAAAAGACCTTCTACCACAGTTCCTGTTAAAAGACCTTCTACTACAGATCCTGTTAAAGACCTTCTGCTGCAGACCTGTTTAAAGACCTTCTGCTGCAGACCTGTTTAAAGATCTCCTGTTGCCGACTCCTCAGAATCCTCAAACCGCTGCCCTGCATCCTGCAGAATCCTCAACCCACTATCCTGCAGAATCCTCTACAGATACAGAACCCTCTGCATTTCCCAGGACTCTCTGCCTACAACTAATTCTCTGCTTTTGTTTTCTATTTTTCCTAAGACCTTCCTCCAATATCCAGTCTCCTAACTAGGTCTCTCTCCATACTCGGCCTAACCCTGCTATATCTACTTTCTTATGTATTATAGTTCAGTATAGGTTTAGTATTTTCTTTTCTCTACCATTCTCTCAACTTGTCTTCTGCTTAATTTTATTGCTGGTTATTATTTATACAGTGTCTCCCCTTCCTGTCAGTATTACCCAGCTCCTTGATATTTGTTTATTGCTATTTATTTCTATATGTTTCCGGACTAGCCACTCATTCCTTCCTAAAGTGTGCTTCATGTTATAGTCTATTATATTCTGCCTATACCTGCAATCTGCATATATAATATATCCTCTCTGATTCCTTGCTACTCCACTGCTATATATATATATGTGTATATATATAATTTCTCCCTGTTCATTATCTGTGTTTGCTTCATTCCTTTTATGCTTTCAATAAATCTGTTTATATAAATCTATCTGCCTTGTAAGATTCCATTCATTGCATATTGGCTTGACCTTGCTGCCCCGGAACCTGTATCTTGACATGTACATACTGATATTTTGCAGGATGTGACTTCACACGAGGCCCTGGTTTGAGCAGGACCTTAGGCAACTGCCTATTTTGCCTGTTTATAGAGCTTTCTCTAATGTCCCTGGGGCCTGAGACGTTAGCTGGCTTTTTGCTTTTTACTTAAACATCTCTATCGTCCTGCCCAATCAAGACCAGGCGCAGCTCATTATAAGAACTAGCAGATTTTGAACTTTAAAACACCACTTCACAAAAACGAGTCGAGGACAGTCTGATCATGGCCTCGTCTTCTGAGTCAGTTTTTTTCCATTGTCGTCGAACTTTGCTTCCGACTCTCGTACCGGGTTATTTATGATTTCGGGGGAACTAATTTAAATTTACGCTTTGAAGTGGAAAATGCGATCGTTTAAGGTTTCCACCAGATTTTTCACAGATGTATCTTTAAGAACTACAGTATGTCAGCAGTTTTGCACTTTTGTGTCATTTTAATAGTTTTGCTATATTTATGGAGGATATGACTCCTCGGAGTCGACTTATTCAAGACCTGGTCAAGGCTCACCACTTTGCTCCACCACAAAGGTCCACAAGGAGTTTTCTTGTCCAGAATTCCATATTACGAGATATTCCAAAATCCGATACGTTTTTGAGCACCAACCTTATACCAAAAGTGGAAAAATCCATGTCTAACCTCATGTGGGGGTGTCTATAGTCACACATTGCCCTGGTGCCTCACAAGTGGTTAGGGTGGTCTTGAGTGTGATGTCCCCCTGATTACTAGTGTCAGGCATTGACGTGCACAATTGGAGCATTTATTACGTACACACTGCAAATAACTACATGCAGTTAATTGTCACGCTCTATATCATTAACCAAATAAGAAAGAACCAAAATATGTAGATTTGGACATAAAAGGTGGACAAGTAGGGTGACCTTTATCTGTTCGGCACCTTCTCTGTGCATGTTTGTGGTAGTGGGTGCTGGCAAAGTCATTGAACTTTGCTGAACTGCTTGATAGTTTTTTGACCTAGACAGGAAGAACAAACTTACAAACCCTATGCACTCTAACCACTACACCAAGGTGTAAGTTTTGCACGCAGTGAGCAGCGGGAGCCATAGTTTGATGACCACCCCACCGCCCCATGCTAAGCATCTGCTGGTCCAGCTGTGCTTTGGTTTTTCCGGCTTGTGATGTACGTGTGTACCTACATCCTGATATTTCTCAGTGGAAACCAGTGCTTACCAGTAAGTCTCTACTCGTTCTCCACCAGTCAGGCTGTGATGTGTTTTTTTAACATTCAAACCGATCAAAGCGTCAAATATAAACGTGAAAAGAACTCGAAACTTAGAAAAAAGCCTTTTTTTGAACTTTCCCTCTAGTTCTTTGTGTGCCGGCAGCGTCTGCTTCTATTTCAATTCAGCGGTTTTCTCATCACATTGCGAAGAAGAAGAAAGTAAAACTAGACGGCAGCTAAAAAAAAACAACAAATTTACACAAAGGATTAAATGCCGTGTCGGCCGTTTTATTAAAATGAAGAAAAAGGAACACAAGGAATAACCTCTAACACCGCTTCTGCTTTCAGAGAGAAGGATGACCGTGTAACGGCGCGTTTCACTTACACGTAAAAGAAAAAATGAAAATAATAAAAGTAGATCAGTAACAAGAACAAACATAGGAATGTAAAACTTTGAGTACATTGTTATGGACCAAAAGCTGCACATGTAGAACTCAATTACACTATACAATAATACAGTGTAATATAGTATGTAATGCAATACAGCATGATAATATATATTAAATACATATATATTACAGTATAAGAAGATAAAATTCAATACAACACAAAACAGTGTTACACAATATAATAAAATACAACATAATACAGAATAATATAACACAATAAAATGCAATACAGCACAACAATGTTACACAATATAATAAAATACAACATAATACAGCATAATATAACACAATGAAATGCAATACAGCACAACAATGTTACACAATATAATAAAATACAACATAATATAAGATGATAAAATTCAATTCAACACAACACAATGTTACTCAATATAATAAAATACAACACAATACAGCATAATATAACACAATAAAATGCAATACAACACAATGTTACACAATATAATAAAATACAACATAATATAAGATGATAAAATTCAATACAACACAACACAATGTTACACAATATAATAAAATACAACATAATACACCATAATATAACACAATAAAATGCAATACAACACAATGTTACACAATATAATAAAATACAACATAATATAAGATGATAAAATTCAATGCAACACAACACATTGTTACACAATATAATACAATACAACATAATACATCATAATATAACACAATAAAATGCAATACAACACATTGTTACACAATATAATAAAATACAACATAATATAAGATGATAAAATTCAATACAACACAATGTTACACAATATAATAAAATACAGCATAATATATGATGATAAAATTCAATACAACACAACACAATGTTACACAATATAATAAAATACAACATAATACAGCATAATATAACACAATAAAATGCAATACAACACAATGTTACACAATATAATAAAATACAACATAATATAAGATGATAAAATTCCATACAACACAATGTTACACAATATAATAAAATACAACATAATATAAGATGATAAAATTCAACACAACACAATGTTACACAATATAATAAAATACAACATAATACAGCATAATATAACACAATAAAATGCAATACAACACAATGTTACACAATATAATAAAATACAACATAATGTAAGATGATAAAATTCAATACAACACAACACAATGTTACACAATAATAAAATACAACATAATATAAGATGATAAAATTCAACACAACACAATGTTACACAATATAATAAAATACAACATAATACAGCATAATATAACACAATAAAATGCAATACAACACAATGTTACACAATATAATAAAATACAACATAATATAAGATGATAAAATTCAACACAACACAATGTTACACAATATAATAAAATACAACATAATACAGCATAATATAACACAATAAAATGCAATACAACACAATGTTACACAATATAATAAAATACAACATAATGTAAGATGATAAAATTCAATACAACACAACACAATGTTACACAATAATAAAATACAACATAATATAAGATGATAAAATTCAATACAACACAACACAATGTTACACAATATAAAATACAACCGAATATAAGATGATAAAATTCAATACAACACAACACAATGTTACACAATATAATAAAATACAACACAATACAGCATAATATAACACAATAAAATGCAATACAACACAATGTTACACAATATAATAAAATACAACATATTATAAGATGATAAAATTCAATACAACACAACACAATGTTACACAATATAATAAAATACAACATAATACAGCATAATATAACACAATAAAATGCAATACAACACAATGTTACACAATATAATAAAATACAACATAAAATAAGATGATAAAATTCAATACAACACAACACAATGTTACACAATATAATAAAATACAGCATAATATATGATGATAAAATTCAATACAACACAACACAATGTTACACAATATAATAAAATACAGCATAATATATGATGATAAAATTCAATACAACACAACACAATGTTACACAATATAATAAAATACAACATAATACAGCATAATATAACACAATAAAATGCAATACAACACAATGTTACACAATATAATAAAATACAACATAATATAAGATGATAAAATTCCATACAACACAATGTTACACAATATAATAAAATACAACATAATGTAAGATGATAAAATTCAATACAACACAACACAATGTTACACAATAATAAAATACAACATAATATAAGATGATAAAATTCAATACAATACAACACAATGTTGCACAATATAATAAAATACAACATAATATAAGATGCTAAAATTCAACACAACACAATGTTACACAATATAATAAAATACAACATAATATAACACAATCCAGCATGACATAACATAATACTGCATAATATAACGCAATAAAATGCAATACAGCACAACAAAATGTTACATAATATAACGGTGCAATATGATATAACGAGTTCGATAGGAAGGTGCACACTCCAGAACTCTTATATAATTAAAACTTTTATTATGTCTACATAGGGATCATCAACGTTTTAGTCCTTTGTGGACTTTTCTCAAGTCCACAAAGCAAACTGGTAGTTATATCGGCGGCTGCAAGCCGAGCACCTGAGCACAACCTGCTTCGTAGATTCTGGTTGCGGATCCCCGGGAGATACTATCTGATATAACAAAATATAACATAATATACGATAAAATTCAATACAGCACAACGAAATGTTACATAATATAATGATACTGTATAAAGAAATACAACACAATCCAGCATGACATAACATAATACTACATAATATAACACAATAAAGTCCTATACAACACAACAAAATGTTACATAATATAATGATACAATATGATATAACAAAATATGATAAAATTCAATTCAGCAACACAATGGGCAATATTACAAAGCTGGAGCTAACTTAGCTAGAACTGTTGTAAACTTAGCAACTCCATCTATATAATAAAAGAGTAAGGCTTTGGCTGTCCGTCGCCAAAGCCTTACTGCGCATGCGCGCGCAACCAGCGGCGGTTGGTTGCGCGCGCATGCAACCGCCGGCGGCACGAGCCGGCTGCCGGCTCGCCGCGGCGGTTACACATGCACACAGCAGCCGGGTAGAGGCTGCGCTCGCAGCCTCTACCCGGCTGCCGCGCGCATCCAACCCAGAGCGGCGAAGGGAAAGTTTCCTCCGCCGCTCGGGGGGTTGGATGCGCGCGGCAGCCGGGTAGAGGCTGCGAGCGCAGCCTCTACCCGGCTGCTGTGTGCATCTAACGGTCCCCCGAGCGGCGAAGGGAAAGTTCCCTCCGCCGCTCAGGGGTAGGATGCGCGCGGCAGCCGGTAGAGGCGCAGCCTCTACCCGGCTGCCGCGCGCATCCTACCCCCGAGCGGCGGAGGGAAAGTTCCCTCGCTTCCGCTTTGAAGGACCCAAGCCCCGGTCACGTGACCGCGGCTTGGGTCCTTCAAAGACCGGAAGCGGGGAAATCTTCACTTCCCTGGCGCCGCTCGACAGGTAAGTATGAGCGCTGGTGGGGGGTGGGGGTCAATATCCACGAGCTGGGGGGGTCCATATCACGAGCTGGGGGACCATATCCACGACCTGGGGGCAAATCCACGAGCTGGGCAAATCCACGAGCTGGGGCAAATCCATGTGCTGGGCAAATCCATGAGCTGGGCAACTCCATGAGCTGGGGGCAAATCCATGTGCTGGGCAAATCCATGAGCTGGGCAACTCCATGAGCTGGGCAACTCCATGAGCTGGGGGCAAATCCATGTGCTGGGCAATCCATGAGCTGGGCAACTCCATGAGCTGGGGGGCAAATCCATGTGCTGGGCAAATCCATGAGCTGGGCAACTCCATGAGCTGGGGGCAAATCCATGTGCTGGGCAAATCCATGAGCTGGGGCAAATCCATGAGCTGGGGCAAATCCATGTGCTGGGCAAATCCATGAGCTGGGGGGCAAATCCATGAGCTGGGGGCAAATCCATGAGCTGGGGCAAATCCATGTGCTGGGCAAATCCATGAGCTGGGGCAAATCCATGTGCTGGGCAAATCCATGAGCTGGGCAACTCCATGAGCTGGGGGCAAATCCATGAGCTGGGGGCAAATCCATGAGCTGGGGCAAATCCATGTGCTGGGCAAATCCATGAGCTGGGGGCAAATCCATGAGCTGGGCAAATCCATGTGCTGGGGGCAAATATCCATGTGCTGGGGCAGTATCCACATGCTGGGGCAATATCCACGTGCTGGGGCAGTATCCACGAGCTGGGGCAGTATACCCACAATAGACTGCCCTCTGGGCAGGCTGGGGCAGTATCCACGTGCGGGGGCAGTATCCACGTGCGGGGGCAGTATCCACGTGCGGGGGCAGTATCCACGTGCTGGGGCAGTATCCACGAGCGGGGGCAGTATCCACGTGCTGGGGCAGTATCCACGAGCTGGGGCAGTATATCCATGAGCAGGGGCAGTATATCCACAATAGACTGCCCTCTGGGCAGGCTTTACAACTAGTAGGCTATAATGGCTCTGGTAAGTTTACAACAGCTCTGGTTAAGTTAGCACCAACTATGTAATATGCCCCAATGTTACATAATATATTAATACTATATAATGAAATGCAACACGATAAAATTAAGTTACAACACAATGTTACATAATATAATGATACAATATGATATAACGAAATATAACATAATATAACACAATAAAGTTCAATAATAAAACACAATACAATGCAATACAACACAATGTTAGATAATTCTAACGATACAGGGCACTATTACATTCCTCGTGCATAAATGTGCGTGTGCGCAAAAACGCATTAACGCGAGGGGCAAAACCCTTCGCGCTGAACGTCGTATTACGACGTTCGTGCATAAGATGCGTGTTAACATCTAACGCAAGTGACCCTGTGCGAACCCTGCGTGAACGCAAGTTTGTGCGTGCATCCCATACTTAACATTGTGAGCGCAAATGCGTTCGTGCGCTGGTATGCGGATGGTATTACAATCGATGCGCAACTTTTTACGAACGACGTTTGCGCGCATAATTTTAACGTCTTTGAAAAGCTGGTGTTAACGGCAAATCTGAACGTTCTGGCCGAAACCAAATACACCAGCACGAGAAAAAAAAATACAGCACAGTATAGTTACACATTCTACACATACCCAAACAATAAAATATAGAGGTTGTGCGTGGTTTTATTATTGCTGCAGCATGTATACGCAGATTGATTTTGGCAGGCACGAAAACTGAACGGGAGACAATTGTGGTTCTTAATTCTGATTGGCTGAATCGCGTGAAAAAACAGTCCGCACACCGATTTCTGCGCGCAGCGTTAATGCGCGCACGTTTTTGCGTGTCTTTATTACGCACGCTATTTTTTGATGGATGAGAAAATGCGCTCAGATCGTAATACCTGCGTTAATTTACGCGCGTTAATGTTTAACGCTGCAAGCAAAAAAAAAAGTGCTGCGCGTACGAATCTGTGCGGAGAATGTAATAGAGCCCACAGTGTGGTATGTTATGGTACGTTATATTATGACAATTAATAACACTAAGACCTAATCAGGTGTGATTCTTCATACCTCCGAAAGAGCGCATTATTCACAATACAAAAATATAATATAACATTTTTTTAAAAGAACTTCTAGAAATAAATAAATGATATGTTATAATTTCAGGTACATTAGAAATATGTCAACTAACTGGATTCTATATGATGTCACATATCATTTCATCTATATTAATTTGTTACAAAAATATGATAATTACACCCCCTGTCACCCCCCCCAAAAGAAAATCTGCACCTCAACAAAATTAAAATTGCACCCACTGGCACCCTGCATCTTCTAACATTTTTTATTTTAGTGTATTGGGTCAAATTCATCCTTTTTTGTTTTATTTTATTTATTGGCAGCAATACTATTAGTCATTTAGTCAAATCTGGGTGTTTCTCTGCACCTTTGGTCTTGCTGTACGGAATTTTTAAGTTTGATAAATCCAGCACTGAAGTAACACGGGGAAAAAAAAATGAATATTCACTTAATTTCTGATCGTTTATATATTTATGCACAATATAACCGGAGGGCTTTACGAGCTATCTTCATCCGTTTCTAATGTATAAGCTGGCACATTAATTCTCACATCTTTAGATTGCAAGCTCCTGTGCGCATCAGCCTTCACTCCTCTCGTGTCTGCAATTTATACATTTAGGCTAGGGTCAGAGTGGGGCAGTCGGAACGCGCGTGCAGGCGCACTAAATCACGGCGGCAGTAGCAGCACATAACGGCCAATGACGGCCAATATACGCAGTACGTGCGTACAAAAGTGCGGCCGACACCACGCAACCGGCAATGAACGCATTTTTCTCAGAACGTGAAACCGCTGCTACAGACGTACAGAGTGCGCTGCGGCCGCATGGCAGCGTGTGTGCGTGATTAGGAGACGTCAGACGCTGCTAGTGTGCGGCCTACATAACGTTCAAACAGCCGGATTTCCCTAGAATTGCGTTGGTGAGTACCTGCGACTGTGCGACTGTGGTCGTCTGACCACTTAAGCGTATTCCGTGAAAAAATGCGTGCGCACGCATCGACGTACATTTTGACGGTGGCCGCAGAAAATGCGCTCATCTGTCCCTAGCCTTATTGTATTTTTCTTGCTGTCCTCTTTTATGTATATTTATTGTTTAAATTCAGTTTTCTCTCATTTAATAATAGTATCTCTATCTGCGAAAGAGACGACAGCAAACAAGAGGAGAAAGCAAGAAGAAACCATAGGAACATGGATATAAATACAGTATATGAGTGCAGGGGGATTGCCCAGGACCCCCATAATGCTGCTTGAATTAGATCTGCATGCCCTCCCTCTTACATCCCACACCAGGCATTATTTATGCATGCTAAAGATCACAGTAATTTCCATGATCTCTGTGTACGTTTGCTCATTGCATCACAAAATATTTTTATGATTATTATTATTATTGTTGTTGTTATTTTTATTATTATTATTATTATTATTGTTGTTGTAATTTTTATTATTATTGTTGTTGTTGTTGTTATTTTTATTATTATTATTATTATTATTGTTGTTGTAATTTTTATTATTATTATTATTGTTGTTGTTGTAATTTTTATTATTATTGTTGTTGTTGTTATTTTTATTATTATTTTTATTATTATTGTTGTTGTAATTTTTATTATTATTGTTGTTGTTTTTGTTATTTTTATTATTATTATTATTGTTGTTGTTGTAATTTTTATTATTATTATTGTTGTAATTTTTATTATTATTATTTATTAATATTATTAGTAATGTCATTTTTTTTGCACTGAATTTTCAAATCGCTATTTTTTTTAAATTAATGCATTTTCCTTAATAATAAAATAATATGTTAATACTTTTTCTGTACAATCTAATAAAATGGGCCATGCATGGCACAGGAAGGCATTTGGTTCGTTTCTAAAAAAAATAAAAAAAATATGGAGCTATAAATAGATTCCATAAGGGAAAAATTTCTACAGAATAAATAAATCAAAACATGACAAAAACCGACGTCCGTACAGGAAATCAGGTCGGCAAAATATTCTGCGTGTTGGATCCAGCATTGCAGCTGATTTACTTACCCATTTTTACATCGTAAAGCTGGGAGGAAAATTACCGTGCTATGGAAATTCTGATAAAACAATATTTTTTTTAAAATAATTTCTACTATAAATATTTCAGTTTTCCCTTTTATTTCTATTAAAAATAAATTTATGAAATGTACATAACAATATTATATGTGTGTATATATATATATATATATATATATTATATATATATAATAAAGTTTATTATTGTAGAAGACATATATATATATACATATATATATATATATATTTAACAATATACAGTACTTTCTGGTGTATAAGACTACTTTTTATACTTAAAAACATCCCCCAAAAATTGGGGGTCGTCTTATACGCGGGATATACAATACAATATGACGAGTATAGCCCAAAACATATTTTTTAACTGGAAAATTAGGGGGTCGTCTTATACACCCAGTCGTTTTATACTCCAGAAAATACGGTAATAACAAACATAGTTTTATTATTTTTTATGCAATATAATATTTTTTTAGAATAATTATATTTAGAATTAATTATATATTTTTATACTATTTTTTGTTAAATATAATTATTAAAAAAAAAATTATTATATAATCCCAGGGAACGCACCCGGATTGATATTATAGTTGGATACAGAATGCTCTATTCTCCTGTTGCTGGTAAAAGAAAGTCGGTAAAGGTAAAGAAAAAAAATCGTTGCAAAGCCATTTGCCTATTGGCTCTCTTTTACTGTGCCTATTCTGACGCAGCCGTTGTATTAGCGGTTGGTGTCGGAATAATCGGGAGCTGCAGACAGATAGCGGCCGCTGGTATTGACTCCTGGAGTCCATAGGACTCCATGGAGCCCGAGCACGGACAATGCCCTAAATCCGTTAAATATGAGAAGTCACGTTTTTACACCCGAAAAGTCACTAATGCTATTATTTATCCTTAGAAATCACATGTGTATTGTCTAGAGAATACATTGACCCCATTATTTATACCAAGAAATTATTTTTTACACCACGACAATGTCCTGACACCATTATTTATAAGAATCGTGGTTTTACTCCCCAAACATTCTCTGACACTATTGGTTACTGAGAAGTTCCGAAGAAGGTGCTAATGCCAATAGTTATACTGAGACATTTTGGGCCTTATTACATTCTTCGCGCACGTGCAAAAACGCATTAACGCGAGGGGCAAAACCCTTTGGGCTGAACGTCATATTACAATGTCAGCGCAACAAACGCGCGTAATCGTCTACCGTGGGTGAACCTGCGTGAACGCTGCGAGAGCTTACTGTACTTCACGCGTCCTATACTTAACATTGTGAGCGCAAATGCGTTTGTGCGCTGGCACGCGGATGGTATTACAATCTATGCGCAGTTTGTAACGCACAGCCTTTGCACGCATAATTTTAGCAACTCCTAAAAGCTGGTGTTAATGGCGAATTCTATCAACCTGGCCGAACCCAAATACACCAGCCCAAAAAATAAAATACAGCAAAGTATAGTTACACATTCTACACATATCCAAACCAATAAAATGGAGAAGTTGTGCGTGCTTTTTTTTATTAATGCAGCATATACGTATGCGCAGATTGATTTTGACAGGCGCAAAAACTTAACGTGAGACAAATGTGGTTCTTAATTCTGATTGGCTGAATGGTGTGAAAAAACAGTCCGCACACCAATTTCTGCGCGCAACGTTAATGCGCGCACGTTTTTGCGCGTCCGTTTTAAGCGCGTTATTTTTGGACGGATGAAAAAATGCGAGACATGGAGAGTGTGAGACCCGAGGGTTGTAATAGCAGCGTTGATTACGCTCGTTAACGTTTAACGCTTTGCGCAAAAATTCACGCGTTCTGCGTGTGTTTTTCGCGTGAAGAATGCAATAGGACCCCATGATTTTACACCCTCGCAATCATGACTCCATTATTTATGATAAATCACATATTTACACTGATAACAAGTGTAATGGATTGAATAAAAGTCATGATTTTAATAAAGCCTCAGAGACAAATATTTTCCTATTCTTGCTTTACCGCACAACATGCTTTATGTCCACACAGCGCCATTTTTTATACTGAGAGATTACATTTTTACACCCTGACAATTCTCTGACTCCTTCATTTATGAGAAATCATGATTTTACTCCCCAAAAATTCACTGATGCTCTAAGTTACTGAGTAATCCTGTGTTTTATGTCTGAAGAATGCGCAGACGACAATATTTATTCTGAGACATTAAGATTTTACACCCTCGCAATGCCATGAATCCATTATTTCTGGGAAATCATGTTTTTTACATCACATTGACAAGATTTTCCTAATGTGTCGAATAAAAGTCATGATTTTAATAAAGCCTCAGAGGCGATTATTCTTTCTTTACTAAACACAGTTTTGTGTCTAGATAATGCACTGACGCGATTATTTATATTGACAATTTAAGTTCTTACACACTGATAGTGCCCTGGCTCCATTACTTATGAAGAATCACATTTTTACACTGATCATCAGCGCTATTATTTCTATGAAGACGAGACATGGAGAGTGTGAGACCCAGCAATGAGAGAGAGTGAGACATGGAGAGTGTGAGACCCAGCAATGAGAGAGAGTGAGATATGGAGAGTGTGAGACCCAGCAATGAGAGAGAGTGAGACATGGAGAGCATGAGAGAATCCAGCAAAGAGAGAGAGTGAGACATGGAGAGTGTGAGACCCAACAATGAGAGAGAGTGAGACATGGAGAGCATGAGAGAATCCAGCAAAGAGAGAGAGTGAGACATGGAGAGTGTGAGACCCAACAATGAGAGAGAGTGAGATATGGAGAGCATGAGAGAATCCAGCAAAGAGAGAGAGTGAGACATGGAGAGTGTGAGACCCAGCAATGAGAGAGAGTGAGACATGGAGAGTGTGAGACCCAGCAATGAGAGAGAGTGAGATATGGCGAGTGTGAGACCCATCAATGAGAGAGAGTGAGACACGGAGAGTGTGAGACCCAACAATGAGAGAGAGTGAGACATGGAGAGCATGAGAGAATCCAGCAAAGAGAGAGAGTGAGACATGGAGAGTGTGAGACCCAGCAATGAGAGAGAGAGTGAGATATGGAGAGTGTGAGACCCATCAATGAGAGAGAGTGAGACATGGAGAGCATGAGAGAATTCAGCAAAGAGAGAGTGTGAGACATGGAGAGTGTGAGACCCAGCAATGAGAGAGAGTGAGATATGGAGAGTGTGAGACCCAGCAATGAGAGAGAGTCAGACATGGAGAACGTGAGACCCAGCAATGAGAGAGAGTGAGACATGGAGAGTGTGAGAGACCCAGCAATGAGAGAGATTGAGACATGGAGAACGTGAGAGAATCCAGCAATGAGAGAGAGTGAGACATGGAGAGTGTGAGACCCAGCAATGAGAGAGAGTGAGACATGGAGAACGTGAGAGAATCCAGCAAAGAGAGAGAGAAAGATAGACAGGGAGAGTGTGAGACATATATACAGAGTGACACAAAAAGACAAGAAATATAGAGAAAAGATAATAAAGAGAGTGTGGGAGAGAGATCGATTGAAGGAATGTCAGATTTCTAGTTTGGACTCACTTCGCCATCATTATAAATTTGCAACTTTGTAGCTGGACCCGCTCATGTCCAAATCACTCAACTACAACCGCCCTTTTAAAAGTCTGCAATGATATCCAAGCTGGGATGGAACAAGGAAACCTAACTGGAGCATCTTCCTTGATTTTGCCAAGGCCTTTGACACAGTAGACCATGGCATCTTGTTAGAAAAACTTAAAAACTCTGGTATTGGTGATCGCACGCTAACCTGGTTTCAATCATATGTATCCGACAATATGTGTCAATTTCTGTCAGCTCCTCCCTCCCCCTCACAGTCACGTGCGGTGTACCCCAAGGCTCAATACTAGGCCCCCTGCTATTCACAATATTCATAAATGATCTGCCTAACGTCTGCAAAGCCTCAACTGTACATATGTACGCAGACGACACTGTAATCTATACCAGCAAACCAAATCTCCCACAGCTGGAGGCCGTGCTGCAAGAACAATTCACAGAGGTAGAAAAGTGGATCAAACACAACAAACTTTTTCTAAATACTGACAAAACGGTAACAATGCTCTTTGGAACCGCACCTAAACTACATAAATTGCAAAATCCCCATCTATGTGTTGGGACAAAATCAAATGGCACGCTGACCACAGTCACTTCTCTCAAATATCTAGGTATGTGGTTAGACCCAAATCTGTCCTTTGGCCCCACATCGAAAAACTCTCATCTAAACTTTACCCCAAACTAGGTGCCCTGTACAGAAACAAATCCTGCCTGAGCCCCGCGGTAAGAAAGCAGATTGTACAACAAATGCTTATGCCGGCTATTGAATACGGAGATGTAATGTATGCAGCCGCCCCGCAAACACACCTCCAGAAACTTACTACATTGTATAACTCATTCTGCCGCTTTGCGCTACAATGTAACTACACGACACACCATTGTGACATGTTAAAAGAACTAAACTGGCCATTGCTGGAGTCTAAACGCACCCTTCACCTTTCCAACCTGGTGTTTAAGAGCTTTTCTGGGAAGTTACCACCCTACCTGAATAGGCTGCTTCCCCCAGCAGTTCCCTCATCCTATAACCTCTGATCCAAGAAATGCACCTTACTTGCAATACCACAATACAAAAAGACAGTGGCTCGATCCTCATTTTCCTACAGAGCACCGCAATTATGGAATAACCTCCCAGACACCATCAAATCTTCCCCCAGTCTAAAGTCACTCAAGAGTTCCCTATTAGCATACCTCAACACAGAATACACCTGTAAACATGTAACACAGTGACTATATACAGAATGCACCTGTAAACATGTAACATAGTGACTATATACAGAATGCACCTGTAAACATGTAACAGTGACTATATACAGAATGCACCTGTAAACATGTAACATAGTGACTATATACAGAATGCACCTGTAAACATGTAACACAGTGACTATATACAGAATGCACCTGTAAACATGTAACATAATGACTATTTCCTACATATTTATTTTCTGTTAATCTGTATATTTGTGTTGTTTTTTTTAATATCTTGCATTGTATTGCTTTGTATTTCTGTAACAACTGTAACATTTTAATGTTCTTGAATCCAGGACATACTTGAAAACGAGAGAAATCTCAATGTATCCTTCCTGGTAAAATACTTGTTAAATAAATAAATAAATGTTCACTGCTACATTATTTAATACCTGTAGGGTCCTTAGAGTTGGTGAAACTGCCAAAACGGCTCTACTGCCGGCGAGGCGATCATTAATATTGTCTAATACAGGTCTGTCAAACTGTCAGTTGTTTCTGAGCTACATCTCCCACGATTCCCTGGCCATCTATTGCATTGAAAGAATTCTGGGAATGAATTGTAGGTATCATCATCTGGGGGGGGGGGCTGTGAGTTTGTCAGCCCTGCTCTAACATCTCTCTGTCTCACACGCATGGAGAGCTGGATCCTACCGCAGAATCGCAATTCTAAATGGTTCGTTTAGAAAGATTGATTTGTGTTTATTTACCTTCTTGTTCATCGTTTTGTAAACAGCCGGAGTTTACAAACAAACTGTTACATGTTATTCAGATATCTGGCTGTATTTCAAGGTTTCTGCAGTAGGTCATCTGGCAGAAATGGATATAAACCCATTGGGTTGTCGTTCCATGCCCCCCCCCCCCCATTACATACAGTAAATGTATAGAGATTATTGGAAACAAACAGACAGAGCTTCTTACCTGCGGGATCTGGGGCACAGATGTGTCGCCTGCTACAAGGTTTGTCAGCCTTTCGGGGTTAACTCCCTCCTCCCAGCGCACACAGGAAGCCTCTGATCTTGGGTCACGAATCATTTGGGGAAATGATAAGCGAACAGCTGAGATGGCAGAAAGAAGAAAAAAGTATATCATACAGACATAATGTGCCCCAAACTCAGCAGCACACACCGAGACACAAACACCAGCAACACTATAAACAGGTCACCCCCTGACTACATGAGGTCAATCGCCTCTCAATTTGTTCTCGTCTGGTCTCTATTTTATCTATCTATCCATCCGTCTATCTATCGATCATCTGTCTGTCTATCACCTATCTGTCTATCTATCTATACATCTATCAATCATTTATCTGTCTATCTATCCGTCTGTCTGTCTGTCTATCTATTATCTATCTGTCTATCCGTCTGTCTGTCTATCTATTATCTATCTCTATCTATCCGTCTATCACCTGTCTGTCTATCTATCCATCTATCTATCCACCCGTCTATCTATCTATCATCTGTCTGTCTATCTGTCTATCAACTATCTCTATCTGTCTATTTATCTATCTATCTATCTATCATCTATCTGTCTATCCATCTGTCTGTCTGTCTATCTATCTATTATCTATCTCTATCTATCCATCTATCACCTGTCTGTCTGTCTGTCTATCTAGCTCTCTGTCTATCTATCTATCCATCCGTCTGTCTGTCTATCTGTCTATACATCCATCTATCCGTCTGTCTGTCTATCTATCTATCCATCCGTCTGTCTGTCTGTCTATACATCTATCTATCTATCTATCTATCTATCTCCTATCCATTGTCTTGCTAGAGGTCAGACTGAGTGACCTGAACCAAGAGAATGGGGTGGGCAATATGTCAATGCCTAAACCAGCAAAAATCCCGGCACCAACTTTAACTATATGGGTTATTCAAATGCACCGATATTTGAGGGAAATTTCAGTGCTCTTTCGCTTTGCGCACTCCGGTGCAATTTGGCGATTCCAGTTTTCCGATCCTGTTGTGATTTCATTCACTGCAGGGTCTCCGAAGTGCACCGAACACAAAGCCGCCACCAACCACTGAACGGCACATGAAAGCTGCCGCTGACCTCTGGTCAGCCCCCTGAACGCCGCTGAAGACATCTGATCGGCCCGCCAAACACCGCCGAACAGAACACCGAACGCCGGCAAACTGAGAAAGCAAACAAACTGAGCTCTGCTATTTTTAAAATGATGTTTAAAACTATTAAAATGCATGAAAATGTGTGGAAACAATAAAAAAGGTCTGTTACAGAATAAAAAAAATGGGAATTAAAAACTTGCCTAAAAATACCTAAAAAATTCTAAGTAAATAAAAAGGCTTTATGCTGAAACTGAAAAGAATAAACAAATAATAAAAAGGATAATATTTTTTTACATTGAATACTATGGGATTCGCCTGTTTAAACCTGTCGAGCTGAATCACCAAAAATCACTGACATTTCGGTGCAGTTTGGCGTTCTGTGAATAGACTAACCATTACTTCTCTATGGGACAATTTCGCTGCTGCGGAAGGTCGCCAATTTGCTGTGAACTGCATCGTATTTCACCAGTATTTGGAGAATCAACAGCATTGTGATTAGACGAACTGCCACGAAATTTCATCGTACAGGGAAATTCACCATTTGGTGCCATTCAGTGGCAGGTTTGGCTTTTATTGAAGAACCATAGGGGTTATTCAGGGAGAGACAATCTGGCCCCGAAATGTCACCGAACAGGGAATTTCTCCGTACGGTGACATTTCGGGGCCATTAGGCTATTCTGAGAGCAGGCAATTCGGTGAATTGCCTGCACATACGGTGCCTGTTCGAGGGCAGTGAAACCCCCCATAGAGAAGCAATGGTTAATCTATTCAGAGACACCGAACAGTAGTGAAAAGTTGCCGCAGCGCCCTACTGTTCGGTGGTTTCATCCGACAGGTTTATGCCTAAAATGCCTAAAAGATCCTAAAAAATCTATAAATAAAGAGACTCTTTACTGCAGAATATTATAATAAATGGTTTATTAGATATTGAATTAAAACGGGAATAGTTTTAACATTGAAGTCTATGGGATTCGCCATAGGCTTCAATGTTAAAAATATTCCCGTTTTAATGCAATATCGAATAAACCGTTTATTATTTTAATCTGCAGTAAAAAGTCTCTTTATTTATAGATTTTATAGGATCTTTTAGGCATTTTCTTGGATTTTTTCGTCAATTTGTTTTCCGTTTTTTTTAAAATAGTTTTTTCTGTAACAGCCCTTTTTATTATCATTCATAGGATCTTTATATGTAAATTGTAGACATTTTCATTCAGTAGTTTTTTGCAAACAGCGTTTCAATTTTGAAACTTTGAAGCGTACTGTTTTTTTTTGTTGTTTTATTTTTTACCACGTTCGTCAGCTTGTTGGCTTTCTCCGGCAACTGCTCCGCGCTGTGAACGGCGGCTCGTCGGCTTTTTCCGGCGTGTCCGGCATGGTTATTGCAACGGTTTGTGCGAGTTTTCAGTGAGTGTTCGCTGGGTTTGCGGCGGGTTTTCCCTGCACTACGGAATGCTGAATATACCGCAGGGTGGGGAACTTTGATCCCCCGAAGTGCAGGGAGGCGCAGGGAACGAGAGGACACCAAAATGTCAGGGACATTTCGGTGCCCTCTGAATAACCCTGTTAGTCAAAAAGACCTAAATAATTTAAGTTGTTTTTGTTATCGAGGCGGGGGTTGTGGTGTAAGGTCATAACATGAATTTATAGGACAGTAGAAATACAGTAGTTGATAGAATCAGCGCTTCCTCCGACAGCATTGATCCCCTTCCCTCTTCTTGCTTCTATGGAATACCTCAAATAAAGCAAATTATTGCCATAGCGTAGTAAGTTGAACGACATGAATGAGGTGTAGATAAGGGGAAGGGAAATACACTCACATTTTGTTGTGTCTAAATCAGACACCAGATGTATTCTGCAGCCGGCGACTTTAGGGGGAGCACCGGATCTCCCGTATAGCCTGTAAAGCCTGTAAACGCCTTTTACTCCGATAAATTCAGGAAGCCAGGAAATAACATAAGGCTAATTTTGAAACTTTCAAGCATATTGTTTTGTTTTTTTATACCCTGCTCGTCTGCTTGTCGGCTTTTTCTGGCATTTGGTCTGTGCTGTGATCGGCGGCTCGTCGGCTTTTTCGGCGGGTTTTCAGTGTGTTTTCGTCGGGTGTTCGGCGGGTTTGCGGCGGGTTTTCCCTGCACTCCGGGGACCCTGCGGTGAATGCTGAATTCACCGCAGAGTGGTGAACTTTGGTTTAGGGAAGTGCGGGGAACGAGAGAGCACTAATATGTTGGTGACATTTCGGTGCTCTCTGAATAACCCCTTATGTACTGGCTGCTTGTTTTCTCTGTTCAGACTGTACTGACTCAGTGTAAATTTTACTTATGCAGTGGAAAACATAAGGGCACTTTTTATTTTTATGTTGTGTACACTCATCTATTCCTTTCTTTTGTTTTTCACAGAAAGATTTACATCTGGTTGGAAAAACTCAGCCTCCTCGTAGCGTTATCTCAGCAGTTACAGTATTGAGTAGGACGCCTGGACCTCCGAGACAGACGCACAGACTGACCTGCACACAGCTTCGTTTTGTGAATAATTCGAGTTTAATTGTCGGGATATTCTACTGAAAAATAAAGTGTCCCTTTTTATGCTCTTAAATAGTTGAACGGATGCTGCTGACGGCCGCTGCCCGATTATTTTTTCAATATTTTATTTATTTTTGGTCATTTTACTCACATTTAGCTATCAAATGCAATTTGAGCTCCAAAGCAACTTGTGTAGGAACAGCAAATTGCGCAACGCTACAGGAGTTTTATTGCTGTGGAGCTCTGTGATACATTCATACACACTTCACATTACTGTGAGTCTTATTGCTGTGGAGCTCTGTGATACGCTCATACACACTGCACATTACTGTGAGTTTTATACCTGTGGATCTCTGTGATACACTCATAAACACTACACATTACTGTGAGTTTTATACCTGTGGAGCTCTGTGATACGCTCATACACACTGCACATTACTGTGAGTTTTATACCTGTGGAGCTCTGTGATACACTCATAAACACTACACATTACTGTGAGTTTTATACCTGTGGAGCTCTGTGATACACTCATAAACACTACACATTACTGTGAGTTTTATACCTGTGGAGCTCTGTGATACACTCTTTAGGGATGTGCGTTTCAGGTTTCGGAATTTCGGAATTTAAGAAATTTCCCCGATTCGTGCATTCGGATTCGGCCCATTTTCCGAAAATTTTCGGATCCGAAAACGGCAGATCCGAACAAATTTCCGAGCCGAAACGAAAACTTTTCAGAATTTTCAAATGGACTAGAAATGTGTAAAATCGAAATTCATTTTCGTTCCATTCGTGATTTCGGCTCCATTCCTGATTTCGGCTCCATTTCAGTAATTTCAGACATCGTATTTATATCGCTGATTCTGTAATTAAATTATGTATCATTCCCATCTCAATGTTTCCTTCCTGGAAAACCAGAGAAATCTCAATGTATCCTTCTTGTAAAACATGAGAAATCTCAATGTATCCTTCCCGGGAAACCAGAGAAATCTCAATGTATCCTTCTTGTAAAAAATGAGAAATCTCAATGTATCATTTTTGTAAAAAATGAGAAATCTCAATGTATCCTTCTTGTAAAACATGAGAAATCTCAATGGCAGAATTATCGTATCGGCAGAATTATCGTATCGGCAGAATTATCGTATCGGCAGAATTATCGTATCCGAAAAACCATTAGTTTACGTCAAAATGAATAGATACTTTGAAACGAGGAGAACAGACGTTCTGAAAAACACGAAAATTTCCGAAATCATGAAAAAAAAGGTCGATACGAAAAACGAACCGAAACGAACCGAAACGAAAATCGGCCGAAACGAACCGAAACGAAAATCGGCCGAAACGAGTCGAAACGAAAATTTACAAAATCCGAACGAACCGAAAAAATTGGTGCACAAGCCTAACACTCATACACACTGCACATTACTGTGAGTTTTATACCTGTGGAGCTCTGTGATACACTCATACACAATGCACATTACTGTGAGTCTTAATGCTGCGGAGTTCTGTGATACAGTAATGTGCATTGTGTATGAGTGTATCACAGAACTCCGCAGCAATAAGACTCACAGTAATGTGCATTGTATATGAGTGTGAGTCTTAGTTCGAGAGAAAGACTAATTAGGAATGAAGTGAGGTTTAAGAATTATCCCTGTATTACACAAGAGTGAAAAGGAGTGAGTTCCCTTTGTTCTATGGGATCAGGCATGGGCGCCTTTGTTTTATGAGCTGAAACATGGCTCTTTGTGATTGGCTACAATGGGGAGATAAACAATGGAAAAGGAGGGGGAAGGGAGGATACAAGAGGCAGGGCGTGGGACTTTTTTGGTATTGCAGTAATTTTTCTTTTACTAAGAACTTCAGAGACAGAGCGGCGGCGAGCTCCATTTTGCCATCACCAGCATCGTATGAAAACCAATGACTGGATAAGTATTACTTGCAGTATCAATCTGTTATGCATACTCTATTATCATAAGTCTGCTATATATATATTCCTAGTTCCATTATTTATTGGAAGGATAGAGGTGGGTTTCCCATTGTATATGTCACGGTGGCAGTACCACCAGGCACGCAGCACCCTATACTTGCCCTCCGATCCTTGGAAGTGGTCGGTCTGTATATATATATATATATATATATATCCCTATGAATATAACTCGCAGGAAGGTGGAGCCTTGGTTCCTGAAAGAAGCCCCTATAAGCAGAGATGCAGGGTAAACTGCAGGACAGGTGAAAACAACAAAGGGTTAACAAAAGACCTCTGTACGGCAATACCAAAGATTCCCTGCACTGAAAGACCGGTCTTTAGGATAGCCGGATCTAATCTAAAGGAAAGTATTACCTTGAAGCCGTACAGAGTCTTTTGTTGTATACAGATGACAGGGTTTCCTGGAAACGGTACAGTCAAGGAATATACAACAGAGTAGTCATATAGAGGAAAGCCAAAGGTCATAACCAGAGAGAGTACGTCATACAGAATATAGGAATAGGAACCAGAAGGGAAGTCAGCCAAGCCAAAATCAGTAACCAGGGAATCTGAATGGAACATAAACAGCAAAACAAAATACAGCAATAGACAGAACTAAATACACAGAAGGAGCTGACATAAACTGGAACAGAAATAATAGAGACAAAAACTGAACAAGGATGAACAAACGGAGGATATCAGGAACACAGCAAGGAGCTCTCAGGACACAAGTGGCAAGGAGACCAGGCAAAGAAAAATGACCCAGCAATGTCCTATAGGTACATTGCTCTAATATAGGCAGGGGAATCAAGGCAAGAGTCAACAGGTGAGCAGCACACAGAACACCAATTAACCCCTGGGAGGCCACCCAGGAATTGGCAGCAACAGAAACACAAGGGAAAAAACACAATATACAAATACAGAGGGCAGGAAGACAGGGTTGGAACGTGGGAATGTGACAGTAGCCCCCTCCAAAAAAGGTGACCTCAGGGCACCTAAAACAACAAACATGACAGACAAAAATCAGGAAAACAGATCACGAACACCAGTTACCAAAATCCATTGAGGACCCACTCAGTGTCGTCTTCCTCCTCCTCAAAACACATGAGCGCATTAGGGTCTTTCTTGATCATGGCCCAGTGTGCCTCACGGAACAACATCCCGCATGGGGATCGTATATAACCCTCGGGTACAGGGCTAGAATTAGGGATGTTGGTACCAGTCAGGCCACTACCCTGCTGGACCTTCTCAAGATAAGCACGGAATACGGCATTATCAGACCCATCATGGAGCGTGGTATTCTCGGAACTAGATTGACTAGTGTTGGTCAGCTTCCCACGTCTCCTCCTGAATCGAGACTTGGAAGGGGTGAGCAACCATACCTGACACGGCAACAGCGGGAGTAGGCTCGCCTACCTGTGCCTTACCACGAGGTTTGGAAACCTCGGACTCTCTGTGGGGCATAGGCACAGTGGGGTTGCAACGCAGCTTAGGCACTGCTGACACACAGCTTGCCATGGATCTGACTGGCATCTTACCAGAATCAGGCAGCACCCGTGGCTTCGTGCCAGGCTGGGCTGGCTGCGCATTGCCAGACGGAGACAGGACTGGCTTCTCATTGCCAGACGGAGACAGGACTGGCTTCTCATTGCCAGACGGAGACAGGACTGGCTTCTCATTGCCAGACGGAGACAGGACTGGCTTCTCATTGCCAGACGGAGACAGGACTGGCTTCTCATTGCCAGACGGAGACAGGACTGGCTTCTCATTGCCAGACGGAGACAGGACTGGCTTCTCATTGCCAGACGGAGACAGGACTGGCTTCTCATTGCCAGACGGAGACAGGACTGGCTTCTCATTGCCAGACGGAGACAGGACTGGCTTCTCATTGCCAGACGGAGACAGGACTGGCTTCTCATTGCCAGACGGAGACAGGACTGGCTTCTCATTGCCAGACGGAGACAGGACTGGCTTCTCATTGCCAGACGGAGACAGGACTGGCTTCTCATTGCCAGACGGAAACAGGACTGGCTTCTCATTGCCAGACGGAAACAGGACTGGCTTCTCATTGCCAGACGGAAACAGGACTGGCTTCTCATTGCCAGACGGAAACAGGACTGGCTTACTGACAATGGGCACTGGGGTTGCGGCTCTACATGTAATACACCCAGTAACAATATGTAGGGACTGTCTTTTAGCTGCCAGTCGCTGCTCAGAACCAGCCAGTTGTGTCTTTTTCTCAGACCTGGATTTCTCAGGAGGTCTGAACTCAAAGTGGGGTCTGGTGCCATCTGACTCCCCGCAGGGTCTGGCACCATCAGATCCCCTACGTGGTCTGGCACTATCCGACTTCCAGCTAGGTCTGGCACCGTCAGACCCCCTACGTGGTCTGGCACCCTCTGATTCCCAGCTGTAACTGGCACCAGTGGATCTCATGAGTGGTTTAGCTTTAGTGGCCTTACTGTGGGACATGGCACAGTTGGCACTCGGCCAGTATCAGGGCGCACAGACTCACCACAAGTCTTGAGACGCACCGGCACTCCAGCCCCAGGACGCACCGGCTTGAGGGGACATCCAGACAAAAAGTGCAACGCACTGGCACAATAGAAACAGAGATTGTACTCACGTCTTCTGTTCTTTTCATCAGGAGAAAGCGGACCACGAACCCTGCTTTCAAAGGAGACCTGATTGCCAGAGTCTAGACACAGGCTCAGTAACCCTTTGAGGTGAACCACAAATTCCTCAAACATGTGCAATATGGTTTCCAACACGGTACACATCTCTGCGGGCTTATGTAATGGCTGGGTCATTATGTCACGGTGGCAGTACCACCAGGCACGCAGCACCCTATACTTGCCCTCCGATCCTTGGAAGTGGTCGGTCTGTATATATATATATATATCCCTATGAATATAACTCGCAGGAAGGTGGAGCCTTGGTTCCTGAAAGAAGCCCCTATAAGCAGAGATGCAGGGTAAACTGCAGGACAGGTGAAAACAACAAAGGGTTAACAAAAGACCTCTGTACGGCAATACCAAAGATTCCCTGCACTGAAAGACCGGTCTTTAGGATAGCCGGATCTAATCTAAAGGAGAGTATTACCTTGAAGCCGTACAGAGTCTTTTGTTGTATACAGATGACAGGGTTTCCTGGAAACGGTACAGTCAAGGAATATACAACAGAGTAGTCATATAGAGGAAAGCCAAAGGTCATAACCAGAGAGAGTACGTCATACAGAATATAGGAATAGGAACCAGAAGGGAAGTCAGCCAAGCCAAAATCAGTAACCAGGGAATCTGAATGGAACATAAACAGCAAAACAAAATACAGCAATAGACAGAACTAAATACACAGAAGGAGCTGACATAAACTGGAACAGAAATAATAGAGACAAAAACTGAACAAGGATGAACAAACGGAGGATATCAGGAACACAGCAAGGAGCTCTCAGGACACAAGTGGCAAGGAGACCAGGCAAAGAAAAATGACCCAGCAATGTCCTATAGGTACATTGCTCTAATATAGGCAGGGGAATCAAGGCAAGAGTCAACAGGTGAGCAGCACACAGAACACCAATTAACCCCTGGGAGGCCACCCAGGAATTGGCAGCAACAGAAACACAAGGGAAAAAACACAATATACAAATACAGAGGGCAGGAAGACAGGGTTGGAACGTGGGAACGTGACAGTATGGATTTGTAGGTTTATTTAGTGTATGCTTATTTATATTTGTTTCAATTTGCAATACTGTATTCCTTGTTCATTTGGTGTCGAGCTGCGTGATAGTAATTTCTAATGGGTTATTGTTCTGGGATAACTCTGGCAGAATTCAGTGATTTGTTGTTTTGTATGTTATTAGGGGCATTGGGGTTTCCAGTAATTTTGCTTTGGCTGTCTGTGGACTGCTGTGCCTTATTAGTTTATGTGCTCAGTATAGCACATGACTGACTGTCCAATTTTAGTATCATCCATGGCTGCAGCCAAAATCATAATAAGCAACCCATATAAACACCGTAATCAAACACAGGGCCTCCCTATACACGCATGTGCCCTCACCATACACACAGAAGGAACTCACTATACATAGTGAAATCACATGTAGGACCTCGGTATAACACACAAAGTCACGCTAATGATGTAGCTATCATATACCCTGAAATCACGAAATTCCTCTCTATAACACACTGAAATCACTAATGTAAAATAACACTAAGATAAAAAAAAAAAAAAAAAAAAAAAAATATATATAATAAACATAAAAATAAAATAAAAACTTGCTATAACACGCCGTAATCACACAATAGAAACACGCAGAAACCTAGCCATAGCACACGGAGACCACAAGGACCTAGCCATAGCACACGGAGACAACACAAAGGGAATGTAATCACACATAGGAACTTGATATAACAGACTGAATCACTGGACATTAGTCCCTATAACTCTATAGTATGCCGAATGAGAAAAGCACCATACGTGCATTGCTGAGTAACACCTTTAGTGGATTCTCAAGCAGCTTCACATGCTGGCCTTTTATGTGGGTTATGATTTACAGGGTTATTCAAAGAGCTGCGTGTTTTAAATAATGTTGGAGTAACCCCAAGGGCTAAGCAATAAGTTGATGAACAAATTAATTTGTATACTGTATTTAAGTTCACTATTCTAATTGTTGCAATTTTAAAGTGACACAGCAGTAATGTACAATCTTTTGTTTTGAGCACTTGCTACAGTTGAGTAAATAATTATTTAGAATGGTAACTTTGACTTTATTGAGGGAGAGGAGAGACTTATTTCAGAAATAGAGGAAACATGTGCAGTAACTCACTCATATTTCCCACTTGTACCATCATCATAATAAAGCCTGGGAGTGGATAAGTATTAAGTGTATTAATTCGGTGAATTTGTCGCTATGTTGCTAATATACTATATGTGTGTGTGTGTAATCTATTGGGTTAAATACGCGCTAATTTATCCGTTCTAGTGATTTGCATTGTTAGCTAGAATATGCTCGTTGATATTTGCTTCACTTTGTAATACTTGATCAAACCTTATTATTTGTATAGTCTGTATGATCTTATAAACATAGGTAGTCAGTGACCGCATGGCTGGCAGCCATCTTAAACCTCAAAAAGTCACATGTGCTTCTGCCAATGAGGAAGTGCTGCAAAGTAACTTAAACAGATTGTAAGTTTACATTTGCGCAACTAAATTAATCCAGATTGTTTCTGCCAGATTTATGAATATATAACAATTACTAACCAAATACACATCTAAATGTGTCTGTTATAATTTCTGAAGAGGCTTATCAACTAAACAGTGATTCTGTATGTTAGCAAATGCTGTGTCATTAGGTTAGTTCGGTTGATTTAACTTCGGGTCTATAGATTAATATACTAAGCAAGAATCAGTTTCATTGTGGACGGAGGTTAAAGACTTTCACATGTGCAGCTTGGTTCTATTGATAAAGGATTCCAGGGCTGAGGACTCATAAAATGGAGGACAATGCAGCCACTAATGTACAGAACATCCTTGCTCTTTCTCAAACTCAAAATGGAGACGGCGTTATTTACATTTCGCAAGGGGTGTCACACATACAGAGGGGGAAGGTGCACAAACAATGGAGTCACTCTCAGATGCGAACAATGGATCAGATAACAGTGAGCTGGTGACCTTAGTTGCTGGTGGGAGGGGAGGGGCTGATGGAAGCATGTGAAAACAAAAGGAATTCATTACTTACAGGGGGGTGTACACTATACAAAGACTGGATCGTAATACAGAGGTTACGCTATACAGAGGGAATACAATACTCTACATGATACACAGAGCAAGGGAATGTAAGGAAAATACATACAAATAAACATTGGGACGGCCGTTTCTTTGCAGAGGCAATAAGTAGGGAAGATGTTTCTGTTAGCTACCATTCAATCAGGTGGTGATTTTGGTAAGGGTAGCTGGCGAGGGGACAGAGTTACCTATGCTTGATCTAGAGGCAGCCTTCAGGCCGTACCGCTGTGTCCAGGGGGTTTTCTTTTAATGGGGTGTAAATTCGATGGGTAATTTTACATCGATATCTGTTTACCCATTGGGGTGGGCAATATCCCATGCTCCCTTTTTAAAGGCTTCCTACTTTTTTGCATTGCTTAGTGGAGAAGAGAGCGGGGAGGAGACGTATAGTACATTACTTGGACGATTTCATGGTAACGGGTTCCAAAGGGACTGGAGAATGAGGTAGGATCGGGGGGGTAACAATATAAGTTTAGTTGATCGGGGAGAATTGTAGGTGGTTTGGGGGGAATGGCCAGACATTAAGATCAAATGGTCTAGTGTAATTTCAAATGGTGAGCAGGCAAATGGCCCAGGAGTGGATTCAATGGATGGGTGCAAAGCTTGGTGTTTCTGGAATTTTTTATTTTCCAATCGTCGGGGCAATACCACTGTGGGGGATAGAATTAAAAAATAAATAAAAAATAAATAATAAATTAAAAAAAAAACATCCCTCCCCCCCTTTTTTTGGGTCTGATATTCAAGGTGTGGTGCAAGTGCTGAATAACATGTCTGCATCATCACCGCAGGTAGTAGCCTATGTCAGGTATTTGGTGTTGATATGTTTGAAAAGCAATATTAATTTCACGGCAAATCACATACCGGGGGTAAGGAAGGTGGTGGCGGATACATTGTCCAGTTTCAGGTGGGATGTGTTCCGACATTTGGCACCGGGAGGGGGAGGAGGAAAGAAGGGAAAAAAAATAAATAAATAATAATAATAATAAAAATAAATAAATAAATTAAATTTTTTTATAATAATAAAATAAAAAAATTTCCAGGGTGAAGACTGCCCTCCATTTCTTTGCCAGATGGGGAGCAGTTAGAGGGCATCAATGATTTGGTGAGGAGATTGTTGTTGCAGAAGACATGGGCACCGTAGAGCAAGCAGTGAAAGGGTTGGATCGAGTTTTAAAGGGACAGAGGAGGTAGGGCAGAATGTTGTTTTCAAATAGCTACTGAAGTTCGGCGGTAAGTCAATAAAGGACAGCTTGGAACTATTTAGTGGTATTTCATACTTTGCTCGGTTAAAGGAAGAGGAGGACTGGGCTAAACAATTCGTGGTGAGGAAGATCTTGACAGCAGAGTACAAGTAGGAGATAAGATGGAGCTGATAACAATCTTTGTAGGGCAGCATTTGTTTTAGTTTTACAGCTGCCCTAAGGATTGAGGAAACAATTGCTCTAGGTGCCCATGGTGGGGAAGTATGCCCAGTGGTATGTATGAGGGGATACTTGGAGGCGACTCCTTCAAACGGTCGCATGTTCTGGGGGCACAAGGGTGGTACTAACTTGTCCGGGTATCAATTCAAAATGGTTCCGCAGCAGGCCACGGAGGGGCTTGGTTGAAAGGGGAGTTACATTTGCCCCCATTCTTTCAGGATAGAAGCTGTTGGTACTGAGGCAGATTTGGGTTACCCAAAGGATCGAATTAAAAAGATGGGGAGATGGAAATGGGAAGTGTATGTGAGGTCATTAAAGAAATGAAGGGAAAACTTATGGGGAACAATTGTTTTGTTTTAATAATAATAATAATTTGTTTCCTTGTTTCTTTTGGTTTCTTTTCAGTTCGGGTACACTGTGTGTGTGTGTGCATTACAGTTAATAGTTTACATTTTGGTTATTTGCAGGACACGCAATGAGAGTGCGGATCCTGGGACACTCCTATGTGCACTGGATGGAGAGTCATGCTGCTGGCACCAAGAGAGCAGCAACCCCTGGGTGCAGCGTAATTGAAGTAGGGATTAGATGGATAGGGAAGCAAGGTAGGGGGTGGGGCAGTTATTGGGAATAGCAAAGACATCCAGGAGAAAGTGGGGTAAGCCAGATATTATGGTACTACATTTAGGGGACAGCTAGAGAAGAGATAGGTATTGTGAGTGGTGAAATAGCGGCCTGGCACGTGGGGATGCAATGGTAGGGGGAGGGTCTGCAGGGTACGGGGTGAGTGTGGTTTCGTACGGCCAAGCTCAGGTGCCTTCCTGGTTTGCAGATCCTCTCGGCCTGCTATTTGCGATATAAAGAGACCCCTGAGCAGACGTGTGGTCATCCTGCTTAGCCACGTGGGGCCGCTATTTCTGGGCAATATGTGTGGTGCATTGCATTTGCTGATGTTATCTGGCAATGGTTTTGGAGCACCCCGAAATAGGAGCAAGAAGTGAGGAGTTCATTGAAGGAGTGATAAGGCTGGGAACACACTCTTCATTGAAGGCGCGATAAGGAGCCTTTTGTGGGGTAAGAGGAAAGGTTTTTATTGGTGGCAGTAAAAAGAGGGTCCTCGTTTTTGGTGGCGGTGAAATAGGCGGCCTGGCACGTGGAGGGCGATAGTGGGGGGAGGGTCTGCAGGGTACGGGGTGAGTGTGGTTTCATACGGCCAAGCTCAGGTGCCTTCCTGGTTTGCAGATCCTCTCGGCCTGCTATCTGCCATAAAAATACACTGAGCAGACGTGTGGTCATCCTGCTTAGCCACGTGGGGCGCTATTTCTGGGCAATGCTTGTGGTGCATTGCAGTTGCCAGTGTTATCTGGCTGCCAGTGTTATCTGGTGTAGCGTATTTGGCATACGAGGATCGATAATAATAATTCTGCCTTAGAGGCAAAGAATTTGGCCTTAAGTAATAAAAGACGTGACCTTTTCAAAATGCCAATTACTTTGTTGTGTTTTCATTTACGGGAAAAGGGAGGGGGGGTCCGGGCGGGTGGGGGGGCTTTGGGGGGTTAGTAGGTTTAAGAAGGTAACTTACATGGGAGAAGTGTAAGAAGTGGATAGGGGTATAATTCTTAGTTCGAGAGAAAGACTAATTAGGAATGAAGTGAGGTTTAAGAATTATCCCTGTATTACACAAGAGTGAAAAGGAGTGAGTTCCCTTTGTTCTATAGGATCAGGCATGGGCGCCTTTGTTTTATGAGCTGAAACATGGCTCTTTGTGATTGGCTACAATGGGGAGATAAACAATGGAAAAGGAGGGGGAAGGGAGGATGAAAGAGGCAGGGCGTGGGACTTTTTTGGTATTGCAGTAATTTTTCTTTTACTCCCACCCAACCCACCCTGTTTTGTTTTCTCTTTCATAGATGCTGGTTCTCTACAACATCGGAAAGGTCACGCAGCAGAAGCACCATGGATAGGGGCAATGGAGTGGTGATTTCACCACTCATGCAAGACCGCCCGTGGTTTCCCATATGGAAATATGCCATGTTGCATGAACCCGGGTCGTGGTTTATACGGCCACGTCTGGGGGATTGTCTAAATATGGACATGGTTAGTCTACCTATTCCATCAAGTTATACACCATGTTACATGAAGCCAGCCTGTGGTTTTTGAACGGCCAAGGTTGGGGGATTGTTCTTTGATTAAAAGCATGGTTTAGAGCAATTATTATCGATCAGATAGTATCCCAAGTGGCTTGAAGACAGTTGGTGTTTTTTTACGGCCACAACTGGGTGGATTGCGCTTAAATTGGGTACTTTACCATGTGGCAGGAAGCCAGCTGGTGGTTTGTACGGCCACAGCTGGGGGATTGCTCTTTAAGATGGACATGGTTTAGGTTAGGGATGAGCGGTGAAATAGGCGGCCTGGCACGTGGAGGGCGATAGTGGGGGGAGGGTCTGCAGGGTACGGGGTGAGTGTGGTTTCATACGGCCAAGCTCAGGTGCCTTCCTGGTTTGCAGATCCTCTTGGCCTGCTATCTGCCATAAAAATACACTGAGCAGACGTGTGGTCCTCCTGCTTAGCCACGTGGGGCGCTATTTCTGGGCAATGCTTGTGGTGCATTGCAGTTGCCAGTGTTATCTGGCTGCCAGTGTTATCTGGTGTAGCGTATTTGGCATACGAGGATCGATAATAATAATTCTGCCTTAGAGGCAAAGAATTTGGCCTTAAGTAATAAAAGACGTGACCTTTTCAAAATGCCAATTACTACTTTGTTGTGTTTTCATTTACGGGAAAAGGAGGGGGGGGTCGGGGCGGGTTGGGGGGCTTGGGGGTTAGTAGGTTTAAGAAGGTAACTTACTTGGGAGAAGTGTAAGAAGAGGATAGGGGTATAATTCTTATTGCTGCGGAGCTCTGTGATACACTCATACACAATGCACATTACTGTGAGTTTTATTGCTGTGGAGCTCTGTGATACGCTCATACACACTGCACATTACTGTGAGTTTTATTGTTGTGGAGCTCTGTAATACGCTGATACACACTGCACATTACTGTGAGTTTTATTGCTTTGGTGTAATGTGCTACGCTCATAAACACCACTTGATTATTTGGGGGGTGGGGGGCAGCATTTCATCCTTGGACTCAGGCAGCAGAGTGTCTAGTTGGGTGGGCGGAAGAAACTCTTCTGCTTCACTCAGCGATTTCCCCAGAACTGGGGGGGGGGCTGGGAGGGAGAAGGGGGCACTCCTCACATCCTGTACATGTTAAAACAATAAAATCTACAGTGTCCCTTTAAACCCTCATTCTGTTTGCACTGTGTAAGCCGTTCGGAAAAAAACCAAGGGTTGTTTAATTTATGCTTTGCCCACAAAAATATATATATTTTATTTAATTATTTTTAATAAGAAGAAATAATAATATTTCTACCAGCTCCTAAATGGAAATTCAAAGGTAAGAAATGCAAATATAATGCTGATATATTGACAAACACTGCGCCATGTCCCCTCTGCAAAAGGAGATGCAGCAACCGCAGGGGAGTGCGCTGCTCGCCGATAGGTTTTGTCAGTTAATGAGGATTGATACATCCCTTGCAAGTGAAGTCGATACATTTCGGTGCTGAATACACATTGTGAAAAATGCACATTACACTCGATTCATGTCAGGCGATGACTGTGTCCCTTTGATCTTGTATCCTGTGCATGTGTTCAGAGGTGATGCCAGCTGCAGCCTGGAATGATGTCAATGTCCCCAACAAAAATTGAGAAACTGTGTCTCATTTCAGAGGCTGGTTTTAAAGCCGGCGCTAATGACATTAAATGAGTAGAGAAGAAACTGCTGGAGAAAAGAATGAGGGGTTGTATCTGGTCGTGATGAATCCAAAAATTGAAAAAACACGGACGCTTCAGTATCTATAGGTGCACCGATGTATGTAGGAAGAACCAATCAATGTGGAGCTTTCGTATTTTCTCCTCATTCAGGAATGAATGAAATTAAACAAAGTCAATCCAATAATAAAGGATTTTTTATTCAATAAAAACAATATAAAAGTTAAAGCCCGACGCGTTTCGTCTATCTCTACACTTTTTCAAGGGCAGTAGTGATACAAAATCAATCAAATATCACATGGCATAACATTTCCCATCATTCCTTTATATAGTGTAAAAAAGTCTCTGATTGGTTCTCTCTCTCGCCATAGCGTTATCCTTATATGGTAACTTCCTGTGTCCATCCATACTTTTTCTTCCCATAATTCCAAATGTTGAATCCCTATAAGACCATCCGGGTATCCGTATCCGTTCGTGGAACGCTATGGCGAGAGAGAGAACCGATCAGAGACTTTTTTACACAATTATTATTATTATTCTTTATTTATAAAGCGCCAGCATATTCCGCAGCGCTGTACAATAGGCACAGTATAGACAGGGTTACAATACATTGAACAACATTTGACAAACAGTACAGGAGGAAACGAGGGCCCTATTCCCGTAGGAACTCACAATCTACAATGATGGGAAAGGAATGATGGGAAATGTTATGCCATGTGATATTTGATTGATTTTGTATCACTGCTGCCCTTGAAAAAGTCTAGTGATAGACGAAACGCCTCGGGCTTTTACTTTTATATTGTTTTTACTTAATAAAAAAAATCCTTTATTATTGGATTGACTTTATTTTATTTCATTCATTCCTGAATGCGGAGAAAATACCAATACTCCACATTGATTGGTTCTTCCTACATACATCGGTGCACCTATAGATACTGAATGTGACGGGACGGCCGCCACTACGCCGTAGCGCAGTACAACAGTTCAAGTGTTTATTTATTTGTGTATTATTAAAAGTTCGTTAGCCCTTATTTTTATAAGTACCCCAATGTGATTTTCCCTGTTGTTCCCCTGTTCCCCGCTCGTTCAGAGCCCCGGAAAGTTCACCAGTTTATAAGTGCCCCGAGCCGCCGCTAATTATGCCTGCCCAGCCGCCCAACCTTGTCCGCCTTGCCCCGCGGAGCGGGTACCACGTAGAAGAGCGCTTCTTGGCCAGTGTGAACCCTAATATAGGTTCGATCAGGGGTGTGAATTGCGGGTCGGAGCGCCCACGGGAACCCCGAGAACCGACCAGTGACCCTCGGCCTGGAGTGCGGCTGAAAATGGTGACTCTTGCTCGGGTACAGCCGCCGAGCTTCCACCCTCCACCGCTCGGGTCCCCATGGTCCGATCAGGGTGTTTTTTGAAGTAAAACAGCCCAGAGGCCCGAGCTACATGGCTGTACCCAAAGCGTGCCACCGCTCCAAGGGGATCACCCCCAAAACCAACGTAACCCCAAAGTCGGGCTGAAAGCCACAGGGGGGCCACGAGACAAGGGAAGCGCTCACACTACAGGAGCGGCTCTGGTAGGGTGCCAGACGAGCTGGCGCCGAGCCCCAAGATAAGGGCTGCGCCCAGCAGGGGGGGGCCCAGGTTAACAAAGGGAAATTGGGCAATGGCTCGGGGCAGTGGCAGAAATCACCCCGGGAGGGCTGAGGGCCAGGAGAGAACAATGCTTTTTTCCTCCATAAATAAGCCTGTGTTCCTCATGAAAAATAAATCACTCTTGTTTGAACCTTTACTCCTGCCTCGGCTAGTAATTGGGAATAACAGGGCTTTGGGAACCGGGACGCTTCAAGGACCTCTCTACAGCGCTGCAACCTCGGGGTATCCTACGAGGACCAGCGGCACCTCGCTACCACACTACCGACCTCCAGGTGTACTCGGCGCTGACGGCGGATCTACTCACCCCGAGTAGCGGGATCCGTCAGTCACACTGAAACGTCCGTGTTTTTTCAATTTTATGTTCTTTGGGAGCGGTGGACCATCTCCTGGGAGTTGACTTCATTACAAAAGCTGAGTATTACTCTATCCTCCTTAACACCTTATTGTTATTTGTCCGTGATGAATCCAAGTCCTTAGAGGAACATTAAAGCAGTGATTTCATATTCGTATCATTTTGTTTCGCTGTAGTAGGTGATGTAGCAACATGAGCATCATGGGCAGAGCAGTCATTAGGGGGTGACAGCCTATGATATGTTTGGGGCCCAGTGGCTTGTTGCGGGGCCCAGCCCTTACCAAACACTGTGTAACGTGTCGAAGCGCCTCAGATATAAGGGCCCCTCCATGCCAAACTGAACTATCGGAATACCGGGAAATTTCCCGGTGGGCCGGGGCTTCTGGGGCCGGTAAACGCACTCTGGCTAATCAATGAGGGAGCGATTAGTATGGTCTGTGCCAGGCAGACGTGCAGAGCGAACACTCTCCCACCAGGAATCACATTTTATCCACCAGGGATTCAGCCCGCTCCCTGTAAAATAAGTGTAGCGCTGTGTTTAAACCCTTACTGTGGCAGTACCTATTTTTGGCCACCGGAGGGAGACAAGCGCGATAAGAGACACTGAACATTGGACTACGTTTCCCGGCATGCTTTGCGAACAGACACAGGAATGGGTGGGACACAGACGCTGTACATCCTGAGCCTCGTGGAGATAGCTGGCAGAGCGCGCCAGGGAGTGCATGAGAGAGGACACAGTGCTGCAGAGTGGAACCGTGACTAGGCCGGAGCGCAAGTGCAGCCTATCAGGATTCCAAGTGGGGTTATCCAGCCTTGCAAGAAGGAGACCCAGTGATCCACAGACATTACCCAAGCTGCTGTCAAGGAAGCGGAGGATCCTCGAGTAAGGAGTACCGCAGGTCCATTGGATGGAGAGCAGGCGGTAGCTGGACCAGCCACTGTCGGAGCAGAGAGAGTCAGACAACGGATCCAGTAGCCAGTATCCCAGCAAGGCACCGAGCGGAGAGGACGTCCTGGATCAGAGGAACCTTGGTGATCGAGTGGATGGGTGAGAGGCCTCCAAGGCCGGTTTTACAAAGTCAAGAAAGCACGCTGTTGTTTATTTCTAAAACCCACAGGCCCCAACTTGACTAGTCGAAGACATCGTTTAAGAGATTCACTGGCCAGTTGAATAGTACCCGGGTACCATAACACACACATACACTCACAGTTCGGGACTTAACCTGTTCAGGACTCACTCCCTAGTACTCGAAAAAGGGGCAAAGATTCTCATCTTATTGTTTTCCGCTGCGCGTTTCTCGAATTACGAAATATTGTATTCTCTTTCTGCTGCGCGTTTCTCGAAATTACGAAGCATTGTATTTTTTTCTGTTCGGTCGCGCATTTTTCCAAAATACGAAGCCTCGTATTTCTTTTTCCGCTGTGCGTTTACCGCGATACGAAATACTGTAAATATATCTACGAACACCGTGTCTCATTATATGCCTTTTACTTTAGTAAACTATATCATTTATAAAATCCACAACGGTGCTGGAGTATATTTATTCCCTAGTGCGGGGAGACTGACCCGAGGTTCATTTTCAGCGGCTCCTCCAGGAGTGAGCGCTACACGTGGGGGCTCGTTTCCGGGATCCAGTCTCTGGAAAAACCGCATCTAAAGGGTTAAATATGGATCCAGACACTGTTGCCGAATGGTGTGAGGAGCACAGTAGTCAGCTAGAATGTTGTATAGTCATGGATATTCCCGCAGACACTTGGGCCGAAGATCAGATTCGCCAGGCCGTGGTCGCGCTGACACCAGACCATCGGGGGTTAATCCTGGACATTAAAAAGAACACAGATACCTCTCACACGTATGTTCTTTGAATGGGAAAGGGTGTTCCAGTGTGTTTTCAGGGCGCGAGCATGAAGCTGACCGATGAGGTGGAAGTCCAACTGATTCAGCCAAGTGCGCCACATGGCGAATCCGCAAGTGTTCCCGCGCCCAGTCTGTTGGCCATGATCGGGCCTGAATTCATAGTGGCTATTGGAGATTTGCTGGCTAAGTGTCAGAGAACAAGCCCTCCGCACACTAACTTCGGTTATCGACGGTTGAGAATTTTACAGGAAACGTACCAACTCCGGCGGGAGAAGAAACCTTTGAGGAATGGGTGGAACAGGCGATGCAGGCTCTGGATGAGTGGGACGTCCCTGAAGCTCAGAAAAAGCAAAGGATCACCGAGAGTTTAAAGGGACCTGCGTCAGAAGCGGTGAGAAACCTAAAACTGAGTAGAAAAGACTGTACTGCTTTAGATTATTTAAACATTTTGGAGGAAGTTTTTGGGCGACCGGAAAAGGCTGCAGAGCTTGTATATCAGTATGAACACACCTACCAGCGGAAAGGTGAGAGAATGACCGAATACATGAGGCGCCTAGATACGATTCTGCACCAGATACTCCTCAAGAAAGGGGCCGAGCCGGCCGAAGTGGATAAGATCCGAATAAAACAGTTCCTGAGGCGCTCTCAACCTCTAGATCCAGTGATGCTGCAGCTGAGAAGCAGAGCAGGTAATCAAGAACTGAAGTACCTGGAACTGATCGAGCTGTCAGAGAGGAGGAGGCTTTGCTGGAGGAAAAATCCTTCAGGCGAGGGGAAAGAGCTTACGCACAACCTGTAAGGCATAACGACGGTCTGCAGCCTGAAAGCGACTCGCTGGAACTTACGGATCCGACGTGGATGAGCAAGAGCACCTGATCGCTTTTAAATCCACAGAGAGGGCTGCCAAAGAATTACACCTCTCTGAACGTGGTGAGTTGTACAAAACTGTTAAGAAAGTACAGGAAGCTCAAGCTGAATTGCAACAGGCGCACGCGGAACTGTGCCAAGTGTTGATGAAGGTGACAGAGATGCAGGCAGAGATGCAGAAGTTCCTTACAGGCATGCAGACAACCGGAGTTGCTGTGGCGTCTAGCCAAGGTCCTTTAACTGAATCACAACAGGCGTCTGCGTCTCCACTTTCTAAGAAAAGATGTTTCGGTTGTGGAGAAATGGGCCACTTCCGTGCACAATGCAAAGACCGAAAGCCTGAGAGGAATAGAGTCGATGAGTTGTTAAAAGCCTTAGAAGGACTGTTATCTACCTCACCGGCGGGAAACGCCAGAGGGCACAAGTGAAGGAGCAACCTAGGTGCCAGAAGGTTGAACCCCGCTCCAAAAATCAAGCCAGGACTAAGAGGTCGAGAGGGCCCAAAGTCGGGCCAACTGCTGAGCCTGCCAGGACTGAAAGAGTCACTCCCTTAGCATCCGGACCTACGTCATGGGGAAGCAATGCACACCCAAAACCTACACGGGCCAAGAAAAAGGCCAGGGTACAGCAAACTGGGTCTAAGTGTCCGGATACCGCCACCAAGTTTCCTGACCAACTGATAGGTCCTTCTCCTATTGTGCCAATCCAAGTGGAGGGAGTCTACACTAAGGCCCTGTTGGATTCAGGGGCTCAAGTGACATTGATCTACCGAGACTTCTACGAGAAACACTTGAAGCACATTCCTCTACAGAAATTGAAGGATCTGGAAATCTGGGGTATCGGAACTGAGAAACTCCCCTATGACGGGTATCTACAGGTGAAGTTGGAGATCAGATCCGAAGTCATCGGACAGTCCGTAGGTTGTGATGCATTGGCCATTGTGTGTCCTCGACCCTCAGGTGCAAACAGAAGTTCCATGATAGTGGGGACAAATACTGATTTGGTGCGGCATCTCCTGACACCTATCGTATTGGAAGAAGGTTCTACTCAAGGAGTACACCCAATGTTACGTCCAGTCTATCAGAGAATGGTCGAAGAACAGAAGGCACCTGCCGAAGTGGGGCGCCTATGGAGATTAGAAGGAACAGAGAAGGTTCTGCAAGCGGGAGAAGTAGCGAGCTTCCGGGCTTCAGTCAAGTTGAACGGATCGCAACCAGGCCCCTATGTGGTGCTGGAAACCGATTTTAATCATGGGAGTGAAACCGGAGTCGAAGTAATCCCTGAAATAATCTCCACTAAAGCTCTGAAAAGAACACGAGGAAGAGTCTCAGTCAGCGTGTGCAATGTGTATGATTCTCCAATAGTTCTTAAAGCACGAATGCCTATCGGGCAAGTAGCGTCCGCTACGCCCCTCTCTCCTACCGATTTAGGAGGGGGAGTGGATAAAGAGATTCCAGATGAAAGATTCTACCCCAAGGACGCTCCCATTTCATCCGAGTGGAAGAAACGTCTTCAGTCTCAAGTTCTAAAGTGGAGAGACTTGTTCTCGAAAGATGAGTTCGACGTAGGCCTAGCTAAAAGTACTGAAGCCCGCATTCGATTGCAAGAAGACAAGCCGTTTCGTGAAAGGTCAAGGCGAGTTCCGCTGGGAGACTTGGATGATCTGCGAGAACAGCTGAATTGAATTGCAAAGAACCAAGGTGATCCAAGAGTCCAGGAGTCCATACGCATCTCCAATAGTGATGGTCCGGAAGAAGAACGTTCTGTCCGCCTATGCATAGACTACCACACGTGAACCGGAGAACATCCCAGACCAATATGCTACTCCTCTGATAGAAGATGCCTTACAGTGTTTGTCTGGAGCAAAATGGTTTAGTGTACTAGACCTACGAAGCGGGTATCACCAGATACCAATGCATCCTCAAGACAAAGAGAAGACTGCGTTCATCTGTCCACTGGGGTTCTTTGAATTTAACAGAATGCCTCAAGGCCTTACGGGAGCTCCGGCCACGTTCCAACGGTTGATGGAGAAGACAGTCGGGGACATGAATCTGATCGAAGTATTAGTGTACCTGGATGACATAATTGTGTTTGGGAAGACCTCTGGTAGAGCATGAGCAACGTTTGGAGAAGGTCTTGAAGATGCTCCATGAAGAGGGATTGAAACTGTCTTTGGAGAAATGCCAATTCTGTCTACCGTCTGTTACGTATCTGGGACATGTGGTCTGCAGCAGAAGGTGTTCGACAGATCCTCGGAAGTTTGAGGCCGTAGCTTCTTGGCCTAGACCCAGAAACGTCACTGAACTTAGATCTTTCTTGGGGTTCTGTTCATATTATCGAAGATTTGTAGGAGGATTCGCAAAACATAGCTCAACCACTGAAAAACTCCTACAGAAGGAAAACACCGAAGAAGGCTGCAAGGCCTCTGACCGAAACCCGTCAGCTCCAGGACCAAGGAAAGCTCGAGAGTCCATACAGGGCGAATGGACTAGTCAATGTGAAGGTGCTTTCTTGAAGCTGAAAGAGAGTCTCACTCGGGCTCCTGTCTTGGCCTATGCGGACCTCACAAGCCGTATGAGTTACATGTGGATGCCAGCAGAGAAGGGTTAGGAGGAGTCCTGTATCAGGAGTATGGTGGATTGCTGAGGCCTGTAGCGTACGTGAGTCGGAGCCTTACGCCTTCAGAAAAGACTATCCTACCCACAAGCTGGAGTTCCTAGCCTTAAAGTGGGCAGTGGTGGACAAGTTAAAAGGACTATCTGTATGGAGCCGAAGTTGTGATAAAAACGGATAACAATCCCTCTTACCCTACGTTCTTTACTAACTGCGAAACTGGACGCAACGGGACATCGGTGGTTTGGCCGCTCTGTCAGGGTTTCGGTTCAGCCTGAAGTATCGCCTGGGGTGAATAATCGAGATGCTGATGCTTTCGAGAAGACCCTACACTGCAGAATGGACTCAGTTAACTCCAGACGGGGTGCAAGCTTTGTGTCAAGGAGCAAGAGCCGCCGGGTCAAGGGAGGGATTGAAGCGGAGGCCATAGGAGTCATGGCTGCGGCTGTTCCTGAGTTCTACTGCAACCCTACGCAATTGAGGGATGAAAGTCTACCTACCTTTTTAAAAACAGGACCTGAAAGCAGATCAGGCCAGAGACCCTTTAATTGCATTGACCATAAAGGCCCTAACTGCGAACCAGCGGGAAATTCTGCTGACCAATTCCCCGGATGGAGCCAGATTGGTCTACAAAGAGTGGGAACGGTTGAAGATGTTGGATGGGGTGGTCTACCGAAGGGGTCCCTCAACCAATGCTGAAGAGACTCAACAGCTATTCCTTCCCACTAAGCATAGAGAGAGTGTGCTGCGATCGCTACATGATGAGCATGGACATTTGGGTGCTGAAAGAACTTTTAAGCTGGTGCAAGACAGATTCTATTGGCCCTGCATGAGAGCTGAAGTGGAAAGTTACTGCCATTCCTGTCTGAGGTGTATTCAGAGGAAGACTCTACCGACCCGAACCGCTCCAATGAGCCATCTGCAGAGTCAGGGGCCCATGGATTTGGTGTGCATTGACTTCCTGTGCTTAGAGCCGGATGCTAGTGGGCAGGGGAATATTCTAATAGTGACTGATCATTTCACTCGTTACGCCCAAGCTTTTTCTACGAAAGATCAACGCACTCCAACAGTAGCCAAGGTTCTGATGGAAAAGTTCTTTGTTCACTACGGCCTGCCAAGGAGAATACACTCTGATCAGGGTAGAGACTTTGAAAGCCGACTTGTTGGGCAATTGTTGGAACTGTTGGGAATCCAAAAGACCGAACTACACCATATCACCCTCAAGGTGATGCTCAGCCTGAAAGGTTTAATCGCACGCTGCTGAATATGCTGGGGACTTTGTCAAACATAGAGAAGCAGAGTTGGAGTCGTCACATAGCTACTCTGGTGCATGCATATAACAGTACGGAGAGAGATGCGACTGGATACTCACCGTACCGTCTTATGTTCGGAAGAGAAGCCCGACTGCCGGTTGATTTGGCGTTTGGGTTATCTCTAGACCAGACGTGGTAGCTTCCCATAGAAACTACGTGGATAGACTTCGAAAAAACCTGGCTTCTGCGTTTGAACAGGCCGTTTGACCTCAGGAACAGGGAGCAAAGGAACAAAAGGAATTATGACTTGAAAGTTCGGATACAAGATCTACAACCCGGTGATAGGGTTCTGTTGAAGAACTTGGGTGCTGCTGCGAGGCACAAGTTGGCGGATAGATGGAGTTCTCAAGTCTACATTGTCTGCAAGCAACTGCCGGGTCTGCCGGTGTATCAAATCCGGCCGGATGGAAAGGCTGGGCCTCTTAAGAACTGGCACAGGAATCATTTGTTCCTTTGAGAGAGGCTGTGAGGATACCAGTTGGGGACGAACTTTCTCTGCCAAATCCGCCTGCTCCACGTTTGGCCACCTGTTACTTCGGTCTCAGCAGACCCGGGGTTGTCGAAGAGAGCGAAAGGGACAGTGAGGAAGAGAGTTTTTTGTGTGGACTGGATGCGTTCCGGCAGAGCCTGAAGAGGTCATTTCAGTTCCTGAACGATGGGAGAGTAATTTGAGGCCTGAAGCTCCTGAATTTCAGTTAGAAGTCCCTGAGACTATTGACATCCCTGTGTCACGTTCCCACGTTCCAACCCTGTCTCCCTGCCCTCTGTATTCGTTATGTCTGTGTTTCCATGTGTTTCCCTGTGCTGCTTTCCCTGACATGCAGCTCAGGGGTTAAGTTTATTGCTCGTTGAGCTTCTGCTGGTGATATGGGCTGATTACTCCCCTATATAAAGCCATGGGCACATATCACCATGCTCTTGCATCCTGGTTCACTTCAGCTTCAGATTTGTTCCTGAGAGCTCCCTGTTATTCTGTCCTAGTTCTATTTCAGTGTTTCCCCATTGTCTGAGTTTCATGTTCTGATTGACTTCCTGGTATTGACCCTCTGGCCTGGCTGACGGATTTTCTCTGGTGCTGTATCCCCGCTTTGGCTCAAGGTATACGTTTTGGTTTTGACTCCTGGCTTATTTATTGACGACTCTTCTGGACATCCCTAGCTGTTCTGTGCATATTGAATTATATGCTGTGTATCCCTGTTGACCACGGCTTTTGTATATTGAAGTCCTTCCCTGCAAGTTGTTGAGTATAACTCCTTCAGGTGTCTGTGTTTTCCCCAGGACTCTGCACGGCTACAAGGTAACCTTTTTCTAAGGACCGATCTATCAGTATAGGGCTCCTTCGGTATAGCGGTGCAGAGGTCCCCAGTGTCTCCTGTGGTTTATTTATGTATCCTAGATCATTGTGTCACGCATCTCTGCATATAGCGACTTTTACGCATACCTGGGCCCTACTTGGCGCATGCCCGGTACCGCCATAGTGGCTGAACGTGACACCCTGAAGCTCTTGAATTCCAGTTGGAAGTCCCTGAGGCTGTGGAAATCCCTGTAGCTCCTGAAGCTGAGTCTTATGATTATAGTTCTATGCCTTCACTGGAGGGATCATACTCTGAAGAAATGTCTGCTCCAGTGGTAGAAAGAAGGACTGAGCCAGCGCCTATAGTACTTCCACCTGAAGAGGAACTGATTGAGCCAGAACCAAAACACTCTATTCGACCGCCCCAGCAACTCACTTACGACTCACCGGGACATAGCACTGAAGAAGCCATCACCACAGTGCAAAGGTTGCCCGAAGTGTCTGCTATGTTAGCTGAGGTAGCACAAAATATGAGTCAACTTGAAGAAGTGTATGTTTGCTGCCGAACCTGTATATGCTATCTAAATGTGTTGAAATGTAATATAACTGTTGTACCTCCTTGGAGAGACCCAAGAGTTCTAGGAGGGGGAGAGTGTAGCGCTGTGTTTAAACCCTTACTGTGGCAGTACCTATTTTTGGCCACCGGAGGGAGACAAGCGCGATAAGAGACACTGAACATTGGGACTACGTTTCCCGGCATGCTTTGCGAACAGACACAGGAAGTGGGTGGGACACAGACGCTGTACATCCTGAGCCTCGTGGAGATAGCTGGCAGAGCGCGCCAGGGAGTGCATGAGAGAGGACACAGTGCTGCAGAGTGGAACCGTGACTAGGCCGGAGCGCAAGTGCGGCCTATCAGGATTCCAAGTGGGGTTATCCAGCCTTGCAAGAAGGAGACCCAGTGATCCACAGACATTACCCAAGCTGCTGTCAAGGAAGCGGAGGATCCTCGAGTAAGGAGTACCGCAGGTCCATTGGATGGGAGAGCAGGCGGTAGCTGGACCAGCCACTGTCGGAGCAGAGAGAGCGAGACAACGGATCCAGTAGCCAGTATCCCAGCAAGGCACCGAGCGGAGGGACGTCCTGGATCAGAGGAACCTTGGTGATCGAGTGGATGGGTGAGAGGCCTCCAAGGCCGGTTTTACAAAGTCAAGAAAGCACGCTGTTGTTTATTTCTAAAACCCACAGGGCCCCAACTTGACTAGTCGAAGACATCGTTTAAGAGATTCACTGGCCAGTTGAATAGTACCCGGGTACCATAACACACACATACACTCACAGTTCGGGACTTAACCTGTTCGGGACTCACTCCCTAGTACTCGAAAAAGGGGCAAAGATTGCATCTTATTTTGTTTTCCGCTGCGCGTTTCTCGAATTACGAAATATTGTATTCTCTTTCCGCTGCGCGTTTCTCGAAATTACGAAGCATTGTATTTTTTTCTGTTCGGTCGCGCATTTTTCCGAAATACGAAGCCTCGTATTTCTTTTTCCGCTGCGCGTTTACCGCGATACGAAATACTGTAAATATATCTACGAACACCGTGTCTCATTATATGCCTTTTACTTTAGTAAACTATATAATTTATAAAATCCACAACGGTGCTGGAGTGTATTTATTCCCTAGTGCGGGGAGACTGACCAGTGGTTAATTTTCAGCGGCTCCTCCGGGAGTGAGCGCTACATAAGCTAAAAAGAAAACGAGGCAATTTTTTTTTATTTTTAATTAGTTTATGGAAATAGCCAGCTGAGGGAAGGGGGGCCTGACCAGTGGTTCAGTAAGGGCCCCCAAGAAATCTAATGGCAGCCCTGGTCATGTTATTCCTGATTCATTAATGTCAGAGAAGCATTACACCAGGTCCAGGGGTCCGCAAGCTTGGCTTTCCCCAGGTGTTTAGGAACTACATCTCCCATGAGTCCTAGTCAGCTCAAGAGTGTTTGAGCATTATGGGAAATGCAGTTTCAATTCAAAGCATCTGGAGGGTCAAGGTTGCTGAGCCCTGAGGTCCTGGATTCCGTCCCTAAGGGTGGCATTTCTAAAAGTGAACCCTTAGGGAATCCAGGATTTTAACTTTTTAAGGCTGGTAGATTTCACATTAGATCTCACAGCTCATTTCTAGATCTATCAGAGAGCTCTGGGGAATCCGGCCGTCGGTTTCTGGACGGAGCAACAATCGTAATTTTTTTGTCTTCGAACCCTATTTTAAGAAAACTACACTGCCTGGTCAAAAAAACAACAACACCTGCTGTACAAACCTGTTACGACCTGGGATGGGTTCAGTCAGTCAGGTCTGGGTACAGCAACGTTATGTGGCCAAGAAATGAGGTCATGTGACTCCCTGAATATACTGAGGCGCGTTCAATACCTCAGCTGCTGCAAGTGCTAAGTTAGCAACTTGCCAATGAACACCGTTTTGCCGCTCAGCGCTCAGCACTGTTAACTTAGCACTTGCAGCGACCCGAGGAGATGCTGCGACTAGCTGAGTGTGACGTATTAAAGATGGCCGCCGCCATGAAGCAAATAACAATTCCGTACAGCAAGATGGCTGCCGCCATGAAGCAAGAAACAATTCAGTACAGCAATGTTAATTTTGAGGTTTTTGTTCACCAAAGCACAAAATATTTATTTATTATTTACCCCTACACAGACATATATTACAGCTCAATTTATATTTTGTTTCAGAAGTAAACATAACGTTTATTCAATAAAAACTATAATTTGTGGTGTGTGCATACAAAACGGAATTGTGCTGACTGCTTTTCTTTATCATATTTTGTCCGAGTCATACGAAAAACAATCTGAATCTTTAAATAAAAAATTGTCGGACATTTTGGATTCGAAATTCGCATCCAAAGCGTTCAATGACACTGCTGCAGCAAACTGAATTGCTGCGCTGCAGCAATTCAGCTGCTGAGGTATTGAACGGGGCTCATAATAAGCAGGTTTTCCCATCAATGGTTTTTTTTCTCGCCTGATGGCACAGCGGGCATATTCCAAGATGGCAATGCCAGGATTCATCGGGATCAAATTGTGCAACAGTGATTGAGGGAGCATGAGGCATCATTTTCACACATGGATTGGCCACCGCACAGACCAGACCTTAACCCCATTGAGGTTAATCTTTGGGATAATGTGCTGGAGAAGACTTTACGCAGCGCCGCGACTCTCCCATCATCAACACAAGATCTTGGCCACAAATTAATGCCACTCTGGACGCAAATAAACGCTGTGACATTGCATGAGCTTATCGACATTCGGTGAATGTGTGCAGCAATCACAGCAAAAGGTGCGACAACCAAATATTACAACGTGTGACTGTTTTTGTCCAGGCTGTGTATGTACGATCATTGCACTGTAACCACTCTGTTAAAGTGAAGGGGTTATGGTGCCTTTAAGCTGGTGATGCAAATCCATGCCTAAGCAACAGCTAGTAATTAAATGCTGTGTGAAGTAGGCACCACTTGTCGCCTCAAGGCTTACTTCCAAATTGTTAAAAGTTAACATGTACAGGCTGTACCCTTAACGTATGCACAGCAAAGGGAGGGGGAAACGGCACAAGTAGAGACCCAACTGAAGAATATTCCAAAATACTCCAAAATTGAGAGTATTGGGCATTAATGGAGAACCTTGGCACCCCAGATGTTTCTGAACTACATATCCAATGATGCTCAGTTAGCCTTAAAGCTGATGGAGCATCATGGGTAGTTCAGAGACGTCTGGGGTGCAAGGTTCGCCATCACTGGTATATAGGGGACGTAAAATACTTTCACACACAGAGTAACATATCATGTAACATAGTGACTATATTTCCTACATATTTATTTTCTGGGTTAATCTGTATATTTGTGTTTTGTTTTTAGTATCTTGCATTTTATTACTTTGCATTTCTGTAACGACTGTAACAATTCAATGTATCCTTCTCAGGATATACTTGAAAACAAAGAGAAATCTCAATGTATCCTTCCTGGTAAAATACTTTATAAATAAACAGCGCAAACATTTCAAGACAGTTACTGGAAGTGACCCATAGATGGCGAAATTGCTTTACTGTTTTAAAGTTTATTTCAAAATCTAATATAGAAAGCAGAGATGGAGCAGGCACCCAGGATGGACCATGATGCACCAGTGATTTGGACCCTTTGATAGACCAGGACTGTTCCTCATTTTTACTTTTGATAATCCAAATTTTAAGGCATAACCTGTGCTGTAACTGTTACCATTTTAATAACTTTAATAAACACCATTAAGGCAGTTCTAGAAAGTCACACCATTGTTGCGGCAACATTTGTTCCGTTTTGAAAATTTTCTATTGTAAAATAAACAAAAATCCTGTGGATCACCACCAATGCCTGTTTGCAAAAAAACTGTATGAAAAATGTTAAAAATAAATCCAGATTTACGGCTCTTTTCCATAGTACCGGCTGGATGGAGTAGAGGTAACATCACTGCTCTATAACCGTGGAGTCCCAGGTTCGAAATCCCGGCCAGATCACCTCTCCAGTAAGTGTCTTTGGGCAAGACACCTAACGGTACATACTTGCCTACCACACAACGGACTCTATCACCTCCTTCAAGCTAACACTAGCGTCAGCTTAATGGAGGTCATAGTGCTGCACCTACAGTGCCTTCAAATTGCTAAGGGGTTAAAAAACCTGTTGGCGCTCGTTAATTAATTACGATTCGTAGTGTCAGTTTACTGTACTTTGTGCTCCCTATACCTAACATGGGGAGCACAAAGTGAAAGCACAGAGTAACTAGCGTTAGGATCACTTGGTCATAACGCTAGTTACTAAGATGTCATGCTGGCCACCTACTTGGGCCATCGTGGTGGCTTGGAACACGGAGAAATGTAGCCTTTTAGGCAGGTTAGCTGCTGGTTTGATACAGGACACAAGGGACAGGAGGGCCAGGAAGAAAACTAAAGGGATCCCTATACTGGGAATGATTTCTGTCTAAGAAAACCTCACAAATGATGACAGAGCCAGGAGGAATAGGAAGAGTGAGGGTAAACAAGACAGACAGAATCCTAGACTGGAGAGGTCCTTGTATGTTGGCGTCTGAATAAACTAAACTCAGGCAAACAAGACACATAAACATGAAACATAAGAGTGGTCAGGACTAGCAGAACTTGGCAACTGAACAGGCATACAGGTTAAGGGGAGCAGGCCAGAAAGAGATCCAGAGAACACGCTAAAGGTCATACACAGAAACCAAAATACTGTACATGGTACAGGGCACAAGGAGCAGACCAGAGAATAAACCAGAACGATAGCCAGAAGTCATACACAGGAGTGGTTCTCAGCCAGGCTAGGTCAGCAACAGGATTTGCAGAATACAGAGATTAAGCAAGAGAATATCCAAGAACATAAGCCAAAAGTAAAAACAGAAATACTAGACATGAAGCTATGCAGCAACACGGGAATCAGGACACAGGAAACACAATCACCATGAAAACTCACACCAGGTCAAAGAAGCACTGTGCTGCTGGGAGTTATATAGGCAGTGGGTCTGTGTGATTGGACCATGTGACCTCAGACCAGAGGATCATAGCAGAACCCTGGAGCAGCCCCAGACAGCACAGCCAAACACAACCAGGGGAAAACAGACATGAATGTCTCTCACCACCAGGGAGCGCAGCCAAAACCAGGGAAAATGTGACACAAAAAAGTAAGGGTACCTGGTCTCGGTTCATGCGTCTCTCCTGAGTGACTTCTCATGTCCTTATTATCTAGTTTCTCTGTTTTCTTTTGAGGTATTTATATTATTACTTATCAGGTCACTGATGTTGCCTTCTTGTTGCTTTCTGTATTTGCTGCAACACGAGATTTTATATGTTCTTTCATTGAGTTTATACATCTTTACTCGATATGAATTGTTTTATACTTGTGATTGTTTTATAGTTACTTGTGATTCTTTGGAATTTTTGTGGCAGCAGACTGTAGTTTATTGCATTCATTGTCATTTTTATAACATTCGGTGATCCGCTATATAAAATTATTTGTGTTTCTGCATTAATAAAATTATGTATTTTTATTGGTGTGTTTTTATTGGTGTGCATCTGGTCCTTTATGTGCCGCTAACGAAAAAGTTACCACCAGATCAGAGGTGCAGGTATTGGATTGCGCTGCTGCAGAGTCCGTTACCCTCAGCTCAAAGCCCTCCATACTCACCTCTCATCCCGTGGTGAAAACGGCGACCAGATCCACTGCTTCTGGCCGCCGGGAGCAGAGGCAGACTGGGGGAAGAAAGTCAACTGTCTCCCTCCACGATCACTCTGCCGACCAGCAGGTTCTCACGAGAGAGTTCTATGGACGCCATGGAGGGGATGTTGGGAACGGTGCTGTAGCGCTGCCCCAGCATCTGCAAGCTTAGCGATCGCTAAGGGGCAGGCTGCTGGAAGCGGCGCCTGCCCACGATCTGCTGGAGAAACAGGGACGCTAAGGGGAAGCTAACTTTTTTTTTTGAGGGGCAGCTAATACTGCCCAATATCGGCTGTGGAGTCCAGTGGTAACGTCTCTACCCTTCGACCGTGCAGAAGCAAGTCAAAATACCATTCGGCACATCCTTCCAATACAACTGGAGAATCAAGTCTCGACTTTACGAGAAGCGGGTTTAACCTCACCACCAGGTCGCTGATCTACAATCATGAAAAGACGACTCGATCCCGCTCAGAAGATGCCACCAGCGAGTGTCCTTGGGCAAACCACCTAACGATATGGATGCGCCAACCTCACAAAATACTTGTACATCTCATAGATTGTAAGTTCCCTTGGAAACAGGGACCCCCTGAATCAGGCCGTATCATCCATGTGTGGTATTACAATGTATCAATCCCTTGTACACTGATCTTGTAAAGCGATGCAGAATATGTGGTGCCGTATAAATAAAGGATAATGATAATTGTGGATTATTCCAGCCTTGGTGTTAGAATAATCTTAATTTTAATAAAGACAGGAGGCGAATATTTTGCATTCTCTTTTCTTTACTAAAACATCAGCAGCAAGGAAAGTTTACATAGCAACAGCAGTAACCAATCAACAACAAGAGTGTAGTAAGTCCTTAGCCACGCCCTCTTTTCTTGTATGCCGAACGAGCAGGAGAGACGTGACGTAGAAATTCCAGAAATCCAAGAAGTAGGAAGAACCGGAAACTGAAGAGGTGAAAGCCAAGACTAGGTAGGAGTCAACGAGATGGTCAGTCGCAGAACTGGAAGCCAACGGGCGTCCGAAACGATGGGAGACCAACAGGGCCGCAGAAGCAAATCAAGCTACGGAGAAAGCAGAGGATACGTGAAAGTACCATGTGATGGAGGCTTGCCAATCAACAGTTAACTAACTGACCAGTCAAAGCGAAGAATTATCAATAGTTAAATCAATTATGAGACAGTAGCCGTAGGCTAGGCCAATGAGACATGCAAACCCTACTAAGGGGAATGAAAAATAGTTAGACAATAATGGACAAAAGTCGAAGAAGTGTAGATACGTAAATTACATCCTTTATTCCAATTTATTTTTTTATATTATTATTATAATTTTTTTTTTTTTTTTTTTTTTTTTATTTATTTATATTTATTATTATTATTATTTTTTTTTTATTTATTTTTATCGAATATAGCAGTAAATCCGGTACAATGTGAGCAATCCCGGGTATGGGCGGGCGGGAAAAATATTCGCCTCCTGTCTTTATTAAAATTAAGATTATTCTAACACCAAGGCTGGAATAATCCACAATTTTATATCAAGTCAGGAGGCTTCATATTTTGCAGTTTTAAAGCTGCACCAGAGCCCCAGATGCATGAGAACGAGGGCGAAAATAAAAGGTACGAAAGGTGACCGCCCTAGAACAATCAGCAGCCGCTAGTATGTCGGACAGGGAGCCGCCCGCGACCGACAGAAGAAGCCACTGCACCCCGCACGGAGTGAGCGCCGAAGTGAGGAGCAACACCTGCTAGGGAGAGCAGCCAGGGGACCCCTCTAGAAAGTGTAGGCGAGGAAACAGGATTGTAAGTGGAAACATAGGAGACCAAGAGCTGGCCAACCGGAGGGGAGCGCAAAGAGCCTAAGTGGGAGAGGTAGTTCGTAACGCACCTAGCGACACATAGGGTAGAAAACCTTAGAAAAAGGGGGTTTTGTACATCTAGTAAGCGTGAAAAACGACTCCCTTAGGAGAGAAAACCATAGCGTGCGCATCGAAGGCTCTAGCATCCAAAACACGTCTAAAGGACCCCAAACACAAAATGATGGTTAGAATACATCAAGAGCTGACGCAGGAACAGCGAGTAGTATCTGGCCAGTTACGCAGGAACTCCAAAACAAGCGCCACATCCCAAAAGTGAGTATATTATTTGGGGCCGGCGGGCGAGCGAGCCTAACGCCCTTGAGGAGACAACACACAGAAACGCCACCCAGGGGAGCGTGAGCCACCGAGATGGTCGAGCGGAACCAGGTGATGATAGGACTTGCCGGCCGTGGAAAGGCTCGCCAACAAATTAGAGGGGCTGTAGCAGGATCAGGCACACACCAACCACACCAAATTTCCCCAGGCGTAACATTTTTGCGTGCCAGAAGTCCAGGATTCCCATAATAGGGAGCGAGCCGCAGCTGATAAGCCTGGTAGCATGCAGGGTCCCCGGAAATTGTCCAAGCCACCAGTGGAAGATTGCCCTCCAATACCACTGGATTAGGGTTGCCTTGAGGGTCCAGAAGAATGGATGGAAAAGGACGGCAGCAGCGGGCAGGAGTAGACAAGGGAGTTGTAGCGTCAGTGGCAACCAGCTCTGTGCATCCCATAGAGGCATGAGTAGAAGTCGAAACCATCCATCTGCGGACTTCTTGAAGCGTGCACGTGAGCATCGTGAACGGGGAAACAGTGTAGGCTCCTCGATGGGGCCATGGTGGGAGGAAAGCATCCACCGCTGCCGCCTGCAGGTCCGTAAGCCAACTGAAGCCGGTCTGCATCTGGTGGGTCAAGCGGGAAGTAAACAGGTTGACCCAAAGGAGTAGAGGGCAGATGATGTGAAGCGGCTGTTCCTCTGGCGTCCATGCCCCACCCGTGGATACAGGTCCGCAAGTCGCTCCCCAACCCGACTGGCTGGCGTCCGATTCCGATACGAAGTCCGGTAGAGAGCCAAAAATGGCCCACCCATTCCAGGCTTCCATGAGGCGCAGCCACCACAGGAGTTCCACTCGAGCCTCAGGAGTGATAGGGACCAGCTGGTCGTAGGAGGGATTGAGACTGAGGCACGTGGTTTTCTGACGTTGCATCGCCCGATAATGCAGTGGGCCAGGGAGAAGGGTGATAACTTGGGCTGGGCGACAAGCTGACTTGTTGGTAATGAACCAGAGGTCTTACAGGAGAGTAAGCACTAGGGCCGTGTGATGGGAAAACAGGACCGGATCTTGAGCCAGTACGAAGATATTGTCCAGGTATATGAGAGACCTGATGCCCTGTGAATATATGGAGGCCATGGCCAGTAAGAGGAGCTTCATTGAAGCACCATGGTGCGGAGCTGAGGCCGAAAGGTAGGCAGGTGAACTGTCGGTGGTGCAGGATGGATAGGAGACCCCTGAGTAGATGTGTGCTCTCCATTGTGAAGTGTCGATAGGACAAGAAGGGATTGAAGACTATCCAGTTTAAGACCGGGCGAAGGTCCCCAGACTTCTTGTGTACCAGAACACATTGTATGGGGAAAACAGACTGGAAGGGAACCTGGGAAAAGTCTATCAAGAAACCAGATACGATTCGTAGGACCCAAGAGTCGGAAGGTTGGTATAGATGTTAACCTTATGATTCGATTCTTTTAAGAAGAGGTCCCCAAAAAAACAACCCCTTGGCCGCAGGACCCAATTCTTTGGAGCACATACTTGTTAAATTAGCGTCAAAGCGAAAAAGCGCCTCATTGCGGCGTGCAGAAGAGATGCTGACATTGGCGTTACCTAAAGACAGAGGGCACGCTGTGCCCATTCACGGACCATTGCAGGGCCGAGCAGGGTAGGCATAAGGCTATCCTAAACAAAAGAAAATCCAGGTAAAGTATCCATGTAATTGGGCAGACTAGATGGGCCGAAAGGTTCTTATCTGCCGACAGTTTCTATGTTTCCAGAAGGTAGTGCTTCGTCCACCGTGACGAGCGGGCCTGAAACCTCCAGCATTTGTCCTGGGCGATGCGGAAGCCCTGTTCGACTTCGACAAGGATCCCTGCCAACCTTGCCCAGAAAGGAGACGAAATCCACGTCAAACTCTGGCGTAAGAGATACCTTGTCAGGCAGCGTCGGGCAAGGGCATCCTGCCCACAGATGCGCCCTGGAAATTTTAACTAAGAGACCGCGTAGCCAGAAGAGCAGAAACTCCGCTGTGTGGTCAGGCGGGAGCCAGGCCGAAGACCTGGGGTGGGTGGTAGTGCATGGATCGAAAAAGGAGGGGGGGCTCCTCTAGCGTCGAGGAGTGGCGCCGGGGTATCCGAGGACACCAAGGAGCGAGGCGGTGTTGGAGCGGTAGAGAAGGGCACGATCGCTAAGCTATCAGAACGGGGCTCACCCGTCGAGCTTGCAGTAGTCGGTGGATCACCGGTGGTATTGGCTCCGTCCTCCTCGGGTAGTGAGCCTGGTAAATATCCATGTCATAATCATCGTCCCCTTCTTTGGGGACAGAAGTGCGGGAGGAGTTTGTAGCAGGGCCCTTACCCTAGCCAGCGGACTCAGATTAACCCTTCCAGAGTATTTTACGAGATGGCACGGCAGCCTCAGAATGAACCGAATGGGAGCCCTCAGAAAGGGCCGGTGACTGGGCCCTAGAAAGGACCGAGGTTCTGGCTGGGGAAGCGGGGCTTGGCTGCCAAGCTATGGGCAGTGTTTCTGAAATGGCAGCTAAAAGCCAGGCCGAAAGCTCCTCTGGATTGGTGGGGAGCTGAGGAGGATCCATGGAAAACAGAATAACGGGACTCACCTGTTGAGGTAATATATATATATTAAAATTTATAGGGATATATATCAGGGCTCACCCGATGTTTAGTGTGGCCAAACAGAAAAATCCTGTACTAGCCGTCAGGAAGGTAATAATATATTCATTATAAATTAATGTGTTGTGGCTCACCCGATGCCTTTGTGGGACAGACAGATCCCGCCAGAATAATAATATACTTATATATATATATAAGCTTATCAGGGCTCACCGATGTCTTCGTGGGACAGATATCCCGTTAGATAAATAATATATTTTTTATATACATAAGCTTATCAGGGCTCACCTGATGCCTTCGTGGGACAGATATCCCGCCTGATAAAATAATATATTTGTTTATATATATAAGCTTAGCAGGGCTCACCCGATGCCTTCGTGGGACAGATATCCCGCCTGATAAAATAATATATTTGTTTATAATACATAAGCTTATCAGGCTCACCCGATGCCTTCGTGGGACAGATATCCCGCAGATAAAATTAATATATTTATTTATATATATAACTTATCAGGGCTCACCCGATGCTTCGTGGACAGATATCCTGTCAGAAAATTTTATTTTTATATATATATATCTATATCTATCTCTATCGGGGCTCACCCGATGCCTTCATGGGACAGATCCCACCAGAAGAAATAATATTTATTTGTATATATATATAGTATAAGCGTATCGGGCTTACCCGATGTTTACGTTGGGCAGACAGAAATCCCACCAAAAATAATAATTTATTTATATAAATAGAACCTGAGGCCGTTTAACATGTAAGTGCTGACCTGCTAGTTTGCATCGGGACGCGAAGACGCGATGTCCCGAATGGCGGCAATTGCTGGTTAGAACTAAGATGGCCGCCGGAGTGCGCACGGACGAACGCCATACTATCCTGAGGAGAAAGTTTAGTCGCGCACTCGCGGGAAGGCGGGGCGCCGCGCAAAACACAAAGAAAGGGGGAAAAAAAACCTTAAGGAGAAAACAGAGCTGTTAAAACAAAGTAAATTACGATGGGGCGCCGCAAGTCGCGCAACGCGAGCAAAGCGCACCTGCAGGCGGGAGAGTGCCCACACAGCAGGGAGGAAACCTAGGAAAAAAACAATCAGGTGCACAGTACATATAATAAATCTGAGTATAAAATTACATAATAAACCTAACAGTGACAAATTACACCTAAATTAAAGCCTGGCAACCAGGAGCTGTTTTGAAAACGTCTCACCTGGTCGCCAGCAGCAAGAAAAGAGGGCGTGGCTAAGGACTTACTACACTCTTGTTGTTGATTGGTTACTGCTGTTGCTATGTAAACTTTCCTTGCTGCTGATGTTTTAGTAAAGAAAAGAGAATGCAAAATATGAAGCCTCCTGACTTGATATAAAATTCTGTCTCGCTTCTTGTAAGCTGATCAGTTGTAAAAAAAAATAAACTGATTAGAGTGAGCTCAAAAACCAAATAGCATTTACCCCGGTGTTGCTGTTGCGTGGGCCTGCTCTCTGCGCGACGCTATGGCTGGATTCTTCTCATAGGAAGACTGCCTGGACAGGAAGCGTCCCCTGCTGAGCCTCCACTTTGCTGGGATGGGAACGTTGTTTCTTCCCGTACTTTGGGATACAGGCTGATACAATTGAGTGTGCTTGGACCGTTGCACCCTGCCCCCCCCCCCGTTCTAGTCATTTTTCTGCTGACTTTTTCTTTTTGTTCTTATTACTTGATGAGACCCTCCCCACTGGGGATGACTTGCGGACACTTGTCTGTCATTTCATGCACTGCTTTTGACCCCCACTCATCCCTAAACGTTGATGGCTCTGTTTAATGCATTTCTGAGGACTTTATTTTAACGTGGCAAGTTCACACAGTATTTTTGAATGTTTCAGCTGAGCATGTTACTTGGATGACCCCTAACCCCCCCCCCCCCCCCGATTTTCCCCCCTTCCCCGTGTTTTTATTTTTCACATACCACCTCGTGCTGCAGACCCCCCTTCCCTTTTTTTTTTTTTAAACTTTTTACTTTTTCTTTTGGCGTTTGGGGCCTATTCGAGGTGTGCCATTGTGGCGGCCACCATGGCTCTGCCCTCCATACCTGGCCCTCGAGTACCCCAGCCTTGTGACCTGCACATTTCCATGGCCTCTTACGGTCCTTTGGCCCTTTAGGAGCGAGCCGGGAAAGTCACATATTTGGCCTTTGCCACCTCCCCCCCCCCACCTTCCTATTTATTCATTATTTTACGATTTGCTGAATAAGGCTAGGGTCAGACAAACGCATTTTTCGCGTCGTCCGTGAAAAAGTACGTTCGAACGAATGGATGTATTTTTTCACAGAATACGCGATAGCGGTCATACGATGCGCATTTTCGTCCGTGATTTTGTACGGATCATCAATAAAACCCTTTTTGCGTCTGGACGTTATGTTAGCCGGACATTAGCAGCGTCTGACGTCTCCCAATCACGCAAACACGCCGCTATGCGGACGCAGCGCACTCTGTACGTCAGTAGTAGCGGTTTGACGTTCTAGAAAAAATGCGTTCGTTTGCCACTTGCGTTGCACGGACGAACATTCGTGCAGCCGTTCGTCGTATGTTCCCCGGCATTGGACGTCATTTGCTGCTAGCACGGCCGTGATTTCGTGCGGTTAAACGCACGTTAAAAATGCGTTCGTCTGACCTTAGCCTAACTGTATGTTGATCCTGCGCGATCTCTTTCCTTTATTTTCAATGGCTGATTGTACCGCTGACACTCTTTCAAAATAAAATGTTGAATAAGAAAAAAAAAACAGTAGAATGTCAGTTTACGTTTAGCTGGTCATTTCAGAGATTATTCATGCTCCTTGCGTGCACACCCATAATGCAATGTGCCGGTGACTACAAGTAATGCATGTTTTCACGTCCTGCATAATGATTCCTGTCGAGACGAGATTTCCCCGTGTTCTGGAGGAGCGAGCGTCTCTTGGCAGGGTGGCGCTATATAAATGATGAAAATAATAATGTATATAACAAAGGATTTATTTCACAGAAGACAAGGAGACATTTATATTTTTAATTCAGATTTTCTTTTATTTTCCCTTAAATATATTTATTTTGGTGGAGCAACCACATCATCAAATAGTGTTTTAGTATCAATATCAGCCTGGCAGTATAAATTACAAAGCAGCGTCGTGTTCCCTTCCATCTTCCACATCAGAGGATGCAGCCGGGGGTCAAGTCAATGAAGAGTGCGTGGGAACGCAGTTCCTCCACTATTTTTGCAGAGGGAACAGAGTTCCCTTTGGTCCCATACACTTGAAGGGCTCTATTACATTCTTCCCGCAAATGTTAACACGTGCGCAAAAACGCATTAACGCGAGGGGCAAAACCCTTTGCGCTGAACGTTGTATTATAATGTCGCGCAAAAAATGCACGTTAACGTCTACCGCGGGTGAACCTGCGCGAGCGTAATGTACGTCGCGAGTCCTATACTTAACATTGTGTGCACAAATGCGTTTGTGCGCTGGTACGCAGATGGTATTACAATCTATGCGCAAAATTTAACGCACAGCGTTTGCGCGCATAATTTTAACGTCTTTTAAAAGCTGGTGGTAACTGCACATCTGAACGTCCTGGCTGAACCCAAATACACCAGCACGAAAAACAGCAAAGTATAGTTACACCTTCTACACATACCCAAACAATAAAATGGAGAAGTAGTGCGTGTTTTTATTATTGCTGCAGCATATATACTCAGATTGATTTTGACAGGCGCAAAAACTGAACGGGAGACAATTGTGTTTCTTAATTCTGATTGGCTGAATCGTGTGAAAAAACAGTCTGCCCACCGATTTCTGCGCGCAACGTTGCGCGCCCGTTTTACACGCGTTATTTTTTGACGGATGAAAAAATACACGAGGACTGTAATATCAGCGTTGTTTTACGTGCATTAACGTTTAACGCTGCGCACAAAAATTCACGGGTTCTGCATGCGTTTTTGCGTGAAGAATGTAATAGAGCCCGAAAGCTTTTATTTAGGTGTTTAATCATATGTTTCCTTGTTAAGTCACGATAAATATATTTTTATCATACTTTCCCACCAAAACTACAGCATTAATACATTAACCTCTTAACACCAGGGCCTGAAAGCCGTGGGGTGGCATAGTGTGACCAATGGCTCTCCAGCCACTCCTCTGCCTCCCTACACGGCAGCCGATCACCGTCATTGGCTGCAGACGGGGGCCTGCCTGAGTTTAGGCAATCCCGTTGCAGCCAATGATGGTAGCCGGGTGCACCAAGGGAGGCGACCCGGAGTAGTTGCCTGAGAGCTGCGGAGCATGCTATGCCACCCCTTAGCTTTCAGGCCCACCCACCGCCGGGATACCATAGCACACCCGAAAGGGTTAAGGGGTTAATATCAAACTTTAAGCGTGGGTGTTGGGATAAGTGAGGGGTATTAATAGTTAATTGGGGGGCAGAAATCTTGGTGAGTTCTCACCTTTTTTTTTTTTAGCCCTTGACCCCCGGATGCAACGTCACACGTTTCTGCTAAGGTGGGTCAGTGACGTCAGGACATTCTCCAAAACATGTATGCTTTCATTTTTTTTAATATATATTGGCACCAACAGAAATGCAGCGTCACAAACAACAACAACAACAACGGCACTTTTTGGGGGTTTATCATATAGAACCGATGCCAGTTCCTGGTCAATGGCAAAAAAGATGCAACAACGATGACGCCCAATAAAAAAAGAAAAAAGGTTCTCCAATCCAGATGTGGCTGAAAACGAAGCCTTGCGCCATTTTTGGAAGCGTTTGCAAAGCGTCACAAAACTTCAGCTATGCTCAAATTTTTTTAAAAAAATTCTTCACTAGAAAATTTTTGGCTGCTGATAAATTGGACCATTTTCAGAAAATTTTGACTTTAGGGTTAAGGTTAAGCTACTATTTAAATCCTTGCAATTTTTTTTACTTCGACCTTTTTAATGGTGTTTAGTTTTAGGGTTAGGGTTCACCCTAATCCTAAATCGTGACCCTAATCTTATGGATCTCAACCGCAAACAGTTGTTTAGATGTAACAGAGCTGAAAAGGCAATTTAAGAATGTAAAATCTCGGAAATCCCTCGTCAGGCAGAGGAAAAAAGCCCTCAGTCCCCCAGGAGACAACTGACAGGAGTCGGTAGCAAGCGCGCCTGCTGGTGGGAGAGTGCCCATGCTGGTGGGAGAGGGCTTGGGAGGGGCATCCTATGCTATTGTACTCATGCTATGCTCTCATTGGTTTAACCTTTGTTGCTATGTAAACTTTCTTTGCTGCCGGACGTTTAGTAAAGAAAAGAGAATGCAAAATATTCGCCTCCTGTCTTTATTAAAATTAAGATTATCCGAACACCGAGGCTGGAATAATCCACAAGTTTTTTTTGAAAGGAGTCGTAAATTTGGCATCATTTTTATTGTGTCTTTTTTTTTTGGAAGCGACCAGGAGGAGGCGTCATTTCCATAGGATACCCCTTCCCCCCCCTAAAATATTCTACATCAACCATTTGGCACAGTTGCCACTTTTAAGCGCCGACCTTAAACACTCTGATTTCCCATGGTGCCTCATCTGTCTGTCTGCTCTTTACCACCATATGTGATAGGTTTTTAATTATAATTTTGACGCAGCTACACTCGCAGCTCTGCTGCTTTCGGGTTGTGATGGAATTGCGTGAATGAGACGTGAGACTTCATGGAGTGTGTATGGATGTGAATCACTGGGCGATTTCTGCTGGTTCCCATCCAAATGCTGCAAGCTTCAATAAATATCTACGCAGATAAGCGCACATTGCAATACAAATGACTGGACACAGCCAGGCGCGGCAGGATAACGCCATCTCATTTACTCCGACATTTATTAGCAGGCGCGGGCGGCCGTGGACGGCGCCCTCTTGCACAGGTGACATTCCAGTCATCGGCCGGTACGTTCGGGGGTGGTGTATGAGGCCTTATTACAAGCTCAGACTTTTCTTGACCAGGGTGCCTGGTTGAACCGTAGTGGTGAGCGCGGCCAGGTGAGAGAGTCGCCTCTAAAATATAAATAAATAAATAAAATGGATTAGGGTGGATGGGAGGAAGAAGAGGAACGCGTAGTGCAGGAAAAAATGGCGACCGAAGAAGACTCGGCCTAATGACTCAAGAGAACAGGAGGAATACAGATTGATAAAAAGTGACATGGAGGTGGGAAGGCCGGGAACGTAGTACAAAAAGAGAGTAAGATGGGCTAAAAAAGTGGAGTCCCTCCTCTTCCACCCCCCCCCCGAAGGTTGAGGGTAAATGTGGAGAGATTCTCATAAGTAGAGTAAAAAGACCAGTGATGTTTAGAAGGTAAGAGAAGAAACGAGGAGGGACACATTAGAGATCGAAAACACCCTGACGATCTCACCTTCCGATTGCGAACAGACAATGCAGCGATTGCAGCAAATCCCAAAACCAAGAGGAAAGCCAACACGAGAATGACGTAGGTTTGCCATGACCAGACCATGAAGAGACTTCCAGTCCGGGCAGCTGGAGATAAAGGGATGTGTAATTAGAATCATTAATTAAGGATATGGATTTGTGAGGTCCAAGCAGTCACCGATGAACTCTCAGTGATCTCTTCCAAAAATTCAGGATCTTCTAGATTCAAAAACTGAGAAGCCATAGTGCGTCCTACCGACCTTTGATTCACGTATCTCACTATGTTCTCTAGAGACCATTGCTTTGGAAACCTATTATCGGCAGTGATAACACGAGACCTCCACCCAGACTCTTGATGATACAGGAACCCTCTATTCACCTGGACCCAAGGAACATGTACCTGGACATGGAAACCCTCAGATCACCTGCTCTAAAGAAGCAGGAAACATCAGATCATTGGCCAAAGCAGCGGTCAGCATCCTTGGCCTTCCAGATGTTTTGGAACTACATGTTCCACGATGCTCGGGTACTTATTAGATTGGGAGAGCCTCATGGAAAGTGCAGTTCCAAAACATCTGGAGGGTCAAGGTTGCCGACCATTGCTCATTGATAACGTTTTTAGTTCCCTCTAATGACCTGTTTTCCCTCTGCTCAACATGGGAAATTATTTGTCATCTGCTCCTCTTATATGAATACCCCACAGCAATGAACCCTGCAGACTCATCTCACCGATTCTGAACCTCTGGTTATCTGCCCTCACATTCAGGAATTAACTGTAACAATGCGATACTAAACCACCTGCACCATAACAATCACACACTTATTGATCACCCACTCCAAAATTGCTGAGACCTCAAAATAATTTCCGTGTTCATGAGCATTTGTTGGTTTGTACATGTGCACTTACCATGCACGTGAAGCATATATTGCACGTTTCCCAAGATCCTCCCTTTCTTCCCATATACAGAACAATTCCACAGGCCAGCGTCTTCGTTTTGTACACTGGACAGGTAGAGCACAGGTCCTCGCTTCACCTCTCTGTGGCCGCTTTGCGTGGATTGTCCCATCCACTCATACTCCTCTCCAAGTTCAGAATCAGGGACGTTACACTTTAGCTGAAGACTGGAGCCTTCCCGAATGAAACCCGGACCCGGAGGGGACACTAAGGAGAAGGACATATGGAAGAATGCACCACCGAGAAGTTAATTCACTAAGTTCCATTGTCGATGTGAGCTGCTGATACATTTGATGCATTGAACTCTTCTAGAAAACGAGCACAGGTCACATGGTGGAATATCCCCATATGGAGAAGTGACCATAATTTCACCATTATACTGCCACCATGGCGAGACCAAAATCCACCATTGTTGAACTAAAACAATGGTGCAGGGCATTAACCCCTAAATATTGTGTAACAAGCGGACAAGAAAAATAAACCATGAGAGAAGGAAAATGAAGGTTCAACTATATAATGCTATTCTATCAGAATCACCCCAATTCGATATGACTGTCACCAAAACCTGGCGAAAAAAAAGTGGAACCTGCTCTCTTACACCAGAGAGAAAATATGGCGGCTATCCATAGAAATCTTAAGTGTCCTCTAATAATGGCAAACAGAGAGGATGGGGAGTTGTTGAATGGGTCCACAAAGAGTGACCCAGTAGGGGGTTATGGTGATGGTGAGAAGAGATAAACCAGGGATTCACTGACCTTGGATGACTTTCAGGTCAACCCATCTGTTCAATGTGTGACCATTGTAGGTGACGTCGCATCTGTATTTCCCAGCATCTCCTCGGCTCACGTGGTGGAGGACGAGCACTTGGCGTTTCCCATCCCAGATGCCAGCATTGTTGACATTATGCCAGTGGATAGCTGGAAGCCGCTGTTGGGGGATATCAGTCAACATGCATGGCAGCTCAACACGGGATCCAATGGCTGCATACATGGTAAGATACGTAGATCCTGTGATCCCTGGAGGAAAGGAGATGTTGATGTCAATGTGACGTTTTACTCTGGTGGAACCTAAAGAACCTCGCAGTCTGGAAAACTTCAGATGTGAAACAGTTGAGGAGAAAACATGGCATAGCTGTGAAATGGGAACTATAAGTGATGTGGGACAGGAACATATTGGGACAATGTGTATGAAGTGTTATACCAACACAGACGAGTATATTAATAGCAATATAACTGAGAAATCACTCTATAGCATCAGATCATGACTGAGAGAGCCCAACAAGAGACAAACCAGCCCTCGTACTGTTACTATCTATGCTTATGATGCTATGTGGAGGTTGGAGATGGAATTGTGAGTGGGAAGAGGATACATTGACTCACCGAGCACTTGAAGTGTCAGACTGGCTCTCCCTCCTTTCTCCCCACAACAGCTCCAGTTGCCCCGATCAGCTTGAGTGAGGCCTTTAAGGTAAAGTGACCCACCGCTGATAAGATGTCGTCTACTGGAAGAGATAGGGACCCCTTGGTGTAACCACCGGACAGTGTCCATGGGGGGCTTCTCACCATCAATGGAACATGTTAAGGTTACTGAGCTGTTTTCGGGAACATGGCCAGTTGGGGATTGAGTGACTGGAAGAAATGAAAAGGGAGATTGGTTGTTCTTCAGCAACTGCTGGTCAGACCTATGTACAGCACAGTAGTCACAACATCCGGGGTACACACAGATAGAACAGCAGACTGGACGTACCAATAGACCATATGGAGAATGCGTTGAAATGAGAGCGAGGACTGCCATACTCTGCCCCTACCAACATTATAGGAGCTCAGTGTGCCGGAACTAAAGACAAACTGTATTTTCGTAAAGAGTCACCATTACCCATTTCAGTAAACACAGCACGTTACCGTGTTTGGTGAACTGATTCGGTAGCGCGTGTATATTTATTTATTCTTTTACCATTGTTCTCCAAACGTAACAGCAAAAGGTGTGGCAGCATATCAAGTATATATTGTAATTTTATATCTTTGACATTTCAGAACGTTTCACTAAAATTCATGACTAGTGGTAATTCCTCCCCTCCCCCAACGTTCCTCTAACCATCATCTTTTGTCATCTGTCTTAACACTCACCCTCCTATTCCTGAAACATTACAAGTTCTTTCCAATTGCCCCACAACTCACCCTCTCCTAATCTATGGCATCAACATTTTTTCTTGACCCTCACCATAACTATCTCTTTACTTCTGTTCTACTCTCTCTCTTCATCAGGGTTATTCAAAGAGATTCAAAGTCACCGCATGTTCGGTGACTTTTTGTTCCCCGCACTTCGGGGCGATTTGGCAACCCTAGTTCTCCAACCCTGCGGTGTATTCAGCAAACACCGAAGGGCCCCCGTAGTGCAGGGAAAACTCACTGCAAACCCGCCGAACACTAACCGAAAACTAACCGAACACTCACCCCAAACTCGCTGAACACTAACCGAACACTCAACGAAACCCGCAGAAACAGCTGGATTAACCCCGCCGAACACGCCGGAGAAACCCGAGCAGGAGCCGATCAGCTGCCGGAAAAACCCGACACCGCAGACGAACGAGGTGAAAAAAAAAACCAATACGCCTGAATGTTTGAAAAGTGAAACGCTGTTTGCAAAATAACTACTAAGGCTAGGGTCAGACGAGCGCAGTGTTAACGTCCGTGTTGCCGCACATAAGTACGTCCGTGATAGCATACAATTGTGTTAAATGGAGCCCCACACACGAAGTACGTGCGCACAGAAGTGCGGAGGCATGACGGACGCTGCAAACAGACGCAGGATAGGCAAGAACGTAATACTGCTAGAACGGACGTGCGGAGTGCGCCACGTCCACAACGTCCGCATAGCTTTGTGTGTGAGTGATGAAACGAGGTCAGATGGACTGCATTTATACGTCCAGCATTTTTGACGGACAGAATGTTTTTTCATTGTAATTTATTTTCCCTGCTACATCAGTCAAAAAATCCGTCAGTGAAAAAAACCGACTGTGTGGCCACTACCTTGTCGTCAGTCAGAAAGTACGTCCGTACTGCACGGACGCACAGTCCGTACAAAATGCGCTCGTCTGACCCTAGCCTGAACGAAATGTCTGGAATTTACATATAAAATCCAATGAATGATAAAAGGTCTGTTACAGAAAAAAGAAAAAAATCGATGTAAAAAAAAACGGAAAACAAAGTTTGCAAAAAAAACCAAAAGATGCCTAAAAGATAGTAAAAAAATCTAAAAATAAAGAGACTCTTTACAGCGGAACAAAATGATAAACGGTTTATTAGATATTGGATTAAAACTGGAATATTTTTAGCATTGAAACCTATGGGATTCGCCTGAATAAACCTGCCGAATGAAACCACCGAAAAGCAGGGCATTTCACTGACATTCCTCAGCTGTTCGGTGTTCTCTGAATAGACAAAGCATTGCTTCTCTATGGGGGATTTCACTGCCCTCAAACAGGCACCGAACATGCAGGCAATTCGCCAGAATTTGGCAAATTGCCTGCTCTTTGAATAGCCGAATGGCCCCAAAATGGCACCGTACACTGAATTGTGTCCGGTTACATTTTGGGGCCAGACCGACTCTCTTTGAATAACCCTGTATATCTTCATTACTTCGAAACTCACCTTCCTTAACACTCTGTATTTCCATCGCTCGCCAACCATCACCATCTCTATCTTCCTCCAACTATCACCATCTCCTTCTCTACCTAACCATCAACAACTCTGTCTCGCCCCATCATCTCCTTCTCTACCTAACCATCAACAACTCTGTCTCGCCCCATCATCTCCTTCTCTACCTAACCATCAACAACTCTGTCTCGCCCCATCATCTCCTTCTCTACCTAACCATCAACAACTCTGTCTCGCCCCATCATCTCCTTCTCTACCTAACCATCAACAACTCTGTCTCGCCCCATCATCTCCTTCTCTACCTAACATCACCACCTCTCTCTTTATCCAAAATATCATCATAACCATTTCTACCTAACCATCCCTTTCCCTGTCTTTTCCTAAGCCTCACCATCTTTAACGCAATCTAACCATCACCATCTCGATTTCTCTCCATCACTCACAATCACAATTCCTATCTTTTTCCAACCCTCACCATCTCTACTTAACCATCACCATCTCCGTGTCTCTCCGAACTGTCACTATTCCATCTCAACCTAACGATCACCCTCACTGTCATTCTCTAACCATCACCATCTCGATTTCTCTCCATCACTCACAATCACAATTCCTATCTTTTTCCAACCCTCACCATCTCTACTTAACCATCACCATCTCCGTGTCTCTCCGAACTGTCACTATTCCATCTCAACCTAACGATCACCCTCACTGTCATTCTCTAACCTTCACCATCTCCATCTCCAATAAACCCATTACAGGGGTTAAGTCAAGGGGGAACTTGTGGGAATGCAGTTCCTCCACCAGAGGGAACGAGTACCCATTAGTCCCACACACTATAAAGCTTTTATTCAGGTCTTCAATTGTATCTATCCCTGTTAAGTTGCAATAAATATATGATTTATGATATAGTTTTGCATAAATCCACAAATATATCAGATATGAGTGTGTGTATCTGTTAAGTGTGAGATAAGAATTGCTAATTGGGGGACAGAAATCTTGGTGAGTTCCCACACTTCTTTTTATACGATTTAACTCCTGCCCATTACCACCTGTCTCTTTCCAACCCTGACCACTTCCATCTCTACTTAACCATCACCAGCTCTGTTTCTCTCAACTGTCACTAGTCTGTCTCTACTTACCGATCACCCTCTCTACCTAATCGTCACCCTCTGTCTTTTCCCAACCATCACCATCTCCATCTCTACCTAATGTTACCCTCTCTGTCTTTTCCCAACCATCACCATGTCACGTCCCACTGCGGAATCTCGCTGACCTCGGGACCCACCTGGTGCTGCCTCGCGGTCTCAGCCGATGCCTGCGGTGGTCGCGTTGGCGCTGCCCCGACCATGGGGGTCCCTTCCTCCGATGCCAGTTTGGGCCACGCCCCCCAAGCCACAAGGCAGAGAGCCACGTGCCGCGGCATCCAGAAGCCCCGGACTGGCGCCATGACAGACCCCATCGGCCGCCCGAATGTGGCGTGACCCGCCTGACGCCAGAGGAAGGGACCCCCATGGTCAGGGCAGAGCCACCGCAGGCGTCGGCTGAGACCGCGAGGTGGCACCAGGTGGGTCCCGAGGTTGGCGAGATCCCGCGGTGGGACGTGACACACCATCTCTACCTAATGATCACCATCTCTGTCTCCAACCATCTCCGTCTCTACCAAACCATAACTATCTTTGTCTCTCCCACACCATCTCCATCTCTACCTAACCATCACCATCTCCATTTCTAATGTTCACCATCTCTCACCATCATTATCTCTCTCTCCAACCATCTCCGTCTTTACCAAACCATGACAATCTTCATCTCTTCCCCACCATCTCTATCTCTACCTAATCATTACCATCTGTCTCTCTCCAATCTACACCGTCTCTATTTAACCGTCACCATGTCTGTCTCTTCAATTGTCATTCCATCTCTACCTTACCATCAACTTCTCTCTCTTTCAGCAACCATCACCATCTCTACCTAATGATAACCATCTCTGTCTCTACCCATCCATCACCACCTCCATCTCTACCTAATGATAACCATCTCTGTCTCTACCTATCCATCACCACCTCCATCTCTACTTAATAATTACCATCGGGGTCTCTACCTAACCATCACCATCTTTGTCTCTCCCCCAACATCTACATTTGTACCTAACCATCACCATCTCTGTCTCTATCTCTATCAAACCATCACCATCTTGGTCTCTCCCAAACATCTACATTTGTAGCTAACCATCACCATCTCTGTCTCTATCAAACCATCACCATCTCGGTCTCTCCCAAACATCTACATTTGTACCTAACCATCACCATCTCCTTCTCTACCGAATGATCACCTTTTCTGTCTCTCTACCTAACAATCACCATCTCTGTCTCTACCTAACCATCATAATCTCTGTCTCTGCCTAATCATCACCATCTCTGTCTCTACCTAACCATCACCAACTCTGTTTGTCTCTACCTAGCCATCACCATCTCTGTCTCTATCAAACCATCACCATCTCTGTCTCTACCTAACCATCACCATCTCTGTCTCTACCTAGCCATCACCATCTCTGTCTCTACCTAGCCATCACCATCTCTGTCTCTACCTAACCATCACCATCTCTGTCTCTATCAAACCATCACCATCTCTGTCTCTACCTAGCCATCACCATCTCTGTCTCTACCTAGCCATCACCATCTCTGTCTCTACCTAACCATCACAATCTCTGTCTCTATCAAACCATCACCATCTCTGTCTCTACCTAATCATCACCATCTCTGTCTCTACCTAACCATCACCATCTCTGTCTCTACCTAACCATCACCATCTCTGTCTCTACCTAACCATCACCATCTCTGTCTCTACCTAACCATCACCATCTCTGTCTCTACCTAACCATCACCATCTCTGTCTCTACCTAACCATCACCATCTCTGTCTCTACCTAACCATCACCATCTCTGACTCTCCAACTATAACCGCCTCTTCTTCAACCTTCACCAGCCTCCAGATCTTTGCAGCTCCAACAAACTCACGATTTCTCCATCTCCACCTCACGATATTCCACTCCTCACCTTCAATCTCTCTCTCTTTTCATTCTTTCCCTCATCGTCTACTTTCTCGCTTACAGTTTCTCACCCCACACGGTGCCACCTCACAGATTTCTCTTTCGATGTATTCTTACATGATAAATCTCAATATTTTGATGGAAATTGTGAATTACAGACGTACCCTGAGAGGGACCCCCGTACATAAATATTTCCTCCTCTCTGATGTGTTTCCTGAATCCCCCCACCTTACCTTCCCCTCACGTGTGACTCAGAGAAGCCCCTGACACTTGCAAGAAAAACAGGATGTGTGTGTAGGGAGCTAAAGGCCGAACGCCAGCTAGCGTCGCAGAGGAACGCGAACTGCCATTGAGTATACTCTGATTATTCAATGCATTACGGGGCGACTGTCCCTCCATAAGAGCCAGACACTCGTTACATTGTTGCATTTTGTTTAGAGCAACACTCTGCTCATCCTGACCACTTAACAGCTATAAAGCGGTCAGGATTTGATGAGTGCCCCCCTTCTTTGCCTTCCCCAGCCACCCCGATCAGGTGAAAACACTGGGTGAAGGAGTTTCCTCCATCCCACCCAGCGGCACTAGCAGACGGGATGTTTGGATTTCCCCGCTGCCGGACACTGGATCGATCACTAGTGACACCAGTACACAGAGAGCGTCTCAATGTCACCCTGTCTGAGACCCAGGGCTGCCATCAGAAAACATGGGGCCCCTTACTGAACCTCTTCCCTCCGCTGCCCATTACGGTAAACTGAATAAAAATAAAATTGTAACCCCCTCTTCTGCTTCCGTTACATTACAGAGAGTGGGCTAACTCCCTGGTGGTCCAGCAAGGGGATACATTGTGTTCCCTGGTGGGAGAGCATTTGTTCTGCAGCTCTAGCTGGTGCAGACCATACTAATCGTTCCCTCAGTGATCAGACAGTGATCTTACCGGCCTCAGATGCTGCGGCCCACCGGGAAATTAGTTGGTATTGTGGCTGGCCAGTCCTGGATGGCACGAAGGAAGCCTTACATCTGTGGCACTAAGACAAGCTGCACAGTTAGACAAGGACCAGGGTCCCCTGTAGCCACTGAGCCCCTGAACATGTCATGGACTGTCACCCCCTTATGGCTGCCCTGCCGAGACCAATCCCTGCAGCGAGCTTTCTCAGAGAGACAGCCGATGGATCGGATCTGTGCAGCCCCTAAAAAGACACTCGCACACCCTGAATATACTGTATGGAGGAGACCCTAAAAAAGACACCCGAACACCCTGAATATACTGTATGGAGGAGCCCCTAAAAAGACACCCGCACACCCTGAATATACTGTATGGAGGAGCCCCTAAAAAGACACCCGCACACCCTGAATATACTGAGGAGCACCTAAAAAGACACCCACACACCCTGAATATACTGTATGGAGGAGACCCTAAAAAGACACCCGCACACCCTGAATATACTGTATGGAGGAGCCCCTAAAAAGACACCCGCACACCCTGAATATACTGTATGGAGGAGCCCCTAAAAAGACACCCGCACACCCTGAATATACTGTATGGAGGAGCCCCTAAAAAGACACCCGCACACCCTGAATATACTGAGGAGCACCTAAAAAGACACCCCACACCCTGAATATACTGTATGGAGGAGACCCTAAAAAGACACCCGCACACCCTGAATATACTGTATGGAGGAGCCCCTAAAAAGACACCCGCACGCCCTGAATATACTGTATGGAGGAGACCCTAAAAAGACACCCGCACACCCTGAATATACTGTATGGAGGAGCCCCTAAAAAGACACCCGCACACCCTGAATATACTGTATGAAGGAGCCCCTAAAAAGACACCCGCACACCCTGAATATACTGTATGAGGAGCCCCTAAAAAGACACCCGCACACCCTGAATATACTGTATGAAGGAGCCCCTAAAAAGACACCCGCACACCCTGAATATACTGTATGGAGGAGCCCCTAAAAAGACACCCGCACACCCTGAATATACTGTATGGAGGAGCCCCTAAAAAGACACCCGCACACCCTGAATATACTGTATGGAGGAGCCCCTAAAAAGACACCCGCACACCCTGAATATACTGTATGAAGGAGCCCCTAAAAAGACACCCGCACACCCTGAATATACTGTATGGAGGAGCCCCTAAAAAGACACCCGCACACCCTGAATATACTGTATGAAGGAGCCCCTAAAAAGACACCCGCACACCCTGAATATACTGTATGGAGGGCCCCTAAAAAGACACCCGCACACCCTGAATATACTGTATGGAGGAGACCCTAAAAAGACACCCGCACACCCTGAATATACTGTATGGAGGAGCCCCTAAAAAGACACCCGCACACCCTGAATATACTGTATGAAGGAGCCCCTAAAAAGACAAGCACACACCCGGAATATATGGAGGAGCCCCTAAAAAGACACGCACACACCCGGAATATATGGAGGAGCCCCTAAAAAGACACCCACACACCCTGAATATATAGAGGAGCCCCTAAAAAGACACCCACACACCCTGAATATATAGAGGAGCCCCTAAAAAAGACACCCACACACCCTGAATATATGGAGGAGCCCCTAAAAACACACCCGCACACCCTGAATAAATGGAGGAACCCCTAAAAAGACTCCCACACCCTGAATATATGGAGGAACCCCTAAAAAGACACCCACACACCCTGAATATATGGAGGAGCCCCTAAAAAGACACCCGCACACCCTGAATATATGGAGGAGCCCCTAAAAAGACACACGCACACCCTGAATATATGGAGGAACCCCTAAAAAGACACCCACACACCCTGAATATATGGAGGAGCCCCTAAAAAGACACCCGCACACCCTGAATATATGGAGGAACCCCTAAAAAGACACCCACACACCCTGAATATATGGAGGAGCCCCTAAAAAGACACCCGCACACCCTGAATATATGGAGGAACCCCTAAAAAGACACCCGCACACCCTGAATATATGGAGGAGCCCCTAAAAAGACACCCGCACACCCTGAATATATGGAGGAGCCCCTAAAAAGACGCCCGCACACCCTGAATATATGGAGGAGACCCTAAAAAAAAACCCGCACACCCTGAATATATGGAGGAGACCCTAAAAAGACCCCCGCAAACTCTGAATATAAGGTGGAGCCCCTAAAAAGACACCCACACACCCTGAATATATGGAGGAGCCCCTAAAAAGACCCCCGCACACCCTGAATATATGGAGGAGACCCTAAAAAGACCCCCGCACACCCTGAATATATGGAGGAGACCCTAAAAAGACACACGCACACCCTGAATATATGGAGGAACCCCTAAAAAGACACCCACACACCCTGAATATATGGAGGAGCCCCTAAAAAGACACCCGCACACCCTGAATATATGCGCCCCTTTTGAATGAGCACTTTTTAACAGTCATCTGCTACCTACTGGGTGGAATTTAGAAGCCTGTTTTCTTGGTGTGCCCCTCTTTTGTGTGTTCCGAGTACAGACGCTACCCGTGGCATTGCACAGTGTATAATGTTGAGCATGGTATGGGTTTAGTAACCTAGCCACTCATTTATGGCTCCTTTTTAGGGACAGATTAGAATCTATATTTAGTATAGGGTTAATTAATAGGGAATCATTTAATAATTGCCCCCTCCCCCGTTTTGACCAATCTGCCCCTTTTTCTGTATGTGTGGCTTATCCATATATGTGAGCGTTAACCCAACTGGCCGCTGATTAATCAATTTACAAGTTGTGTATCGATTTCTGAGATAATCGCAACTATAAGTGAACTTATGGGTTAGATTTATTTATCAGTGCTTCTAGCCGGGCTTATTATTCCACTTATTAGCCACTTGGCTTCTATACCGCTGCGATTCACCCTGCAGGAATATAGCGAGTTATTTAAGTATATTTATAACTGTTTTTGTGCTTTTCCTGTTTTTATTTTTATCGATTATGATCATAAATAAAATAGTGCTTTTAATACTCCGTGACCGGCGAGATTTATGGGGAATCTCTCATTCTCGTGTTGCTCTTTTTTTCTTACTATGATAAATACTCATACGGGGTTATTCAGAGAGAGGTGAAAAGCAGGAGAATGACTGGAGAATGGAAAATTCTAGGTCAAAAAAAAACCAGAAAAATTCTCCCATTCGTCTCACTTTCCAAATCGGCTATTTTGACCTAGAATTTTCTATTCTCCAGTCATTCTCCTGGTTTTCACCTTTCTCTGAATAACCCTGATAGTCTGTATCTCAGTATGGAGCAGTCGTTTACCTTCAATAGTGCGCAGCTCCACGGTACAGTTTTGTTTGACCTTTCCGTACGTAGCCAGTGCCTCGTATTTCCCGGCGTCGTGTTTCTGGAGGTTCTCCAGGTGCAGAGAGAAATCGCCGGAATCCAACAAGGTCGGCCGGACTGAGGCTCGTGACGCCAGGGCCCGGCTGGTGAACGCCACCCCGGAGGTTTCCACCGACAGCACCTTTATGGATTCTCTAATGGGAAAGGAGAGACATCACTGACAGATAGCCATGCGCTAAAACATAAAGCCCTCACTGACAGATAGCCATGCGCTAAAACATAAAGCCCTCACTGACAGATAGCCATGCACTAAAACATAAAGCCCTCACTGACAAATAGCCATGCGCTAAAACATAAAGCCGTCACTGACAGATAGCCATGCGCTAAAACATAAAGCCGTCACCGACAGATAGCCATGCGCTAAAACATAAAGCCGTCACTGACAGATAGCCATGCGCTAAAACATAAAGCCGTCACTGACAGATAGCCATGCGCTAAAACATAAAGCCCTCACTGACAGATAGCCATGCGCTAAAACATAAAGCCGTCACTGACAGATAGCCATGCGCTAAAACATAAAGCCCTCACTGACAGATAGCCATGCGCTAAAACATAAAGCCGTCACCGACAGATAGCCATGCGCTAAAACATAAAGCCGTCACTGACAGATAGCCATGCGCTAAAACATAAAGCCGTCACTGACAGATAGCCATGCGCTAAAACATAAAGCCGTCACTGACAGATAGCCATGCGCTAAAACATAAAGCCGTCACTGACAGATAGCCATGCGCTAAAACATAAAGCCCTCACTGACAGATAGCCATGCGCTAAAACATAAAGCCGTCACCGACAGATAGCCATGCGCTAAAACATAAAGCCGTCACTGACAGATAGCCATGCGCTAAAACATAAAGCCGTCACTGACAGATAGCCATGCGCTAAAACATAAAGCCCTCACTGACAGATAGCCATGCGCTAAAACATAAAGCCCTCACTGACAGATAGCCATGCGCTAAAACATAAAGCTGTCACTGACAGATAGCCATGCGCTAAAACATAAAGCCGTCACTGACAGATAGCCATGCGCTAAAACATAAAGCCGTCACTGACAGATAGCCATGCGCTAAAACATAAAGCCGTCACTGGCAGATAGCCATGCGCTAAAACATAAAGCCGTCACTGACAGATAGCCATGCGCTAAAACATAAAGCCATCACTGACAGATAGCCATGCACTAAAACATAAAGCCCTCACTGACAGCCATGCGCTAAAACATAAAGCCGTCACTGACAGATAGCCATGCGCTAAAACATAAAGCTGTCATTGACAGATAGCCATGTGCTAAAACATAAAGCCGTCACTGACAGATAGCCATGCGCTAAAACATAAAGCCCTCACTGACAGATAGCCATGCGCTAATACATAAAGCCGTCACTGACAGATAGCCATGCGCTAATATATAAAGCCGTCACTGACAGATAGCCATGCGCTAAAACATAAAGCCGTCACTGACAGATAGCCATGCGCTAAAACATAAAGCCCTCACTGACAGATAGCCATGCGCTAAAACATAAAGCCCTCACTGACAGATAGCCATGCGCTAAAACATAAAGCCCTCACTGACAGATAGCCATGCGTTAAAACATAAAGCCCTCACTGACAGATAGCCATGCGCTAAAACATAAAGCCCTCACTGACAGATAGCCATGCGCTAAAACATAAAGCCCTCACTGACAGATAGCCATGCGCTAAAACATAAAGCCGTCACTGACAGATAGCCATGCGCTAAAACATAAAGCCGTCACTGACAGATAGCCATGCGCTAAAACATAAAGCCCTCACTGACAGATAGCCATGCGCTAAAACATAAAGCCGTCACCGACAGATAGCCATGCGCTAAAACATAAAGCCGTCACTGACAGATAGCCATGCGCTAAAACATAAAGCCCTCACTGACAGATAGCCATGCGCTAAAACATAAAGCCCTCACTGACAGATAGCCATGCGCTAAAACATAAAGCCGTCACTGACAGATAGCCATGCGCTAAAACATAAAGCCCTCACTGACAGATAGCCATGCGCTAAAACATAAAGCCCTCACTGACAGATAGCCATGCGCTAAAACATAAAGCCCTCACTGACAGATAGCCATGCGCTAAAACATAAAGCCGTCACCGACAGATAGCCATGCGCTAAAACATAAAGCCGTCACTGACAGATAGCCATGCGCTAAAACATAAAGCCGTCACTGACAGATAGCCATGCGCTAAAACATAAAGCCGTCACCGACAGATAGCCATGCGCTAAAACATAAAGCCGTCACTGACAGATAGCCATGCGCTAAAACATAAAGCCGTCACTGACAGATAGCCATGCGCTAAAACATAAAGCCCTCACTGACAGCCATGCGCTAAAACATAAAGCCGTCACTGACAGATAGCCATGCGCTAAAAACATAAGCCCTCACTGACAGATAGCCATGCGCTAAAACATAAAGCCCTCACTGACAGATAGCCATGCGCTAAAACATAAAGCTGTCACTGACAGATAGCCATGCGCTAAAACATAAAGCCGTCACTGACAGATAGCCATGCGCTAAAACATAAAGCCATCACTGACAGATAGCCATGCACTAAAACATAAAGCCCTCACTGACAGCCATGCGCTAAAACATAAAGCCGTCACTGACAGATAGCCATGCGCTAAAACATAAAGCTGTCATTGACAGATAGCCATGTGCTAAAACATAAAGCCGTCACTGACAGATAGCCATGCGCTAAAACATAAAGCCCTCACTGACAGATAGCCATGCGCTAATACATAAAGCCGTCACTGACAGATAGCCATGCGCTAATATATAAAGCCGTCACTGACAGATAGCCATGCGCTAAAACATAAAGCCGTCACTGACAGATAGCCATGCGCTAAAACATAAAGCCCTCACTGACAGATAGCCATGCGCTAAAACATAAAGCCCTCACTGACAGATAGCCATGCGCTAAAACATAAAGCCCTCACTGACAGATAGCCATGCGTTAAAACATAAAGCCCTCACTGACAGATAGCCATGCGCTAAAACATAAAGCCGTCACTGACAGATAGCCATGCGCTAAAACATAAAGCCCTCACTGACAGATAGCCATGCGCTAAAACAAAAGCCCTCACTGACAGATAGCCATGCGCTAAAACATAAAGCCCTCACTGACAGATAGCCATGCGCTAAAACATAAAGCCGTCACCGACAGATAGCCATGCGCTAAAACATAAAGCCGTCACTGACAGATAGCCATGCGCTAAAACATAAAGCCGTCACTGACAGATAGCCATGCGCTAAAACATAAAGCCGTCACTGACAGCCATGCGCTAAAACATAAAGCCGTCACTGACAGATAGCCATGCGCTAAAACATAAAGCCCTCACTGACAGATAGCCATGCGCTAAAACATAAAGCCGTCACCGACAGATAGCCATGCGCTAAAACATAAAGCCGTCACTGACAGATAGCCATGCGCTAAAACATAAAGCCGTCACTGACAGATAGCCATGCGCTAATATATAAAGCCGTCACTGACAGATAGCCATGCGCTAAAACATAAAGCCGTCACTGACAGATAGCCATGCGCTAAAACATAAAGCCCTCACTGACAGATAGCCATGCGCTAAAACATAAAGCCGTCACTGACAGATAGCCATGCGCTAAAACATAAAGCCCTCACTGACAGATAGCCATGCGCTAAAACATAAAGCCCTCACTGACAGATAGCCATGCGCTAAAACATAAAGCTGTCACTGACAGATAGCCATGCGCTAAAACATAAAGCCGTCACTGACAGATAGCCATGCGCTAAAACATAAAGCCATCACTGACAGATAGCCATGCACTAAAACATAAAGCCCTCACTGACAGATAGCCATGCGCTAAAACATAAAGCCGTCACTGACAGATAGCCATGCGCTAAAACATAAAGCCATCACTGACAGATAGCCATGCACTAAAACATAAAGCCCTCACTGACAGCCATGCGCTAAAACATAAAGCCGTCACTGACAGATAGCCATGCGCTAAAACATAAAGCTGTCATTGACAGATAGCCATGTGCTAAAACATAAAGCCGTCACTGACAGATAGCCATGCGCTAAAACATAAAGCCCTCACTGACAGATAGCCATGCGCTAAAACATAAAGCCGTCACTGACAGATAGCCATGCGCTAATATATAAAGCCGTCACTGACAGATAGCCATGCGCTAAAACATAAAGCCGTCACTGACAGATAGCCATGCGCTAAAACATAAAGCCCTCACTGACAGATAGCCATGCGCTAAAACATAAAGCCCTCACTGACAGATAGCCATGCGCTAAAACATAAAGCCCTCACTGACAGATAGCCATGCGTTAAACATAAAGCCCTCACTGACAGATAGCCATGCGCTAAAACATAAAGCCCTCACTGACAGATAGCCATGCGCTAAAACATAAAGCCCTCACTGACAGATAGCCATGCGCTAAAACATAAAGCCGTCACTGACAGATAGCCATGCGCTAAAACATAAAGCCGTCACTGACAGATAGCCATGCGCTAAAACATAAAGCCCTCACTGACAGATAGCCATGCGCTAAAACATAAAGCCGTCACCGACAGATAGCCATGCGCTAAAACATAAAGCCGTCACTGACAGATAGCCATGCGCTAAAACATAAAGCCCTCACTGACAGATAGCCATGCGCTAAAACATAAAGCCCTCACTGACAGATAGCCATGCGCTAAAACATAAAGCCGTCACTGACAGATAGCCATGCGCTAAAACATAAAGCCCTCACTGACAGATAGCCATGCGCTAAAACATAAAGCCCTCACTGACAGATAGCCATGCGCTAAAACATAAAGCCCTCACCGACAGATAGCCATGCGCTAAAACATAAAGCCGTCACCGACAGATAGCCATGCGCTAAAACATAAAGCCGTCACTGACAGATAGCCATGCGCTAAAACATAAAGCCCTCACTGACAGATAGCCATGCGCTAAAACATAAAGCCCTCACTGACAGATAGCCATGCGCTAAAACATAAAGCCGTCACTGACAGATAGCCATGCGCTAAAACATAAAGCCGTCACTGACAGATAGCCATGCGCTAAAACATAAAGCCGTCACTGACAGATAGCCATGCGCTAAAACATAAAGCCCTCACTGACAGATAGCCATGCGCTAAAACATAAAGCCCTCACTGACAGATAGCCATGCGCTAAAACATAAAGCCCTCACTGACAGCCATGCGCTAAAACATAAAGCCGTCACTGACAGATAGCCATGCGCTAAAACATAAAGCCGTCAAGCCGTCATTGACAGATAGCCATGCGCTAAAACATAAAGCCCTCACTGACAGATAGCCATGCGTTAAAACATAAAGCCGTCACTGACAGATAGCCATGCGCTAAAACCTAAAGCCGTCACTGACAGATAGCCAGGCGCTAATACATAAAGCCGTCACTGGCAGATAGCCATGCGCTAAAACATAAAGCCGTCACTGACAGATAGCCATGCACTAAAACATAAAGCCGTCACCGACAGATAGCCATGCGCTAAAACATAAAGCCGTCACTGACAGATAGCCATGCGCTAAAACATAAAGCCCTCACTGACAGATAGCCATGCGCTAAAACATAAAGCCGTCACTGACAGATAGCCATGCGCTAAAACATAAAGCCGTCACTGACAGATAGCCATGCGCTAAAACATAAAGCCGTCACTGACAGATAGCCATGCGCTAAAACATAAAGCCCTCACTGACAGCCATGCGCTAAAACATAAAGCCGTCACTGACAGATAGCCATGCGCTAAAACATAAAGCCGTCACTGACAGATAGCCATGCGCTAAAACATAAAGCCCTCACTGACAGCCATGCGCTAAAACATAAAGCCCTCACTGACAGATAGCCATGCGCTAAAACATAAAGCCGTCACTGACAGATAGCCATGCACTAAAACATAAAGCCCTCACTGACAGCGATGCGCTAAAACATAAAGCCCTCACTGACAGATAGCCATGCGCTAAAACATAAAGCCCTCACTGACAGATAGCCATGCGCTAAAACATAAAGCCCTCACTGACAGATAGCCATGCGCTAAAACATAAAGCCCTCACTGACAGATAGCCATGCGCTAAAACATAAAGCCGTCACTGACAGATAGCCATGCGCTAAAACATAAAGCCGTCACTGACAGATAGCCATGCGCTAAAACATAAAGCCGTCACTGACAGATAGCCATGCGCTAAAACATAAAGCCCTCACTGACAGATAGCCATGCGCTAAAACATAAAGCCCTCACTGACAGATAGCCATGCGCTAAAACATAAAGCCCTCACTGACAGATAGCCATGCGCTAAAACATAAAGCCCTCACTGACAGATAGCCATGCGCTAAAACATAAAGCCCTCACTGACAGATAGCCATGCGCTAAAACATAAAGCCCTCACTGACAGATAGCCATGCGCTAAAACATAATGCCGTCACTGACAGATAGCCATGCGCTAAAACATAAAGCCGTCACTGACAGATAGCCATGCGCTAAAACATAAAACCCTCACTGACAGATAGCCATGCGCTAAAACATAAAGCCCTCACTGACAGATAGCCATGCGCTAAAACATAAAGCCCTCACTGACAGCCATGCGCTAAAACATAAAGCCGTCACTGACAGATAGCCATGCGCTAAAACATAAAGCCTTCACTGACAGATAGCCATGCGCTAAAACATAAAGCCGTCACTGACAGATAGCCATGCGCTAATACATAAAGCCGTCACTGACAGATAGCCATGCGCTAAAACATAAAGCCCTCACTGACAGATAGCCATGCGCTAATACATAAAGCCGTCACTGACAGATAGCCATGCGCTAAAACATAAAGCCCTCACTGACAGATAGCCATGCGCTAAAACATAAAGCCCTCACTGACAGATAGCCATGCGCTAAAACATAAAGCCCTCACTGACAGATAGCCATGCGCTAAAACATAAAGCCGTCACTGACAGATAGCCATGCGCTAAAACATAAAGCCGTCACTGACAGATAGCCATGCGCTAAAACATAAAGCCGTCACTGACAGATAGCCATGCGCTAAAACATAAAGCCGTCACTGACAGATAGCCATGCGCTAATACATAAAGCCGTCACTGACAGATAGCCATGCGCTAAAACATAAAGCCCTCACTGACAGATAGCCATGCGCTAATACATAAAGCCGTCACTGACAGATAGCCATGCGCTAAAACATAAAGCCGTCACTGACAGATAGTGCTGCACGTACAGATAGTTAGTGGCTGAGAACGTGTTGTATGAAATTCATTAAACAAAGATTTACACTGGTTATAACAGATTATACAAATAAACCTTAAAAGACAATAACCTGCTGTTATAACCTGTACCAACACTCCAAATAAATACTAATACACCAAATAATGAAGAATTTAAAACATATGTGAGTGAGCTGCAACCCAGACAGCAATAAAAATATATAATCCAGCCATTGTTAATGTGTATTTAAAAAATAATGTATTTTACACCATCATTGTCACCCCCTGCGTATAACACGTGCCTGTGAATGAGAGGAGTTACAATTCGCAGCATTTGGAAAGCAGGTATCCCCTAAACCCCCCAAGCACCCCAATCCTTAACCTGATGTCTCCATAAACCAGCAGCTTACACAGATATATATATATATATTTATGCGCATTATCAATGCCTGCAATATTAATATGATTTTAGAGCAATGGCAATCATTCATCAATAGAGGAAGATCCTCCAAGACGTGTGTGCGTGAAATATGAAAAAATGAAAATAATTGCCGTTTTATTTATTTGGCGTATTTGTTCATTATTCCTTCTCTCGTCAGCAGGGGCTTTTAATGAAAACGTGCTGTCTGCCATGCGGCGAAGCTCAAACTGGTGACCAGTCCCTTGCCAAGGTGACAAATTGTCCTATACTCCTGCTTGTACCTCTGGCATGTTGTGGGCAGTCATGGGCAGGGACTAGTCTCTAACTCTATCCTGTTCGGCATCATAGGGTGCATTACTTGAGGATATTGGGTAGAGGGACGATTCCCAGTCTATCCAGTCTCTGGTCGATTCAGTATCCAGTTGTCCTTCCATCCCTTTCACAGTTACTGGCCAGTTCCTTCTATAAACTGGTCCTTTCGTCCCCTTCCAAGTCACTGGCCAGTTTAGTCTATCCAGTAAATCGTTGGACCCTTTCCAAATCACTGGTCTATACAGTCTATCCAGTGGCTCTTTCTTCCTACTCCCAGTCACTGGCGGATTCAGTCTACCCAGTAGACCGTTCAACCCTCTCCCAGTCACTGGCCAATTCAATCTATCCACTAGACCTTTCGACCCTCTCCAAATCTCTGGTAAATACAGTCTATCCAGTGGCTCTTTCTTCCTTCTCCCAGTCACTGGCGGATTCAGTCTACCCAGTAGACATTTCGACCCTCTCCCAGTCACTGGCCAATTCGATCTATCCACTAGACCTTTCAACCATCTCCAAATCCCTCGTCAATACAGTCTATCTAGTAGATCTTTCGACCCTCTGACTAATTTAGTCTATCCAATTAGACCATTCAACCCTCTCCAAATTACTGGCCAGTTAAGTCTATCTATAAGCCCTTTTGACCCTCTGCCAGGCACTGACCAAATCAGTCTATCCAGTAGACCTTTCGACCCTCTGACAGTTACTGCCTAATTAAGTCTATCCAATTAGACCATTCAGCCCTCTCCAAATTACTGGCCGGTTAGGTCTATCCATAAGCCCTTTTGACCCTCTGCCAGTCAATGGCCAATACAGATTATTCAGTGGTCCTTTCATTTCTCTCCCAGTCACTGGTCAGTTCAGTATATTTACCAGTCATTTCATTCCTTTCCAATCACTGGCCAATTCAGTCAATTTACTGGTCATTTAACCCTCTTCCAGTCACTGGCCAGTTCAGTCAATCCAGTAGACCTTTCGACCCTCTCCAAATCACTGGCCAATTCAGTCGACCCAGTGGTCCTTTCTTCACTCTCCCTCTCGAACAATTGATGTGATCCAGTAGACCTTTCGTCCTGTTGCCATCTGCCTGGCTATTGCTATTTCAATTTGGGGGAAGTTAATACTTGAGGTGAGTGAATCACCTTTCCTTTACAGCTCCTGTGTCCAATTCCACAAATTGGATGGACCTCCTGCCCTCTGCCAATCTCCCAGGACTTGCTGCAGCCCTCTCCACCTCCTAAAATATGGACAAAGATATTTGCCGAAACATTGCCGTGCAGTAGTTGTGTCGTTTAATAAACCAGTCAGAAGAAGGAGGTTGAGTGGCCGGTCCAGTTCTTCTCTCGTTCCTCGGATAGCCAGGCACTCTCAGATTGTCAAATAATCAGCAATGCAACAGAGTAACATGTACATTTACCTCTCTATCTTGTGCCACTGTAGAGACGCCGCGGGGCGTTCGGACATCCTTCTCGTGTTGAGCTGCTTTTGGGTCATTTTGCATGGGAGGGTAACCCTGCTGCCTGGGACCCCCATCACTACCACCTCGTGGGAACCTAGAGGGGAATAAAATAATTTTATTTTATTCTCTTTTCGATTGGCTTCATGACCAAATTAATGGAATTAAGACGTTTACAAGAACATCCCACTGTGTTATTATCATTCAACCCTTACAAAAATCACATTTCACAGCAGGATCCCTGCTGAATCAGATTTTGGGTCCCCGCTGAATCAGATTTTGAGTCCCTGCTGAATCTGATTTTGAGTCGCCGCTGTATCTTATTTTGAGTCCCTGCTGAATCTGATTTTGGGTCCCCGCTGAATCTGATTTTGGGTCCCTGCTGAATCTTATTTTGGGTCCCTGCTGAATCTGATTTTGGGTCCCTGCTGAATCTGATTTTGGGTCCCTGCTGAATCTGATTTTGAGTCCCTGCTGAATCAGATTTTGGGTCCCCGCTGAATCTGATTTTGGGTCCCTGCTGAATCTGATTTTGGGTCCCTGCTGAATCTTATTTTGGGTCCCCGCTGAATCTGATTTTGGGTCCCTGCTGAATCTGATTTTGGGTCCCTGCTGAATCTGATGTTTCTCGCCTTGTCTTACCTGCGCTGAGAGACGCGAGACAAAGGATGCAGAACAACTTCAGATACATCTTCCCCTCTCTTTCTCACCCTCACTTGTGCTCCCCGCTCTCTCTATATGTGCTCGCCTCTCGCCTCTCTCGCACGTCACATGCAGATTTTGCTGACACTCTTCCCAGCTCTGAGACCCGTAACTGAGAAGTGACACTCTCTGGAAAATGTGTCTCCATCTCTCGCTGTCTCTGAGTCGGACGGTCTCTGTGACTGGAAAATGTGAAGAGTCTGTTTACAACAGAGAACTGCACATCTCCGAATCTCTACGTGCAATCAAATGTCACACTCATATCACACCAGAAAAGATATTTTTGCTTTCTATTAGAACATTAACTGTTTTTTCACTGTGCAGCCCGATACCCAATAACACGTCCCGCCATCTTGGCCCAGGCATTACAGACCGGCGAGCCGGACGGAAAATTGCTTTAAGCGATAAAGTGACATTCTGGCGGTTTCTGACCTGTCTCTAAATCGATTCCTTGTGCTAAAACAGGCGTTTTCCTAATTTACACCCATTATTTATTTCCTGCCTTTAATGAGTTAATCCAACGTAAACGAAGATTCCGTAGACTTCTCCGTCCTGACCGAGACGCGGGCGCACTACCTGCTGGGCGTAACTGTGAAGTGTCACGAACACACAAATAAAGGATGTAATCGTGAACCGAAGCAATTGGGATAATATTCAGGAACACATTTCTGACAAAAATATCATTTGTAAGAGTCAAACGTGCTGAAATAAACAAGTGATGACGTTTCATTGTTTCAACAGTGACTATAACCTTTATTTATAAACCAGATTAAAGGACGAGCGCAGAAAGATGTTACTGATAGAAAATCGTAAATGTGTACAAGTGTTATCCCCAAATCCATTAAGTTTGACAAAGAGGGAGGTTGCAGGGTCATATTTTGCCCCCCATGTCTGTGCATGTGATGCCTTCTGAATGTTCAAGGGAAAGGTAAGCATGAGGCCCCGTTCACACGTGGGCGTTTTACAGCGCGTTCCTGCGCGCTGTAAAACGCCTAAACACGGAAATCCTATGATTTCCTATGGGGTCCGTTCACACCTGGACGTTTTACAGCACGTAGGAACGCGCTGTAAAACGTCCTACGCCCAAAGAAGTACAGGAGCTTCTTTGGGGCGTTTTGCAGAGAGTTCGCAGCCATAGACTGCAGCATGAACGCACTGCAATGCGCGTTCGCGCATTTTTTTACGTTTGCGCAATATGCACATCAAAAAACGCGCGTATTACGCGTGTCAAAAAACGCGCAGGTGTGAACCCAGTGGAGGAGTGAGAGTAAGGGAAGGAGTGGAGGAGTGAGAGTAAGAGAAGGAGAGGAGAGATGAGTTTAAGGGAACGAATGGAGGGGTGATTGAAAGGAAAGGAGCGGAGAGATGGGAGTAAAGGGAGGGTGAGTGTAAGTAAAGGATGTAAAGGTGAGCATAAGGGAAGGCGTGCATGTAAGGGAAGGAGTGGAGGGATGAGTGTAAGGGAAGGACTGTAGGGGTGAGAGTAAAGGAAGGGTGAGTGTAAGGAAAGGAATGGAGGGGTGAACGTAAAGGAAGGACTCTAGAGGTGAGCAAAAGGGGAGGAGTGCACGTAAGGAAGAAATCGAAGGATGAGTGGAAGGAAGGAGTGGATGGATGAGTGTAACAGAGGGAGTGGAAGAGTAAGCATGAGGGAAGGAGTGGAGGAGTGAGTGCAAGGGAAGAAGTAGAGGGTTGAGTATAAGGGAAGGAGTGGAGGTTGAGTATAAGGGAAGAAGTGGAGGATTGAGTATAAGGGAAGAAGTGGAGGGTTGAGTATAAGGGAAGGAGTGGAGGGTTGAGTAAAAGGGAAGGAGTGGAGGGTTGAGTATAAGAGAAGTAGAGGGTTGAGTATAAGGGAAGAAGTGGAGGGTTGAGTATAGGGGAAGGAGTGGAGGTTGAGTATAAGGGAAGGAGTGGAGGGTTGAGTATAAGGGAAGAAGTAGAGGGTTGAGTATAAGGGAAGAAGTGGAGGGTTGAGTATAAGGGAAGGAGTGGAGGGTTGAGTATAAGGGAAGTAGTGGAAGGTTGAGTATAAGGGAAGAAGTGGAGGGTTGAGTATAAGGGAAGGAGTGGAAGGTTGAGTATAAGGGAAGGAGTGGAGGGTTGAGTATAAGAGAAGGAGTGGAGAGTTGAGTATAAGGGAAGGAGTGGAGGGTTGAGTATAAAAGAAGGAGTGGAGGGTTGAGTATAAGGGAAGTAGTGGAAGGTTGCGTATAAGAGAAGGAGTGGAGGGTTGAGTATAAGGGAAGGAGTGGAGGGTTGAGTATAAGAGAAGGAGTGGAGGGTTGAGTATAAGGGAAGTAGTGGAAGGTTGCATATAAGAGAAGGAGTGGAGGGTTGAGTACAAGGGAAGGAGTGGAGGGTTGAGTATAAAAGAAGGAGTGGAGAGATCAATGAGTGTAAGAGAAGGACTGTAGGGGTAAGAGTAAAGGAAGGCTGAGTGTAAGGAAAGGAATGGAGGGGTGAACATAAAGGAAGGAAGCTAGAGCTGAGCAAAAGGGGAGGAGTGCGGGTAAGGAAGGAATCGAAGGGTGAGTGGAAGGAAGGAGTGGATGGATGAGTGTAACAGAGGGAGTGGAAGAGTAAACTTAAGGGAAGGATTGGAGGAGTGAGTGCAAGGGAAGGAGTAGAGGGTTGAGTACAAGTGAAGGAGAGGAGGGTTGAGTACAAGGGAAGGAGAGGAGGGGTGAGTAAGAAGGGAAGGAGAGGAGGGGTGACAGTAAGGGAAGGAGAGGAGGGATAAGTATAAGGGGAGCAGTGGAGTGGTGAGTATAAAACATACAGGGTTATCCAAAGAGATCCGAATTGCTTGAGAAAGGTAACCGAACGCTGAAAATCAGCGTTCGGTTACCTTTCTTGGCCATTCGGCTATCCAGAGAGCAGGCAATTCGCCAAATCCTGGAGAATTGCCTGTACATATGGTGCCTGTTCGGTGCCTGTTCGAGGGCAGTGAAATCCCCATGATAAAGCACTGCTTCGTCTATTCAGAGAACACAAACCAGCAGTGAAAGGTTCCCGAAATGCTCTGCCATTCCGTGGTTTCATTCGGCAAGTTTATTCAGGAGAATCCCATAGACTTCAATGTTAAAAATATTCCCGTTTTAATTCAATATCTAATAAACCGTTCATTATAAAATTCTGCAGCAAAGAGTCTCTTTATTTATAGATTTTTTAGGATATTTTAAGCATTTTTCTGATATTTTTTATTTTTTTTTAAAAGTCCGATTTTTTTTAAAGTTTACTTATTTTTTCTGTAACAGCCCTCTTTATTATCATTCCCTGGACCTCCTGTGTAAATTTCAGACATTTTCGCTCAGTAGTTTCTTTGCAAACAGCGTTTCAATTTCACAGATTCATACAAATGGTTTTGCTAATTTATTCACCTCCCTTGTCTGCGGTGTCGGCTGCGTGTGATCGGCTCCTGCTCGGGCTTTTCGACGGGTTTATCCAGATGTTTTTGTGGCTTTTGCGGCGTGCATTCGCCGGGTTTTGCAGTGAGTTTTCGTCAGGTTTGCGGCGACCTTTCCCTGCAATTCGGGGACCCTGTGGTGCTTGCTGAAAACACCGCAGGGTCACCGAAATGGGATCGGCAAAAGGAACCGAATTGAAGAGAACGAAAAGTCTCCGAACGTGCGGTGACTTTTCGATTCTCTTTGGATAACCCTGATAGTATGATGGATGTCGAAGGTGAGTATAAAGTAGAGATTGAGTGGGGTGGGTGTAAGGCTGGTTTGTCCAACCAACAAGTCAGACGTAGACCATCCGTAGTTGTATGACTAATCCCACAACACAGAGGAGATTCAACCCTTGTCCACTGCCTCTGACTGCCATCAGACTACATCAGACTAGAGACCTTTCCCATTTGAGTGGGATTTGTCAGACGAAGTTGGACGACCTGGTACAACATAAATGAAAAAAAGATGGAATTGATATACGGTGCAGTCCCCACCGTTCGGCGGCAGGGAAATTATGAAGTAATGGTTAATCTATTCAGAGAAAGCCGAACTGCACCGAAGTGTCAGTGAAATGACCTGATTTTTAGTAGTTCAGTTCAACAGGTTTAAACAGGCGAATCCCATATGATTCAATGTAAAATTATATTTTCATCTATATTTTCTTCATTAAACCGTTTATTCTTTTCATTTTCAGCAAACCATCTTTTTATTTATTTTTCTGAACATCCTTTTGTATTTTTTGACAACGTTTTTGATTCCCAATTTTTAAAAAAAGCATTTTTTTAAAAATTGTTAACAGACCTTTTAATTCTTTTTTAAAGGACCTTTTTATGATTTAGACACATTTTAATGCATTCTTATTGGTTTAAACACCTGATAAAAAGAATAGTTTTTTTTCTGCAATCTGACGGTCTTTGGCGTCGTTTGGCGGTTTTCCTGGGTTGTCCATAGTCGCTTGCAGTGCACGACCCATGTCGTACAACTAGGTTGTCCGTAGTATGGTTGACCAAGTTGGTCGTCCATGAGGAAAAAGGGGGTTTATGAGGGTTCTGAGAGCAAGCAACGGCACTAGTGGCCTGCTCTAAGGTGGGGCCCGTTCAGGTATCACAAGGCTTTAGCTCGATGGTGCCATTACAGGGACAACTGCTCCATATACAAATGAGACGCCATCACCCAGAAAGGGTGGCGAGTACTGAATGCCAAGGACGTTGTCCCTGCAGTCCGCCGGTCATTGGCGGCATTTGGCGGTCTTCCTGGATCGTCCATAGTCGCTTGCAGTGGACGACCCAGATCGTACGACTAGGTTGTCTGTAGTCTGGCGACCAAGTTGGTCGTCCGACTATGAACCCAGTGGACGGCTAGACTAAGGAATGGAATGGTTGTGTGTAAAAAAAGTAAAGTATATGGGCCCTATTACATTCTTCGCGCAAACATTAACGCGTGCGCAAAAACGCATTAACGCGAGGGGCAAAACCCTTTGCGCAGAACGTCATATTACAATGTCTGCGCAAGAAAAGCGCGTTAACGTCTACCGCGGGTGAACCTGCGCGAACCCTGCGCAAGCGTAATGTACTGCGCACGTCCTATACTTAACATTGTGAGCGCAAATGCGTTTGTGCGCTGGTGCGCGCATGGTATTACAATCTTAGCGCAAAATTTAACGCACAGTGTTTGCGCGCATAATTTTAACGTCTTTGAAAAGCTGGTGGTAACGCCAAATTGTCCGCACAAAAATTACGGACTCGCGTCAAAACGTACGAATGTTTTTGCGCAGTCCGCACAAAAATGACGGACTTGCGTTAAATTGCGTTCAATGATTTCTGCGCGCAATGGTACTTTGCGTGCATTTTTGCGCGTCGGTTTTACGAACCCAATTTCCCGATGGATGAAAAAATGCGCGAGGAATGTAATTCCAACGGCGGTTTTCGTGCGTTAACGTTTAACGCCTTGTGCAAAAAAAAAAAGGGTTTAGTGTGCGTTTTTGCGTTAAGAATGTAATATTGCCCTATGCAAGGCGTAGGTAAACAGGGATGTATAAGGGAAGGAATGGATGGTTGAGTGGAAGGATAAGCATGAAGACTGTAGTAGAACAGCGTGTGGACATAGGTTGAAGAGCCTGTAAGTGGATATAAGAATTACAGGGTGCGTATAAGGCCGGGAGTAGTTCAGTGTGTGTGAAATAAAGTATATACAGTAGGTACCAGGCCCTCTACATCTCTTGTTTTTGTTTTACAGTTTGTCACTTGCTTAGTGTGATTCTCCACTCTATTCTAAGCGCTGCGGAAACTCTTGGCTCTGTATAAATGATGTGAATAACAATAACAAGATTACACACACACACCACCGGTACAACAAAAGGGAAAAACACACAAATAATAAATACTTAACACACAAGGGGAAAAAAAAGTGTACGGAAGCCTCGAAAAACCTAGATATGCAACTTCTGGAAGTCTCTCTGCATGGTATCGTTCATGTCACAATACGCGTCGGGGTATTTAGAAGTGGCAGAGCTGCCACCTCGCTTGATGAAAAAAACCACAAGACGATTGTTTCCTATAAAGACACACGTGAGGCGCTGCGTGTAGGATGATGACACGGACGCCGTATGTAGGACACTATGACACTAACGCGGCGTATGTGGGACACACTCGCACACTGCAATAATAAGTTAAAGAGAAAACTTTCTGTATGAGTCGAGGGGTAAAAAGACACAAAAATAAGTATGTGTGACTCTGGGCTGGATCTTCACGACGCACAAAGTGACAAACAACATAAATTATTTCACCTTTTTGTTACATAACGGATTGACAAGTTAATATTAATCTTAGGGGAATAGAAAGATATATGGGAAACAAATGTACATTTTTTTGCATTGAAAAGATAAGCAAATGGACTTTTGTGTGCTAAATGTAGTTTTTCAGTGGGGTGGATGCAAAAAGCATTGATTATATATATATATATATTTTTAGCTTTTAAAGGGTTAATAGTTCTCTATAAAATTATGGGCTGGTCCCCGCTCCATACATATCTCACACACTTCACCAATGGCAAGTAACAGGTGAGAACAGAAGAGTCTCCCTGCAGGCGCTTTCACCTTTCCTCTGATTGGCTGCTGACATGATGAATGGAGGGGTGTGTATGCGAGTAACAGATACACTATATCGCCAAAAGTATTCGCTCACCCATCCAAATAATCAGAATCAGTTGTTCCAATCACTTCCATGGCCACAGGTATATAAAATCAAGCACCTAGGCAAGCAGACTGTTTTTACAAACATTTGTGAAAGAATGGGTCGCTCTCAGGAGCTCAGTGAATTCCAGCGTGGAACTGTGATAGGATGCCACCTGTGCAACAAATCCAGTCGTGAAATTTCCTCGCTCCTAAATATTCCACAGCCAACTGTATTATAAGAACGTGGAAGTGTTTGGAACGACAGCAACTCAGCCACGAAGTGGTAGGCCGCGTAAACTGACGGAGTGGGGTCAGGGTATGCTGAGGCGCATAGTGCGAAGAGGTCGCCAACTTTCTGCAGAGTCAATCGCTACAGACCTCAAAACTTCATGTGGCCTTCAGATTAGCTCAAGAACAGTGTGCAGAGAGCTTCATGGAATGGGTTTCCATGGATGAGCAGCTGCATCCAAGCTATACATCACCAAGTGCAATGCAAAGCATCGGATGCAGTGGTGTAAAGCACTCCGCCATTGGACTCTAGAGCAGTGGAGACGCGTTCTCTGGAGTGACGAATCGCACTTCTCCATCTGGCAATCTGATGGACGAGTCTGGGTTTGGCGGTTCCCAGGAGAATGGGCAGAAGTACCAGGGTCGCAGCGGTTGCACTTGCAACCGTGCCCTGGCCTTCCGCCACTGGAGGGGGGCCCAGTGCCACTGCCAGATTCCAGCAGTCAGCGCCGGAATCTGGCAGTCGCGCCACCGACCGTTCCTATCCCTACGAGCGGCCGCTGGCTTGCAGCTTGGCCGCTCGCGTGGGATGGGAAAGACCTGACCAACACACGAGATCCTCTCGTTAGATCTCGGCTGCGCTGGTCAGGTGGTTCCCAGCGAGTGGCCAAGCTGCATGCTGCCAGCGGCCGCTCGCCTCTAGGGGGAAGAAGAATGGCCGCACGCCGCAGAGGTAAGAGCTGGGGGCAAATATATCCATGAGAGCTGGGAGCAATTATATACCCTTGAGAGCTGGGGGACAATTATATACCCATGAGAGTTGGGGGCAATTATATACCCATGTGAGCTGGGGGAAATTATATACCCATGAGAGCTGGGGACAATTATATACCCATGAGAGCTAGGGGCAATTATATCCATGTGAGCTAGGGGCAATTATACCCATGTGAGAGCTGGGGCAATTATATACCCATGTGAGAGCTGGGCGCAATTATATTCATGTGAGCTGGGGGCAATTATATACCTATGAGAGCTGGGGGCAATACCCATGAGAGCTGGGGGCAATTATATCCATGTGAGCTGGGGCAATTATACCCATGAGAGCTGGGGCCGATTATATACCCATGTGAGAGCTGGGGGCAATTATATACCCATGTGAGAGCTGGGCACAATTACATCCATGTGAGCTGGGGGCAATATATACCTATGAGAGCTGGGGGCAAAATATACCCATATGAGCTGGGGGCAATATATCCATGTGAGCTGGGGGCAAATATATCCATGTGAGCTGGGGCAATATATACCCATGTGAACTGGGGGCAATACATATCCATGTGAGCTGGGGGCAATATATATCCATGTGAGCTTGGGGCAAATATATCCATGTGAGCTGGGGCAATATATACCCATGTGAGCTGGGGTCAATATATATCCATGTGAGCTGGGGCAATATATATATCCATGTGAGCTGGGGCAATATATATCCATGTGACCTGGGGGGCAAATATATCCATGTGAGCTGGGGCAAATATATATCCATGTGACCTGGGGGCAAATATATCCATGTGAGCTGGGGCAAATATATCCATGAGAGCTGGGAGCAATTATATACCCATGTGAGCTAGGGGCAATATATACCCATCTGAGCTGGGGGCAATATATACCTATGAGAGCTGGGGGCAATACCCATGAGAGCTGGGGGCAATTATATCCATGTGAGCTGGGGCAATTATACCCATGAGAGCTGGTGGCAATTATATACCCATGTGAGAGCTGGGGGCAATTATATCCATGTGAGCTGGGGGCAATGTATACCCATCAGAGCTGGGGGCAATATATACCCATGTGAGCTGGGGGCAATTATATACCCATGTGAGCTGGGGCAATTATATACCCATGAGAGCCGGGGGCAATATATATCCATGTGAGCTGGGGGCAATATATACCCATGAGAGCTGGTGGCAATTATATACCCATGTGAGAGCTGGGGGCAATTATATCCATGTGAGCTGGGGGCAATATATACCCATCAGAGCTGGGGGCAATATATACCCATGTGAGCTGGGGGCAATTATATACCCATGTGAGCTGGGGGCAATTATATACCCATGAGAGCCGGGGGCAATATATATCCATGTGAGCTGGGGGAAATATGTACCAATGAGAGCTGGGGGAAATATATACCCATATGAGCTGGGGACAATATATCCATGTGAGCTGGGGGCAAATATATCCATGTGAGCTGGGGGCAATATATACCCATGTGAACTGGGGGCAATATATATCCATGTGAGCTGGGGGAAATATATATCTATGTGAGCTTGGGGCAAATATATCCATGTGAGCTGGGGCAATATATACCCATGTGAGCTGGGGGCAAATATATATCCATGTGACCTGGGGCAAATATATCCATGTGAGCTGGGGGCAAATATATCCATGTGAGCTGGGGGCAAATATATATTTATCCATGTGAGCTGGGGCAATACTATATTTTTTATATTGCAGGGGAAAAAAAGTAAAAATATAGATCTCTTTGGGGTGGGGGGGCCTTCATGGATTCTTGCACCGGGGCCCTCGGGTTTCTAGTTACGCCACTGCGCCAAGTGTAAAGTTTGGTGGAGGGGGGGTTATGGTGTGGGGTTGTTTTTCAGGAGCTGGGCTTGGCCCCTTAGTTCCAGTTAAAAGAACGGTGAATGCTTCAGCATACCAAGACATTTTGGACAATTCCATGCTCCCAACTTTGTGGGAACAGTTTGGAGCTGGCCCCTTCCTCATCCAACATGACTGTGCACCAGTGCACAAAGCAAGGTCCATAAAGAAATGGATGACAGAGTCTGGTGTGGATGAACTTGACTGGCCTGCACAGAGTCCTGACCTCAACCAGATAGAACACCTTTGGGATGAATTAGAGCAGAGACTGAGAGCCAGGTCTTCTCGTCCAACATCAGTGTGTGACCTCACAAATGCGCTTCTGAAAGAATGGTCAAAAATTCCCATAAACACACTCCTAAACATTGTGGACAGCCTTCCCAGAAGAGTTGAAGCTGTTATAGCTGCAAAGGGTGACCAACGTCATATTGAACCCTATGGATTAGGAATGTGATGTCACTTAAATTCATAAGCATGCCGGCTGGGTGGAGTAGAGGTAACATCACTGCTCTGCGTGGAGAGAGCCTGTGGAGTCATGGGTTTGATCCTGACGAGCACCTCTCCAGTAAGTGTCCTTGGGCAAGACACCTAACGGTACATACTCGCCACCCAGGACATACTTGAAAACAAGAGAAATCTCAATGTATCTTTCCTGGTAAAATCCTTTCTCAAAAAAAAATATGCGAGTCAAGGCAGGTGAGCGAATACTTTTGGCAATATAGTGTATGTCTGCGATAAAATAAACAGAGAGGACACAATGCACAGAGAGGACACAATGTCTGTGATTCACTGATATGTCTGTGTTACACATACTACACAGAGGGGGACACAATACAAGGAGTCTGGGATTATACACCAAGACACGGATGCTTCATATTATGCTTAACTCTCCTTTACTGTACCATAGCAGCAAAGAAATATACAGTAAAGTTTTTGAATTTTGAATGAAAGAAAAAAAGTTTTTGTATACAGAACAGAAATTTCACAAAACCAATCATAACAGGACAGTCCATATTGCAGCCAATTAGCAGAACCCAGCGGGCGTAAATCCTGAGACTGCGCCACGCACTCCCTCTTTTCTTTGCTGCCTAACATACAGTATAGTTTCTCACACTCTCAAAAAAAATTTTGAGCATTGCTCTTTATTGTCTAAGTGATATATTTTCTGGTGCAATTTATCACCGGTTTTGTCGTTTGTGTTACTGCCCGGCGGTTTCCTCGGGTTACTGGGGCGCCGCCGCGGTGGTTAGCTTAAATTGTTTATTTATCTCTTAGAATTCCGTCTCCTGCAGCGTCTACACCCAGCTGTCTTCACGCTGAGGAGAAAGAGAGTGATACTTTGTTACCTATTTATCGGGCTACATTTAACAGCATAGTTTTCATTCAAATTCATGACTGACTGTGAGTTGTCTGAAGCTTCAATGGACGCTACACGAAAACCCTCTACCTCTGCGAAGGTTATATCAGCAATTCAACTCATGTCCTCAAACTTATTAAAAGTTTTAGCAGCGCAAAAGGCTCATAAATCTTCAGACACGAACCCAGTTGCTGCAAAATCGAATGTTACAGACCGGTACTGGTCGGCCCATGAGGGTGGAGTACCCTTTACTCCAATAGAGGGATTTAACCGTCTCCCTAAAAAAACGGTTATAGAAAAATCTGGTAAATCCCAGAAATCAAAGAAATTTACTTGCAAAAGTGACAAGTCACGTAAGAGGATGCCTACCCGCGAGGTCAAAAAACGCGGATGGAAACGGGCCAAAAAAGCTGAAACCAGCTCAAGCAGCTCTGAGGTCAGTAGCGCAGAGTCTGAGGTGAATGATGAATATTCCGACTCTAACGACTACGAATGGGCACCGGGAGACTCTGAAGGGTCAATTTCACCTCAGGATGAAACCGCTCCACTAGATGCCCTAGGACGAGCAACGTTAGTCCCGGAATTGCTTACACACCCAGGATCCTCTGAATGGGCTCCTTTGGAGCATGTTGCAAGCTATATAGAGGGTCGTATCCGCAAACCGTTTGATCCCAAGACTAGCAACAAGACTAGGGCTGAATGCCTGAGACCGAATCTTGCCTCTGACGCTGCTGCGGTTCCAGAGGTAAACGAGGATATCGTGGAGTTCCTTCGAAAAACGGGTTGGAACCCTAAGAAAGGTCTAGAAGCGACAGTGAAACTGTGTCAGGATAAATTACTGGACATTCTAGGTCCCCTGACAAAGCTATTTAATGCCATTGAGCATGATTTATTAGAAAATAATAGACCGGACCTTTTCGAGAATCGAGGAAGGGTACAGTGCATGGTGTGCATTCTCTGCAACGCTAATTCCGCTATTTCTACGGAACATAGACGTTCCATTATTCTATAGATAGAACCTAAAATGGTTTCCATGGCTAGTAAGGAGCCTGGACTGGAGGCTAATGGATGCCTTTTTCCGGAAGACTTTATTAAACAAATGAGCTCAAAGGCCAATTCCTTTACTTCCATAACCAAAGTACAATCTTCTATGAGGAAAGTTTTTTCCAGCAAGGTTTTTGGGAAAAGTAGAGGCCGTTTTCCCAGCCGAAACGCTCAATCTCATTCCCGAGGCTTCTTCCAATCCTCCCAAACCAACCACCAAGAGCCATCGGGGCAGGGGAACTTCTTCCCACAACGGTCCAGACCAAGCTGATTCAGACCCTTCCGTGGTACCCGTAGACTGGCTAACTCCGGTGAGTATGGTAGACAACCAACATTCTTTCCAAGCCCCAATAGGGGGCAGAGTCCGTCTTTTTTTCCCAAATTGGTATCGGATCACTTCAGATCCCTGGGTATTAAATACGATTATGGGTCACACCATAGAATTTGACACTCCACCGGCTCAGACACACTTACCTCTTCCGAGGTTTATGACTCCAGATCACACTCGCTTGGTACACCAAGAGATTTTGGATTTATTCCAAAAAAATGCTATAGAAAAGGTGGTACCACCAAACCCAGTCTTCATCAGCAATATCTTCCTAGTACAAAAGAAAGGGGGCGACTTTCGTCCAGTAATAAATTTAAAGACCCTAAACGAGTACGTATCTTACTACCATTTCAAGATGGAGGGGATTCCATCCTTAAAAGACAGTTTGTGTCCGGACAATTGGATGGTCAAGATAGACCTCAAAGACGCCTACTTGACGATACCAATGGCGGAACACAACAGGAATTATCTTCAATTCCTCTGGGATGGCCATCTATGGCGTTTCAAATCCCTTCCATTCGGCCTCTCGTCGGCCCCCAAGGTGTTTCACCAAGATCATGAAACCGGTGGTCTCGTTCTTAAGGACCAAAGGAGTTCGTTTGATTGTATATCTGGACGATATACTTCTTATGGCTCAGGATATTTCCGTGATTATAACTCATCGCGATTTGACGATCGCGATGAGTTATCGCGATTTGACGATCAATTTATTGACGACCTAGGTTTCATGTTCAACTGGACCAAGTCCAGCCTGGAACCATCCAGGAACATGGAGTTTCTGGGATTTCTGGTAGACTCAGTTCAGATGTCACTCAGTCTCCCGACCACGAAAGTCCTCCAAATTCGAAAAAGAGGTTCGGAAATTATCTACACGACCAATGTTTCCTCCGAGAGCTCTGGCTCGCCTGTTAGGAATGCTATCAGCATCAATTCAGGCGGCTTTTCCAGGACCCCTCTATTATCAAGCCATGCAAAGGCTCAAGGCATCGTGCCTTTGGCAAGGTATGCTTTATTCAGATCTGATTTCCCTAGACGAGGATTCTCAAATGGAATTACAATGGTGGAGGGATCACATAAGTACATGGAACGGCTATTACTTTTCCCTCCTCAACCAGAGGTAGTTATAGATTCCCGACGCCAGCAATTATGGTTGGGGCGCGCGGTTAGGTTCTGTGTCTACAGGAGGCAGATGGGATTCTGCAGAAGCTTCTTTACATATAAATGTTCTCAAACTCCTGGCTGGTTTGTTCGCTATACAGAGTTTTCTCAAAGACCGAACAATGACTCAGTGTTGCTCCGCATGGACAATTTCTCTGCAGTAACGCACATAAATCCCTTGGGGGGTCCCAGGTCAAAACAATTGTCGAAGGTGTCCAAACGGTTTTGGGGAGTTTGTCTTTCCAACAACATTTCAGTGAAGGCCCAATTCATTCCGGGGTTATGCAACGTTGTAGCAGACTGGAATTCCAGACATTTATTAGATCTCAGCGACTGGAGATTAGACAGAACGATATTTCGATCTTTATCGTCTCTATGGGGTCCTTTTGCATTAGACCTTTTTGCTTCTCGTTTGAACGCACAGCTCTCACGATATTTCAGTTGGAGACCAGACCCAGACGCGTTAGGTACGGACGCGTTCTGTCAAACCTGGCCTCAAGGAGTGCTATATGCATTTCCTCCGTTCCTCCTGATTTCCAATCAGTCGATCTTGGTTCTGATTACCACATGGTGGACGACACAACCATGGTTTCCTCAGCTATTGGAACTGTCGATAGATGTTCCTCGGATCCTCCGGTCGAACCCGGTACCTCTGCAGGATCCGGAGAACACGTTAGAGAACTTTCTGTCCGTTCCTTCGTTCCGCCTCATTGCATGGAAAGTTTCAGGCAACCTTTTGCTTGCCCTAGAATTTCGGAAACTACTTCCGATTTACTCTCCAGCGCTTGGGCACCAGGAAACGATACCGTTACTATTGGAACTGCTGGGTCACTTGGTGTTTGGGCAGACAGGTTGATTCCTTTTCAGTCTCTATAGAGGATATCCTTCAGTTTCTGACCTTGTTGTTTGAGGAAGGCAGGGCCTATCTATAATTTCAGATCTGCTATCTCATTTTATCATCCCAGTATAGAGGGGAGCCCAGTGGGTCAACATAGATTGGTATGCAGGTTACTTAAGGGCATTCGTTTAAAACGACCTCCTCGTTCACGTTACACCTTCACATGGGATGTGAATATTATGTTAAATTTTCTGGATCAATGGCCTCCCGACACAGAATTGTAAATTAAGCAATTGTCAGGTAAATTGGCCATGCTCTTATGCCTAATTTCATGTAAAAGAGTCTCTAACGTCAGTGCTCTGGATTTATCAGGGCGTTCTTTTACCCCATCTGGGGTAGCTTTTTCCATTTCTAGACACACAAAAACTGCCATTTCTCACATTTTTTAACCAGCTTTTCCTCAAAGACCAAATTTATGTCCGGTGTCATGTTTACAGGAACACGATAGGGATACAGCCCCTTATCGTCTTCCTTCCTTCGATCGTCTATTTCTGACTATGACTAAACCTTATCACCCAGTTTCATCCACTACCTTGGCTAGATGGGTTAAATGGGTTATGGCAGAAGCTGGCATTGATATTTCGGTGTTTGGGGCCCATTCCTCTCAGAGTGCGGTAGCCTCTACGGCAATGGCTCAAGGTTGTAGATTAGAGGATCTCATAAAAACTGCTAATTGGTCGAATGACTCAACGTTTAAGGAATTTTATTTTAAACCTATTATTCATTTTGCACATTCTTTTATTAATTAGCTTTCAAGAAGCATAATATGAAGCCTCCGTGTCTTGGTGTATAATCCCTAGATTCTCCTATACGTTTGACGGGGAATCTAGATTATAAATAAAGACACGGAGGCGAATATTATCCCACCCATATCTTGGGTGTTACACCACGAATATTTACCCTACCCAGGATAAGATATATTTCAAGTTATGGTTACATTAATCATTTTGATATCTGTGTTTCATGACTCCCAAATGAATTTATGATACATTCATGATCTTAATCTTCAGATTCATGTTCCTTCTGTTCCAGGTACATAATATTGGTTCCAGGTACATAATATTGAGGTCTAGTTCACCTTCAGTTTCCTCTGCTTGGTCTTCGGTCTACTGTTCAAAATATCTTCAAGATGGCTGCATCCAAGAAAAGAGGAAGTGGGTGGCGCAGTCTCAGGATTTATGCCCTCTGGGGACTGCTGATTGGCTGCAATAGGGACTGTCCTGTTATGATTGGTTCTGTGAAATTTCTGTTCAGTATACAAAAACTTTTTTTCTTTCATTCAAAATTCAAAAACTTTATCGTATATTTCTTTGCTGCTATGGTAAAGGAGAGTTAAGCATAATATTCGCCTCCGTGTCTTTATTTATAATCTAGATTCCCCGTCAAACGTATAGGAGAATCTAGGGATTTACTGATATGTCTGCGTTAAACACAATATTCAGAAAGCACCGAACTTGCTACCGAATTGTGAATATTTTTTTATTTTATTTTAAACCTCCCTTTAAAAAAATTGGGAATCAAAAATTTAGTCTAAAATTTAAAAAAAATACAAAAAGTTGTTCCAATAAATAAATCAACAAAAAGACTTTTTACTGAAAATGAAAAGAACAAACGGTAATATTTTTTTACATTTAATCCTTTGGGATTCGCCTGACTAAACCTGTCGAACAGAATCATCAAAAATCAGGGGCTGTATTAACTTCTTCGCGCAAACGTTAACGCGTGCGCAAAAACGCATTAACACGAGGGGTAAAACCCTTTGCGCAGAACGTCGTATTACAATGTCAGCGCAAAAAATGCGCGGTAACGTCTACCGCGTGTGAACCTGCGCAAACCCTTTTGCGAGCGTAATGTACATTGCGCGTCCTATGCTTAACATTGTGAGCGCAAATGCGTTCAGTCGCGGGTATGCGGATGGTATTACAATCTATGCGCAAATTTTAACGGACAACGTTTGCGTGCATAATTTTAACGTCTTTGAAAAGCTGGTGTTAACGGCAAATCTGAACGTTCTGGCTGAAACCAAATACACCAGCCCAAAAAGAAAAATACGCAACAACGTATAGTTACACATTCTACAAATACCCAAAGCAATAAAATTGAGAAGTTGTGTGTGTTTTTATTATTGCTGCAGCATATATACTCAGATTGATTTTGACAGGCACAAAAAACTTAACAGGAGAGAATTGTGGTTCTTGATTCAGATTGGCTGAATTAAGTCCGCCCACAGATTTCTGCACGCAGCATTAATGAGCACGCGTTTTTGCGCGTGTTATTTTTTGACGAATGAAAAAATGCGCTCGATCGTAATACCAGTGTTAATTTACGCGCGTTAACGTTGCGCGCAAAAAAATAGCGGTGCGCGTGCCCTTTTGTGCAAAGAAGTTAATAGAGCCCCTGGTCATTTCACTGACATTCAGGCGCAGTTTAGCGTTCTGTAAATATTTTAACCATTACTTATCTATGGGACAATTTCACCGATGCCGAAGATCAGTGATTTGCGGCGAACTGCACGATATTTCGCTTTCAATTCATCTATATAGGTTGAATTTAAAGCTTAGTGAATAGACGAACTGCCACAAAATTGCACCGTACAGTGCAATAACCCCTTACGCTGTCAATTCATCAAATACTGACGAATTGACAACGAAATATGTTGCAGTCCGGCACAATTCTTACAGTCCTCTCCTGTTTCCAACCCCAACCCTCCCAGATTGTGAGTTCCTACGGTAATAGGGCCCTCATCTCCTCCTGTACTGTTTGTCAAATGTTGTTCAATGTTTTGTAACCCTGTCTATACTGTGCTTATTGTACAGCGCTGCGGAATATGCTGGCGCTTTATAAATAAAGAATAATAATAATAATAATAATAATTCGTCGACCTTCGACACCAGCGAAATTGTCCCATAGAGAAGTAATGGTTAATCTATTCAGAGAACGCCGAACGTCACCAAAGTGTCAGTGAAATGCCCCGATTTTCAGTGATTTAGTTAGACAGATTTTAACAGGCAAATCCCATAGCATTCAATGTAAAGAAAATATTATCGGGTTGTTGTTTTTTATTAGATCATTTATTCTTTTAATTTTTAGCAAAAAGTATTTTTATTTATTTTTTGAACACCTTTATGTATTTTTTAAACAAAAGTTTTGATTCCCAACTTTTTTTAAAAGTCGTTTTTTTTATTCTGTAACAGACCTTTTAATTATCAGAGTAATTCAAAGAGATCCGAATTGCTTGAGAAAGGTAACCAAACGCTGAAAATCAGCGTTCGGTTACCTTTCTTGGCCATTCGGCTATCCAGAGAGCAGGCAATTCACCAAATCCTGGCGAATTGCCCTGCCATTCGGTGCCTGTTCGAGGGCAGTGAATTCCCCATGAAAAAGCACTGCTTCGGCTATTCAGAGAACACAAACCAGCAGTGAAAGGTTCCCGAAATGCCCTGCCATTCGGTGGTTTAATTCGGCAGGTTTATTCAGGAGAATCCCATAGGCTTCAATGTTAAAAATATTCCCGTTTTAATTCAATATCTAATAAACCGTTCATTATAAAATTCTGCAGCAAAAAGTCTCATTATTTATAGATTTTTTAGGATACTTTAACCCTTTCGCTGCTGAGGCTTTTCCCGCCTCTGTGCTGAGGTCATTTTTACCGGTTTTGCTCATCATGTTTAAACGTGTTTTGAAGGCTTATTTTAGTATATGACCCAGACATATTATATATCGTTCTTTCCGTCAGACTCAGTAGATTCATAATATGTCATTATTATATGTATACGTTATGTCATGTCTGTATATTATAACAAAAAATGCAATAAAATATGTATTTTCAATAGTTTACAACGTGTAAAGTGTTTTTTTCCACATTTTAACATGCGAGCAATTGCGGTTATATTTTGTATGGGGTGCGCTTGTTAAAAAAATTAGAGATGGGGTCTCGTTACATTTTTTTTTGGGGAAAATGACACTATTTTTAACAAACGCACCGCATACAAAAATCGTTAGTGCAGCATCATTGTTCACATTATAATTGAAATGGGAACAATATTGCTGCATTAACAAACCAAAAAAAAAAAAAAAAAGTGTTTTTTTTTAAATTTTTTTTTATTTTTATTTTTAATTTTTTTTTTTTACAAAATTTTTCACTTTCATGTTTGGTATCGTTGGAACGGCCATGCTCTTGCCGATCCAACCATCCAAATACCAAAATTTAACCCCTAGCTGCCACGGATCGGGAGATAGGGAGTTCATTGGAACTCCCTATCTCCACCGTTGGTGGCAGTCAAGGGTTAAGTCCAGGACTGGCGTCATCGTGCGTAGCACGATGACGCCAGTCCTCAGGGGAGTTCCCGGAGGCTTGGCCGACATCCAAGATGTCGGCCAGCTCCGGGAAAGGATCGCGAACCGGTGCTTTTCAGCGGCCGATTCGCGATCCAGCTCCCCAGGGGTTAATGCCAGGCATCATTTGGAAGGGCAGGCTGTGCCCTTCCAAATGATGCCTGGGTTAACCCCCGCAGAGCCGCCGATCGGGAGGGAGAGAGGTCCGAAAAAACCTCCCCCCCTCCCTTTCAGGCGCCTCCTCCGCACATGCGGGGGGGGGGGCGCCTGAATTAGGTGTCATCGCGCCCCCGCGATGACACCTAATTCTGGCGGCTGCTGTTCCGGATGCCGGGCTGACATCCAGGATGTCAGCCCGCACCGGGGGGGCCAGCGATCGGCCGGAACTCGGCCGAACGCTGACCCCAATGAGAGGACGCGCTCAGCGCGTCCTCAGCACACCAGCGGGAATGCTGAGGACGCGCTCAGCGCGTCCTCAGCAGCGAAGTGGTTAAGCATTTTTCTGGATTCTTTTTTTTTTAACTTTATTTCTTTTTTCTGTAACAGCCCTTTTTATTATCATTCATTGGATCATATGTAAATTTCAGACATTTTCGCTCAGTAGTTTCTTTGCAAACAGCGTTTCACTTTTCAATCATTCATGCAAACTGTTTTGCTAATTTATTGACCTCCCTCGTCTGCGGTGTCGGTTTTTCCGGAGGCTTCGCTGTGTGTGATCGGCTCCTGCTCAGGTTTTTCCGGCGTCTTTGACGGGTTAATCCAGATGTTTTTGCAGGTTTTCGGTGTTCATTCGGTGGGTTTTGCGGTTATTTTTCGGTGGGTTTGCGATGACTTTTCCCTGCAATTCGGGGACCCTGTGGTGTTTGCTGAATACACCACAGGGTCACTGAAATGGGATCGGCAAAAGGAACCGAATTGAAGAGAACGAAAAGTCACCGAACGTGCGGTGACTTTTCGAATCTCTTTGAATTACCCTGTATGTTTTTATAGGAAGTTTTGCATTGTTTAGACACATTTTACACATTTTTACTGGTTTAAACGCCTATTAGAAGAATAGCAGAGTTACGATTTTTTTTTCTGCAGTTCGGCGGTCTTCGGTGATTACATCTTCGGTGACACTGCACTTGAAAACGAGAGAAATCTCAATGTATCCTTCCTGGTAAAATCTTTTATAAATAAATAAATAAATAGTGAATTCACCGAGGGGTCGGCGGAATTGTATCGCCAAAGTGCACCGAAGTACAAAGCACTGAAATTTCAGTGGTTTGTGAATAACCCCTAGAGAGTACACAATACAGGGAGTCTGTAATTGCAAACCAAGATACGGAGGCTTCATATTTTGCTATTCTTTCCTTTACTGTCCCATCAGCAGCAAAGAATTTAAATAAAGTTTCAATAAAATTGAAAAGAACAATTATTATTATTATTATTCTTTATTTATAAAGCGCCAGCATATTACGCAGCGCTGTACAATAAACAAATACACATATACATGTAAGTGACAACCCTATTAACCAATCAGGTACATAACATGCCAAACAGTGTCCAATCTATAAGGTATATAAGTAGAAACTGCGCTATCAACGTCCTCTTTTCTTTGCTGCTACTGTCAGATATGTATATATATTTCTCTGTGGGCTTGTGAGGTATTTATTTCATATATACATGTTCATATTTCGGTCTTTTAGGGTATATTCCTCCTTTACTCTCTTAATTTTCTTATAATTTTAAAATTTTCCCTCTTCTCCGCCCGTTAGCCCGCATATGTGGTTCATGCTGTCTCACCCTTTCTCTGTCGGTCTGTTTCTAGTTTTCTTCAAAAGCTTCTCGCCTGCTCGGTCCAACGTCGCCTCTTGTCAGGCTAACGCTCTCCGAGTAAGGGGTTTCCCCATTTTGCGTCTTTGGGCGTGGCACGGCTCATTTGCATAAACTGAGGCGGTGGCTCCTCGCACATCAGAGTTATCTTAGGTTGCCGGTCCAGTGATCGGACTCTCTGAGGTGATTTGTGCGGAGGTGAGAAAAACATTTTCTTACAGCTAGTCCATTATGGAACAGGCACAGGCTTCAGACAGAGCCTCAGACTTCGTTTTTTCTACATCCTCTACGCCCCATAAACCGGAGGATAAATCCACTCCTATGGATGCTTTGGGACAGGCTCTTTTTGTGTCTGAACTCTTACTGCTTTCGGTTGAAATGGCACCAGGAAACGTTCTATTATTCTGAAGATTGAGCCAAAATTGGTCTTCATGGCAAATTCTGAACCCGGTTGGATGCTAATGGCCTCCGCTTTGCCGGGTTCTTACACGAGATCATTCACCACCATAACAAGTTTGGTTGTCCATGAAACGCGTTTTGACAAGGCCAGGAAAAGTCAATGCCGTTTTCCTGGCCGAAACTCGACCTTCCTCACAAGACGTCGCCGATTCAAGTAACCAGCCAAGCAGCCTGGGATCTTCAGGCTTCTTCCCTCAGAGGTCTAGGTCAGGACGGTCCAGACTTTTCTGGGGATCTCGTTGTTCCGGATACTTCAGGGAGTATTCTAACCAATTCCCTTTCTTTTCATACAACTGTAGGAGGTAGGGTCCGTCTTTTTTCCCAAAATTGGTGCGAGATCTACCGATCGTCGGGTCTTGCAAACAATTATGGTTTACATAATAGAGTTTGACACATTACCAGATCGACATCAATTGGCAACTCAATTGTACATGTCCTCAGCCCAACGCAAGTTGATAGCTCAAGAGATTTTGGAACTGAACCAGAAAGATGCCATACAGGGTTATTCAAAGAGAATCGAAAAGTCACCGCACGTTCGGTGACTTTTCATGCTCTTCAATTCGATGCGATTCGGCGACCCTGCGGTGTATTCAGCAAGCACATCAGGGCCGTCGTTGTGCAGGGAAAAGCTGCCGCAAACCCGACGAACACTCACCGCAAAACCCAGCGAACGCACACCAAAACCCGCAAAAACATCTTGATTAACCCCGCCGAACACTCCGGAGAAACCCTAGCAGCTGCCGATCAAAGCGCAGAGCAGCCGCTGGAAAAAGCCGACACCGCAGACGAATGGAGTGAAAAACCCCCCCAAAAAAAACAGTACGCTTGAATGTTTGAAAAGTGAAACGCTGTTTGCAAAGAAACTACTGAGCGAAAATGTCTGAAATTTACATATAAGATCCAATGAATGATAATAAAAAGGGCTGTTACAGAAAAAAGGATTTAAAAAAAAAACGGAAAAAAAAAAAAATCTGGAAAAGATCCTAAAAAATCTGAAAGTAAAGACTTTTTACTGCAGAATAAAATAATAAACGGTTTATTAGATATTGGATTAAAACGGATATATTTTTAACATTGAAGCCTATGGGATTCTCCTGAATAAACCTGTCGAATTAAACTACTGAACAGCAGGGCAATTCGGCAGCTTTTCACTGCTGGTTTTTGTTTTCTCAATAGACGAATCATTGCTTCTCTATGGGGATTTCACTGTCCTCGAACAGGCAACGAACAGGCACCGTATGTGCAGGCAAGTCGCCAACATTTGAACTGCCTGCTCTCTGAATAGCCGAATGGCCGGGAAAGGTAACCGAACACTGAATTTCACTGTTCGGTTACCTTTCGGCCACAATTCAGATCTCTTTGAATAACCCCCTTAGAGTTTCACCCGTAGACCCGGGATTTGTAAGCGACGTCTTTCTGGTTTGAAAAAAAGGCTCTGTGATAAGGCTAGGGTCAAACGAAAGAATTTTTACACGCGAACGTAAAGAAGTTCGTCCGAACGCATTGACGTATTTTTCATGGAATACGCGAAAACGGTCATACGATGCGCATTTTTGTGCGTGATTTTTTACAGATCCATACCAGGAAACTTTGGGTGTCTGGACGTTATGTTGGCCGGACATGAGCAGGGTCTGACGTCTCCAAATCACACACACACACCGCTATGCCGCTGCAGCGCACTCTGTACGTCCGTACTAGCGGTTCTGCGTTCTCGAAAAAATGGGTTCATTTTCCACTTGCGTTGCGCGGCCGGACTTTCGTGCGACCGTACTTCATATATTGGCCGTCATTGCCCGTCATTTGCTGCTAGTGCGGTCGTGATTAAGTGCGCCTAAACGCACGTTAAAAGTGCGTTAGTCTGACTCCAGCCTAAACCTAAAACAATTAAATGAACACATTTCTTATTACCATTTCACAATGGAAGGTGTTCCATCATTACAGAGCTGTTACAAGCAGACTGGATGATAAAGATAGATCGAAAAGACGCTTATCTATCTATTCTCATAGCATCTCACAGCAACAATTATCATCCACTCCTATGGTAAGGCTGTCTGTGAAGGTTCAAGTCTCTCGTTAGGCCTATCTTCCGCTCTGAGATGCTTCACCAAAATGATGAAACCAGTAGTCTCATTCCTAAGGACAAAGGGGTTCAGTTCTTGGGATTCTAGTGGATTCCACCCAGATGTCTTTAAGATTGCCATATCCCAAGCTTCAGCAAATCCGGCGGAAAACACATTATTGACCCTTCAGGTGTTCCCTCTCTTTTGACCTACAGGGCTATTTTCAGAGTGAGGTGAAAACCTTGAGAATTGCCAGGAGAATGAACAACCTCCTAGACCAAATAGACGATTCTAGTGAGAAAATGGGAGAATTTTTCTGGTTTGACTATTTTGACCTAGAATTTTCAATTCTTCAGTCATTCTCCTGGTTTTCACCTCTCTCTGAATGACCCTGTAACAGGTCTACTCAGGAGAATGACTGGAGAAGTGAAAATTCTAGGTCAAAATAACAGAACCAGAAAAATTCTCCCATTAATCTCACTTTCCAAATCGGCTATTTGGTCTAGATTGTTCTCTTCTCCTGCCAATTCTCCTGGTTTTCGCTTTTCTCTGAATAAACCTGATAAGACTCTTTTATTGTCAATAATAACACAAGTGCCAGTTTGTCTTTAAATAAAGTTTAACAATACAAACTCAACTTGTGCCTCGCGGGCATTAGAAAAACCTAGCACAGCAAACCGGATGTGAGCAGTAAGAGAGGTAACGCTGACGGCTGACAACAGGCGGGGGTTAATAACAGCTGTCTTGTTACATATAGACAGGCGCTAAACGCTAGAGACAGAGCAGGACTCGCCATTGTCCCGTAGACCACGGGCGTCTGTACCGCTCAGAGCTGTCGCTGAGTTGTAAGAGACACATACACCACAGGCCACTCCCTGTGACTCCCGTCTCTCAGGCCCGCGCCCGTGACAACGCTGCGCCCCGAGGCCCCGCCGTTATATTCTGTCACTGGCACCGCCGCGGTGACGTCACTGCAGCCGGTGCATTTCCGGTCAGAGGCGGAAAGGCGCATGCTCAGCAGCCACTTCCTGTGCTGGAATTGTGTTATTGTTATGCTGTGTGTCTGCGAGGCCTGCTAATAAGGGATTAGTGGGAACGTTATGTGCAGGGGAAACCGAGGAGGAAGAGCAGAGACCGGAGTGTGCGAGCCCAGGTATACCGGAGAGGGTGTAGGGATAGCAGGGAGGGTGCAGGGCCTGGGGCTGAGGTGTAGGGATAGCAGGGCCTGGGGCTGAGGTGTAGGGATAGCAGGGAGGGTGCAGGGCCTGGGGCTGAGGTGTAGGGATAGTAGGGAGGGTGCAGGGCCTTGGGCTGAGGTGTAGGGATAGCAGGGAGGGTGCAGGGCCGGGTGCTGAGGTGTAGGGATAGGAAGGAGGGTGCTGAGGTGTAGGGATAGGAGGGAGGGTGCTGAGGTGTAGGGATAGGAGGGAGGGTGCTGAGGTGTAGGGATAGGAGGGAGGGTGCTGAGGTGTAGGGATAGGAGGGAGGGTGCTGAGGTGTAGGGATAGGAGGGAGGGTGCTGAGGTGTGGGGATAGGAAGGCGGGTGCTGAGGTGTGGGGATAGGAAGGCGGGTGCTGAGGTGTGGGGATAGGAAGGCGGGTGCTGAGGTGTGGGGATAGGAAGGCGGGTGCTGAGGTGTGGGGATAGGAAGGCGGGTGCTGAGGTGTGGGGATAGGAAGGAGGGTGCTGAGGTGTGGGGATAGGAAGGAGGGTGCTGAGGTGTGGGGATAGGAAGGAGGGTGCTGAGGTGTGGGGATAGGAGGGAGGGTGCTGAGGTGTGGGGATAGGAGGGAGGGTGCTGAGGTGTGGGGATAGGAGGGAGGGTGCTGAGGTGTGGGGATAGGAGGGAGGGTGCTGAGGTGTGGGGATAGGAGGGAGGGGGCTGAGGTGTGGGGATAGGAGGGAGGGTGCTGAGGTGTGGGGATAGGAGGGAGGGTGCTGAGGTGTAGGGATAGGAAGGAGGGGATAGGAGGGAGGGTGTTGAGGTGTGGGGATGGGAGGGAGGGTGTTGAGGTGTGGGGATGGGAGGGAGGGTGCTGAGGTGTGGGGATGGGAGGGAGGGTGCTGAGGTGTAGGGATGGGAGGGAGGGTGCTGAGGTGTAGGGATGGGAGGGCGGGTGCTGAGGTGTAGGGATGGGAGGGTGCAGGGGCTTGGACAGCGGCGAGGGTGCAGTGGCTTGGGGAGGGATGGTGGGGCGCAGGAATGGCTGGGGCGTAGGGAGGGATGGAGGGCAGGTAGGGTGGGGAGGTAGGTAGGGTAGGGAGGGGGCGTAGAGTGGGCAGGTAGGGAGGGGGCGTAGGGATAGCAGGGAGAGGGCTGGGGCATAGGGATGGCGGGGGGCTGGGGCGTAGGGATGGCGGGGAGGATGGGAGGTGGCTGGGGCATCGGAGGGTGCAGGGATAGCAGGGAGGGGGCTGTGGATTAGGGATAGCAGGGGCGTAGGGATGGCAGGGGCTGGGGCGAAGGGATAGAAGGGGCGTAGGGATGGCAGGGGCTGGGGCGAAGGGATAGAAGGGGCGTAGGGAGGGCTGGGGCGTAGGGATAGAAGGGGCGTAGGGATGGCAGGGGCTGGGGCGTAGGGATGGCAGGGGCTGGGGCGTAGGGATGGCAGGGGCTGAGGCGTAGGGATGGCAGGGGCTGAGGCGTAGGGATGGCAGGGGCTGAGGCGTAGGGATGGCAGGGGCTGAGGCGTAGGGATGGCAGGGGCTGAGGCGTAGGGATGGCAGGGGCTGAGGCGTAGGGATAGAAGGGGCGTAGGGATAGCAGGGGCTGAGGTGTATGGATAGCGGGGTGGGCGCAGGGGCTGAGGTGTAGGGATAGCAGGGGCTGAGGTGTAGGGATAGTGGGGTGGGCGCAGGGGCTGAGGTGTAGGGATAGAAGGGGCGTAGGGATAGCAGGGGCTGAGGTGTATGGATAGCGGGGTGGGCGCAGGGGCTGAGGTGTAGGGATAGCAGGGGCTGAGGTGTATGGATAGCGGGGTGGGCGCAGGGGCTGAGGTGTAGGGATAGTGGGGTGGGCGCAGGGGCTGAGGTGTAGGGATAGTGGGGTGGGCGCAGGGGCTGAGGTGTAGGGATAGAAGGGGCGTAGGGATAGCAGGGGCTGAGGTGTATGGATAGCGGGGTGGGCGCAGGGGCTGAGGTGTAGGGATAGTGGGGTGGGCGCAGGGGCTGAGGTGTAGGGATAGAAGGGACGTAGGGATAGAAGGGACGTAGGGATAGAAGGGACGTAGGGATAGAAGGGACGTAGGGATAGAAGGGACGTAGGGATAGAAGGGGCGTAGGGATAGAAGGGGCGTAGGGATAGCAGGGGCTGAGGTGTAGGGATAGCAGGGGCTGAGGTGTAGGGATAGAAGGGGCGTAGGGATAGCAGGGGCTGAGGTGTAGGGATAGAAGGGGTGTAGGGATAGAAGGGGTGTAGGGATAGCAGGGGCTGGGGTGTAGGGATAGCAGGGGCTGGGGTGTAGGGATAGCAGGGGCTGGGGTGTAGGGATAGAAGGGGTGTAGGGATAGCAGGGGCTGGGGTGTAGGGATAGAAGGGGTGTAGGGATAGCAGGGGCTGGGGTGTAGGGATAGAAGGGGTGTAGGGATAGCAGGGGCTGGGGTGTAGGGATAGAGGGGGTGTAGGGATAGCAGGGGCTGGGGTGTAGGGATAGAAGGGGTGTAGGGATAGCAGGGGCTGGGGTGTAGGGATAGAAGGGGTGTAGGGATAGCAGGGGCTGGGGTGTAGGGATAGAAGGGGTGTAGGGATAGCAGGGGCTGGGGTGTAGGGATAGCAGGGGCTGGGGTGTAGGGATAGAAGGGGTGTAGGGATAGCAGGGGCTGGGGTGTAGGGATAGAAGGGGTGTAGGGATAGCAGGGGCTGGGGTGTAGGGATAGCAGGGGCTGGGGTGTAGGGATAGCAGGGGCTGAGGTGTAGGGATAGCAGGGGCGTAGGGATAGCAGGGGCTGGGGTGTAGGGATAGCAGGGGCTGAGGTGTAGGGATAGCAGGGGCGTAGGGATAGCAGGGGCTGAGGTGTAGGGATAGCAGGGGCGTAGGGATAGCAGGGGCTGAGGTGTAGGGATAGAAGGGGCGTAGGGATAGCAGGGGCTGAGGTGTAGGGATAGAAGGGGCGTAGGGATAGCAGGGGCTGAGGTGTAGGGATAGAAGGGGCGTAGGGATAGCAGGGGCTGAGGTGTAGGGATAGAAGGGGCGTAGGGATAGGAGGGGCTGAGGTGTAGGGATAGTGGGGTGGGCGCAGGGGCTGAGGTGTAGGGATAGAAGGGGCGTAGGGATAGCAGGGGCTGAGGTGTAGGGATAGAAGGGGCGTAGGGATAGCAGGGGCTGAGGTGTAGGGATAGCAGGGGCTGAGGTGTAGGGATAGAAGGGGTGTAGGGATAGCAGGGGCTGAGGTGTAGGGATAGAAGGGGTGTAGGGATAGCAGGGGCTGAGGTGTAGGGATAGAAGGGGCGTAGGGATAGCAGGGGCTGAGGTGTAGGGATAGAAGGGGCGTAGGGATAGCAGGGGCTGAGGTGTAGGGATAGAAGGGGCGTAGGGATAGCAGGGGCTGAGGTGTAGGGATAGAAGGGGTGTAGGGATAGCAGGGGCTGGGGTGTAGGGATAGAAGGGGTGTAGGGATAGCAGGGGCTGGGGTGTAGGGATAGAAGGGGTGTAGGGATAGCAGGGGCTGGGGTGTAGGATAGAAGGGGTGTAGGGATAGCAGGGGCTGGGGTGTAGGGATAGCAGGGGCTGAGGTGTAGGGATAGCAGGGGCGTAGGGATAGCAGGGGCTGAGGTGTAGGGATAGAAGGGGCGTAGGGATAGCAGGGGCTGAGGTGTAGGGATAGCGGGGTGGGCGCAGGGGCTGAGGTGTAGGGATAGCGGGGTGGGCGCAGGGGCTGAGGTGTAGATAGCGGGGTGGGCGCAGGGGCTGAGGTGTAGATAGCGGGGTGGGCGCAGGGGCTGGGGTGTAGGGATAGCGGGTGTGGGCGCAGGGGCTGGGGTGTAGGGATAGAAGGGGTGGGGGATAGCAGGGGCTGGGGTGTAGGGATAGAAGGGGTGTAGGGATAGCAGGGGCTGGGGTGTAGGGTAGAAGGGGTGTAGGGATAGCAGGGGCTGGGGTGTAGGGATAGCAGGGGTGTGTAGGGATAGCAGGGGCTGGGGTGTAGGGATAGCAGGGGCTGAGGTGTAGGGATAGCAGGGGCGTAGGGATAGCAGGGGCTGAGGTGTAGGGATAGAAGGGGCGTAGGGATAGCAGGGGCTGAGGTGTAGGGATAGCGGGGTGGGCGCAGGGGCTGAGGTGTAGATAGCGGGGTGGCGCAGGGGCTGAGGGTGGGATAGCGGGGTGGGCGCAGGGGCTGAGGCGTAGGATAGCGGGGTGGGCGCAGGGGCTGAGGCGTAGGGATAGCGGGGTGGGGCAGGGGCTGAGGCGTAGGGATAGCGGGGTGGGCGCAGGGGCTGAGGCGTAGGGATAGCGGGGTGGGCGCAGGGGCTGAGGTGTAGGGATAGCGGGGAGGGCGCAGGGGCTGAGGTGTAGGGATAGCGGGGAGGGCGCAGGGGCTGAGGTGTAGGGATAGCGGGGAGGGCGCAGGGGCTGAGGTGTAGGGATAGCGGGGAGGGCGCAGGGGCTGAGGTGTAGGGATAGCGGGGAGGGCGCAGGGGCTGGCGTGTAGGGATAGCGGGGAGGGCGCAGGGGCTGAGGTGTAGGGATAGCGGGGAGGGCGCAGGGGCTGGCGTGTAGGGATAGCGGTGAGGGCGCAGGGGCTGAGGTGTAGGGATAGCGGGGAGGGGGCTGGGGTGTGGGGAGGGCGCAGGGGCTGGGGTGTGGGGAGGGCGCAGAGCCTTGGTGTGGGGAGGGCGCAGGGCCTTGGGGTGTGGGGCAGGGCCGCATGCATTTTGGGGAATACGGAGTGGACGCAGGGCTGTGTGTGTGTGTCAGATATAGAGGTGTGTACAAAAATTGTATAACCTAAAGATGATATTGATGCTTGTTGGGGCAGTCTGGGCCGTGTGCTTCATTTAGTTTTGGTGCAGTGTCTAGTAGTCAGGGTTTCCTGCAGTTGAGGTGCTGCAGCAGCTGTAGGCATTGTACAGGGCTATTCACTAAACACCGTAGTCTACTGTTGTAATGAGGATAAACGTCAGTGATTCTGGGGGGAATCTGAACATTGGCAGGAGAAGATTCATGGGTGAAGCTTCTTTTGCCCATGTTTAATTTTCCCCTTTGGGAATCGAAGTCTTATCTTCACGGAAATGGTAAACTGCGGTGTATTGAGTTATGTCTGCGTGATGCTAAGAAACCTCCTCTCTTACTAGAATTCAGAAGTGACTGACAAGCTACCAGGGAGAGGAGATACATCGAGTGCCGCCATGTTTCGCTTTATGAGAGACACCGAGCCCCAGGATCTGGACATGTTCATGATGTGAGTGGGGACAGTAATCATTTACGGCAAGTGCCACTTTGTGTAAAGGAACGGCCGTGATCGGGTCTCTTCTCTCCACAGGGATCCTTTTGCTTTGCACCGTCAGCACATGAGACGCATGTTTTCTGGAGGTTTTGGGATGTCCCCATACCTGGGGATCACAGATGGGAGTGTGTCAGCGCTTCCCCGTCCAGCACCTCCTCGTAACATACAGGTATGCAAGTAGATTACCCTAGGGGTATGACCAGCGGCGCACATCCCTAGTGCACAGGTCTCCCTAACAGGCCAGGTTTGCAGGATATGTGAAGCACAGCACAGGTGATATGATTTGCTGCTCAGTGATTGCAGAATTCAGTCTGCATTTCCTCAAGGGAATCCTTAAACCTGGTCTGTTAGGGGGACTCGAGGATGGGGTTGGAAACCACGGTCCTACACAATGCAAGAGGCCAGCACTTTCAGCAATTCAAAGCTCTGTGCGGTCTGATCCTATATTCATATTATGCAGTCAAGTCTTTGTTACATTAGGTTTGGCCCTTTTTGTGCCTGTCCTGATTATATATCATTGACTCCCTTTTATACCAGACCTTTATTTCATAAAGTGAACCTGTCCTGATAATATGCATATCGTGGACCTCTTTTCTTACTAGAATTCAGACGTGACCGACAAGCTACCACCTTGATCACCTTGTCATGATTTCTTCTTTTTTTTTTTTTTTTTTTTACCCCCATCTCCTTGTGATCCTGGTCGTATCCGCAGCCCGGGGCAGTGACTCCTTATGGCATGATGGGAATGGTGAGTTTGCCTTGTGTGCTCATACACTTTATTTTGCTGCTGGGGCTGCAGACCTCTGCATGGTATCTCGAAGGCCGCCGTTTACAATCAAGGGTTGTCATTACAATGTTTAAGATCATGGATGGATATCCTTAGGGCTGGGTTTGCTTAGGTCTGTGTTGGTCCTACATGGAGTAGGTGTTTTTATTGAGCCCTGGTTTAGGTTGAGCGTACATGCTTCACAATTTTAATGCAGGGCTTTGTATTTGCTGTTCTCTCCTTAGTGCCCCAACAGCAGCAAAGAACATAGGTTCTTATCTGCCGACATTTTCTTTCGGCCCATCTAGTCTGCCCAATTACATGGATACTTTACCTGGATTTATCTTTTATTTAGGATAGCCTTATGCCTATCCCATGCCTGCTTAAATTCAATCACTGTTTTAGCCTCTACCACTTCAACTGGAAGGATGTTCCATGTACAAAAGGGCCTCTTCTGAGGCCAGGTTCGTCCGCATGGAAGCCTTTATTCAATCCTCCATGTCCCACACCGTTGGTTCTGCGGTGTCCTCTCAGAGTCGTGGCACAAATACCTCCCTGCCCTCTTCAATGCCACTCTCGCCCCCTACCACCTATTAATGTCGACCCTTCTCCTGAGGTCCCAGGGGACTCAAGGGTAGACCCCTCTACAGAGTGAGTATCTGCTCCCTGGGTACCTACAGGTAGTCCAGCAGCTGAGGGGCTGCCACCCCCTCAACACTCCCAGAGCCAGCCACCATGGCACTCATGCCTAAGAATCGTACCCTGCCCCAAGGGGTTCGGTTACAGATGCTAAAAAGTCACTCCATACGTCTAAGGTTGTTTTGGCTGACTACCCAGATTCAGACCAGGATGAGGAGGATCCTGTGATGGATGAGGGTGAAGTCCTCGAGCTCCATGCTCCTGAGGGCTCGGATCTGCTTGAAGCACTAGTGTGCCCACTATTGTGCCCCATTCCAGGGGTATGGTGGTGTATGACCCGCATGGCATCCCCCTCTTTGAACCCTAGGACCTCAGGACCTCACCCCCACTCGTCTGCCTGCTATCCGTCTCCACATGTGGAGCAATGGGTTTACTCCCATCTTAGACGTCTCCTTGAGAAGGAGGACCAGGCCAAATTAAAATCTGAATGCCTGCGACTGGTTAATACTGGCAGGACTTGCCCGATCCCCTAATGTCGATTGCAAGCTTCCAGAAGTGCGTGGCGCGACATGGTGGGTCTCCAAAAAAGGGCTTTGATTTTTGACATTGGGGCTGCCAGGATGAACTGCTGGACATGGCAGGTCACCTTGTAAGGCTCTTTTGATCTTGGTGAGGAAGCTAAATCCACTCAGACACAGCTTGACCCCGATGTGGTGACTGAATGGGCTCAAAGGTCAGTTTTCTTAGCAATGCCAATGCGGCTCTAGCAGGCGAGAGATGCCAGGCAGGTAGGCTCAGTTTACATCATCCCTTATTCCTTAGTCGTAGTGGGCAGCCACCTCCTGTCATTTTTTTTGACAATTAATAAACTGTAACATATGACAACATGACTTGACTTATAATTGAGATACTGGTGGCCAGAAAGTTAGGGTTAGGGTTACCCTAACCCCGTAACACCCTAACCCTAACTTTCTGGCCACCAGTATCTCATAGAAACATAGAATGTCGGCAGATAAGAACCTTTCGGCCCATCTAGTCTGCCCAATTACATGGATACTTTACCTGGATTTATCCTTTGTTTAGGACAGCCTTATGCCTATCCCATGCTTGCTTAAATTCAATTACTGTTTTGGCCTCTACCACTTCTACTGGAAGACTGTTCCATGTATCCACCACCCGCTCAGTAAAATAATGCTTCCTGATGTTACTTTTAAACCTTTGCCCCTCTAATCTAAGACTATGTCCTCTTGTTTTGCTATTTTGTTTCCTTTTAAATATACTCCCTTCCTCTACCTTGTGGATTCCCTTTACGTATTTAAATGTTTCTATCATATCTCCTCTGTCTCGTCTTTTTTCCAAGCTGTACATGTTAAGATCCTTAAGCCTTTCTTGGTAACTTTTCTCCTTCAAGCCGTACACCATTTTAGTAGCCCTTCTCTGAACTCTCTCTAAGATGTCTATATCCTTCTGGAGATACGGTCTCCAGTACTGGACACAGTACTCCAAGTGAGGTCTCACCAGTGCTCTGTACAGTGGCATGAACACTTCCCTTTTCCTACTGCTAATACCTCTCCCTACACAACCAAGCATTCTGCCAGCATTTCCTGCTGCTCTATTACATTGACTACTTACCCTTAGATCCTCTGAAATAATAACCCCTAAATCCCTTTCCTCAGATGTTGAGGTTAGGACTGTATCAAATATTCTATATTCAGCCCTTGGGTTTTTACGTCCCAGGTGCATTATCTTGCACTTATCCACATTAAAACTCAATTGCCACAACTCCCACCATTTTTTTAGCTTACCTAAATCATTTGTCATTTGGCTGATCCCTCAGGAACGTCAACCCTGTTGCAAATCTTTGTGTCATCAGCAAAAAGACATACTTTTCCATTAATACCTTCTGCAATATCACTAATAAAAATATTAAAGAGAATGGGTCCAAGTACTGACCCCTGAGGTACCCCACTGGTAACAAGACCTTGCGCCGAATAAACTCCATTTACCACAACCCTCTGTTGTCTGTCACTCAGCCACTGCCTAATCCATTCAACAATATTGGAATCCAAGCTCAAAGATTGCAATTTATTGATAAGCCTTCTATGCGGAACAGTATCAAAAGCCTTACTGAAATCTAAATAAGCAATGTCTACTGCACCACCTGTGTCTATTATTTTTGTTACCCAATCAAAAAAATCAATAAGATTAGTTTGGCATGATCTCCCTGAGGTAAACCCATGTTGTTTCTGATCCTGTAATCTATGTGTTTTTAGATGTTCAACAATCCTTTCCTTTAACATGGTTTCCATTAATTTCCCCACTACTGACGTAAGACTAACTGGCCTATAGTTCCCAGATTCCTCCCTACTACCCTTCTTGTAAATAGGCACAACATTTGCTAATTTCCAGTCTTCTGGGACGACTCCTGTTAACAAGGATTGGTTAAATAAATCTGTTAACGGTTTTGCTATTACATCACTGAGCTCTTTTAATAACTTAGGGTGGATCCCATCAGGCCCCATTGACTTATTTGTCTTTACTTTAGACAGCTGCTTTAGAACCTCCTCCTCTGTAAACTGATATGTAATTGTCTCGTTAGTGTTCTCCATTATAAGTCAAGTCATGTTGTCATATGTTACAGTTTATTTATTGTCACATGTTCTCATGTTTGTCTTCCCGTTTATTCAGTTCATCATCTATGAAAATAAAACTATGACCATTTACTCAGTGTATTCTATGAAAGTATAAAAATTGATGTGGTCCGGATAACTGGAAAGTACCTTTTTTTTTTTTTTCCTAAAAATGGGCCTCTTTTTCCAGACTCTTGGGTCCTGTCTACTGTTCGGGGTTACCTAATAGAGCTTTGTGGTTCCCATACTCAAACCTCCTCCCCCATCCCCCTCGGCTTGCGAAGGCGTTACGGATATCTAGCGAAAGGGAGCCATAGAACATGCATCCGTTCTATTGTCAGGTTTTGTGAGTTCCCTCTTCCTGGTTACGAATAAGGGCGGGGGTTTTGCCAGGGCATCAACCTGCGCTCCCTCAATGACTGGGTGATGTACCATCACTTCAAGATGGAGGGCATCCCTACGTTAAAAGATATGCTCCTGCTGGATGAATGGATGGTCAAGCTCGACTTAAAAGATGCTTACCTCTTCGCTCCAATAGGTGAAGCCCATTGGGATCTCCTGAAATTCCCTTGCAAAGGCAAGATGGGAAGATTTTATGTGCCTTCCTTTCGGCCTCTCTTCTGCCCAGTGGTGTTTCACCAAGCTGCTTCGCCCCTTGGTTTCTTCATTCAGGTCAAAAGGGATTTGCCTTGGGATATATCTAGACGTCATCTTTCTGATGTCCCAATCCCCCCAGCCTTCGGAGTAATCTACTGGAGAATATCTCTCTCCTCCAGGATCCATTTTTTTTTATTTAATCAACCCGGACGAATCTCTCTGACTCGCTCCATAGAATTCCTGGGCTACGTGGTGGATTCCACCCTCATGACCCTCAGCCTCCCACCCTCCAAGCTGTCTACCAGCAAGAAGGAAGCAAGGTCTCTGCTGAGGAAGGACTCCTTCCCCCTCCGATCTTTGGCCCATACGATCGGTCTCCTGGCCGCATCCAGGCTGGTGGTTCACCCTAGGCCGTTATATTACAGAGCCTTCCGTTCGGGCCTCGATTATCTGGATCTGTTGTCGTTGGTGGACACTGCCAAGACGGATCTCTGCTGACTGGAATGGGCAGCCTATACTCTCTCCTCACCCTATGATGACAATCGACTCTGACTCTAGCCGATAGGTTCGGCCGCAAGGTGCGGTTCCTTGGAAACGGACAGACGGTGGTCCCAACAGGAACTATCTTTGCACATAAATTGCTTGGAGTTGCTGGCAGGGCTGTTTGCCATCAAGTGTTTCCCTCAGCTATCACCTCTGCGCTCGATCTTACTACGGATGGACAACATGTCAGCGGTCCGCTATATCAATGGCCTGGGGGACCCCCGCTTCTTGGTTCTGACATCCGTGTCTCTGCAGCTCTGGGAGGTCTGTCCCCAGCACAGGATATCTGTTCAAGCTCAATTCATCCCAGGCTCAACTAACGAAGTGGCCGACCTGGATTTTACAGCATCTCTCGGGCGACTGTCACGGTCCATTTTCTGCACACTGTAATCTCTCTGGGGTCCCTTCTGGATCGACTTATTCGCCTCCAGGCATACTTCGTAACGTCGGGACTTCTTCAGTTGGAGACCGGACCCAGATGCCCTGGCCGCAGACACATTCCTCCAGGACTGATCCACAGACCTCCACTACGCATTTCCTCCATTCGTCCTGATTGCTCGCACCCTCCTGTGTATCCAAGATCAAAGGGCGCCCGTGGTCCTGATAACTCCCTTCTGGAAGTCACGGCCGTGGTTCCTGATGCTCCTGAGCACGGCGATCGACATCCCGCATTTGTTGCCCCACTTCCCGGATCTCCTGTTGGACCTTGAGGATCGTCCTCACCCCCTCGTTACCTCCCACTGTCTATCTCTACTGGCATGGTCACTCTCTGGCATCGCTCTACAGTCGTGCACATTTCGGATCAGACTAATGACCTCTTGTTGCACTCCTGGGCTCCAGGCATCTGACTCGCCTACAAGTCTGCTTGGGACAGATGGACTAGTTGGTGTTTGGAACGGGATAGATCCCTTTTCGGTCCCTGTAACCATTATTATGGATTTCCTGAGGCACATGTTTCATTCCGGCAAAGCCTACCGTACAGTCAACGTCCTTTAGGATGGCCGCCTCGACGGGTCATGGCGGTTTCTCCAGGGTGGCGGCTGGCACTCATTCTTTGGTTGTGTTTTTTTTTATTTATTTATTTTTTTGAGGAAAGGATTTTACCACGAAGGATACATTGATATTTCTCTCGTTTTCAAGTATGTCCTGGGTGGCGAGTATGTACCGTTAGGTGTCTTGTCCAAGAACACTTACTGGAGAGGTGCTCGTCGGGATCAAACCCATGACTCCACAGGCTCTCTCCATGCAGAGCAGTGATGTTACCTCTACTCCACCCTTGTATATTTAATATGTTCTTGGAAGTTATACTGGAATTGAATTCTTCAAATCAGACTATTTTCACTCTAGGTAAAAGGGGAATAATGTGTGAATTTTAACTTTTACGTTCTGATACCTGGTTCAGAATTGGTTTATTTATTTATGAAGTATTTTACCAGGAAGGATACATTAAGATTTCGCTCGTTTTCAAGTACGTCCTGGGTTGAAGAACATTGTCGTCTTTTGCATGGCATGCGTTTCACTAGGCCTCCGGCCTCGCCTTTCTGAGTGCCCTCCTACTCAAGTTCTGTTTCTGAAGTTCTTATTCCATCAGATGACCTCTTGCAGCATAGAAAAGAGTTGCTGCTTCCATAGGGGGGTCTCTTATGGAGGGGAGGAATTGGGGGCTGGGTCCTACCTCCCCATGTTGGAAGGGATGTTTTTTTTTCTTTCTCTAAGTGTCTTTGCTGCTGTTGGGGCAGTATGGAGAGAACAGCAAATACTCGCCTTCGAGTCCTAATATTTAATTGTGAGAATAGGACAATTTGCTAATTTTACATGCACTTACAGAGCACTCGGTGTATGTGGGATAAGAGCAGGGTATACAGAATCTCTTCTATGCTTTTCTGTGCTTATGTGCCTACAATAAATATAACACATAAAAAAGCAACCTGTGTCTTTTGTAGAAGCAGCTATTCTGAAGATAATACCCCAGGGAGGGAAACGGGTTGAGCAGTGTTTAAATATATGCAGTCAGTTAATCCGCACGAGTAAACACATTACACCAGGAATCGGCACCTGTGGCTCTCCAGGTGTTTTGGAACTACATCCCCCATGATGGTCAGCCAACCTGAGCATTATGGGAGATGTAGTTCCAAAATCTCTGCTGACCCCCTACCTTACTAAACATATTGTGAACGCAAAGGACTTGAATTGTTACAAAGTCCCCAACAAGTACAAATTGAGACAGGAGGCACATTGTATGCAAACCTTTTCATCGTTTTTTTACTAACTCGTTTTTTTGTTTTTTTTTCTTTGTTTTAGGGTGGAGGATTCATGGATATGTTTGGGATGATGAATGATCTCATGGGTGGAATGGTGAGTTTGACTTTTTTATTTTCTTCATTGAAGGTGTTATTCACTAATCCAAAAAAATAAAATGTGACACTATGGGTGTGTGTGTGTGTGTGTGTGTGTATATATATATATATATATATATTACAGGGAGTACGCTCTAAAGGAGAAAGCAGAGACTTTTCATAGTGCAGCACGTATTGACTAACATAGTAGGCCCCTGTGGAAATGCACTCACAGGATTCAAGATAATTGTAGGCACGTAAAGCTAGAACTGCTTCAATGTTGCCGCTCCAATGGAGTCCTCACGCCTTTGACCTGGTAACCCCGTCGCCACAGGACAGACCAAGAAAAGCTGCTCCGATCAATAAAGGATTTATTGGTATCACAGGCAATATACACAAAGCTCCAATGTCTTTCGTCTATATACAAAGCTCAGACTCATCAGGGAGAAGATATAATACTTGACTGTCCTCCGTTCGTTCTTTGTGTCCTGGATCGTTATCCTTGAGGGTCCGCACTTGATTCTGTGCATGCCACCTGATGCATATACAGTCAGGTCCAGAAATATTGGGACATCGACACAATTCTAACATTTTTGGCTCTATACACCACCTCAGTGGAGTTGGAATGAAACAAACACAATGTCCTTTAACTGCAGACTGTCAGCTTTAATTTGAGGGTATGTACATCCAACTCAGGTGAACGGTGCAGGACTTACAGCAGTTTGCAGATGTGCCTCCCTCTTGTTAAGGGACCAAAGGTAATGGGACAATTGGCTTCTCAGCTGTTGCATGGCCAGGTGTGTGATATTCCCTCATTACCCCAATTACAATGTGCAGATAAAAGGCCCAGAGTTCATTTCAAGTGTGCTATTTGCATTTGGAATCTGTTGCTGTCAACTCTCAAGATGAGATCCAAAGAGCTGTCACTATCAGTGAAGCAAGCCATCATTAGGCTGAAGAAACAAAACAAACCCATCAGAGAGGTAGCAAGAACATTAGGTGTGGCCAAAACAACTGTTTGGAACATTAAAAAAAAAGAAGGAACACACCGGTGAGCTCAGCAACACCAAAAGACCCGGGAGACCACGGAAAACAACTGGTGGATGACCGAAGAATTCTTTCCCTAGTGAAGGAAACACCCTTCACAACAGTTGGCCAGATCAAGAACACTCTCCAGGAAGTAGGTGTATGTGTGTCAAAGTCAACAATCAAGAGAAGACTTCACCAGAGTGAATACAGAGGGTTCACCACAAGATGTAAACCATTGGTGAGCCTCAAAAACAGGAAGGCCAGATTAGAGTTTGCCAAACACCTAACAAAGCCTTCACAGTTCTGGAACAAGATCCTATGGACAGATGAGACCAAGATCATCTTGTACTAGAGTGATGGGAAGAGAAGAGTATGGAGAAGGAAAGGAACTGCTCATGATCCTAAGCATACCACCTCATCAGTGAAGCATGGTGGTGGTAGTGTCATGGCGTGGGCATGTATGGCTGCCAATGGAACTGGTTCTCTTGTATTTATTGATGATGTGACTGCTGACAAAAGCAGCAGGATGAATTCTGAAGTGTTTCGGGCAATATTATCTGCTCACATTCAGCCAAATGCTGCAGAACTCATTGGACGGCGCTTCACAGTGCAGATGGACAATGACCCAAAGCATACTGCAAAAGCAACCAAAGAGTTTTTGAAGGGACAGAAGTGGAATGTTATGCAATGGCCAAGTCAATCACCTGACCTGAATCCCATTGAGCATGCATTTCACTTGCTGAAGACAAAACTGAAGGGAAAATGCCCCAAGAACAAGCAGGAACTGAAGACAGTTGCAGTAGAGGCCTGGCAGAGCATCACCAGGGAAGAAACCCAGCGTCTGGTGATGTCTATGCGTTCCAGACTTCAGGCCAAGTATTAAGAAGGGAAAGTTTGATTCATGATTATTATTCTGTCCCATTACCTGTGGTCCCTTAACAAGTGGGAGGCACATCTGCAAACTGCTGTAAGTCCTACACCGTTCACCTGAGTTGGATGTACATACCCTCAAATTAAAGCGGACAGTCTGCAGTTAAAGCACATTGTGTTTGTTTTCATTCCAACTCCATTGTGGTGGTGTATAGAGCCAAAGATGTTAGAATTGTGTCGCTGTCTCAATATTTCTGGACCTGACTGTATCTGGAATTGCGCTGTCTGCTTCGGAAGTGACGTGTTGGACCATCGGGTAACATCCAGAAGTCCAAATAGGTCCTGCGGGCAGCGGCTGCCGCGTACGCTCCTGGAAGTTCTAGACTGTCCACTGAAACGACACCGATTAACCCATCACCTAAAATGCACTCCCGGTGGGGATATGGAAAAAACAGAACATTACATACAAACCCTATCATGCCCTTTTTTTTTATTGCAGACCTGATGGATCCTAGATGGGCACACATATTAAAAATACGCAATAGGATCAATTACTGATCTTTAGTATCTATATAATCATAAAAATATATGTATCCATTTCAAAAGTCATGCTTTATTTTAAAAAATACATAAAATTATAAAAAATGTGTTAATTAAAAAATCTCTTCATTTTTCAGAAATACATAGTTTATAATAAAGATTTTTAAATTATGTATTTTTTAAAATAAAGCATGACTTTTGAAATTGATACATATATGTTTATGATTATATAGATACTAAAGATCAGTAATACCTAGGAGTGTTGGACACAACTATTTTTTTTCCAAGTTGGACAGTGTGCCGGCGAATAAAGGGTGACGACAAAATGTCACCCGTCCAACTGAAGGCAGACTGACATTGGTCTGTTCGCAGGATTTGTAAATAAGCCCTTATCAGATTGTGATGTGGGGCATCTGAGCGGCTATAAATTCTTAGTTCATTCTCTTTACCTATCTCCGAAAGTAGGCACTCAGGTTCTCAAATCAACTTTAAGCGAATCAGCCCCGGTGCAACCTCCACAGCAGATAGATTCAACAAACTGAGGGCACTCACGTGTCAAACACATAAGTCCAATTTTCATTGTAAATGCGTCAACATTTAATTTCTTTCGAGCCTTTATCAAGACTCTATAAGACGTCTCCATAAAGGCACGAAGGAGAAGAAACATTATTGCATTGTCAATAAAGATTGGACTTTTATGTACAGACCCATGAGACTGCCCTCAGTTTGTTGAAAGATCTAATACTCTTCCCCCCCCCCCCCCAGTAAATACAGTTTACAGCAGGGGTCTCCAACTCCGACCACCAGATTTTAGTTACCTACAATTCCCTGAATTCTTTAGAATGCGATGGATGGAGAGAGAAACGTGGGAACTGTAGTTCAGAAACATTTTGGGGCAACAGTTTAGGATCTCTTCTTTTATAGGAGTCCATGATGAACCTTGTCCGATACCCAGGTCTCCTGAGGCGTGTTCAGTTGCTCAGCTGCTGCAAGTGCTAAGTTAGTTCAGCAGTTCAGCGCTCAGCACTGCTAACTTAGCACTTGCAGCCAGTGGAGAGGTGCTGCGGGTTAGCTGAGTGTGACATAGGAAAGATGGCTGCCTCCACGGAGCAAATAATCCAATAAGGAAATGTTCAGTTTGAAGGTTTTGGTGGATCAAAACCGCAAATGTTTATTGGAACATGGTAAATCTTAACACTAAAGTGGATTTTGCAGAAACAGCACCTTTCGTTAAGCAATCTCTGCCCTTTTGCTTCCATATTAACAGCCAAAGCGTTCGGCGAGACGGCTGCAGCAAACTGAACTGCTGCAATGGAACAATTCAGCAGCTGCTGAGGAACTGAACGTGCCTCTGATGTACATTTCAGCAATGTTTCTTGCTTTTCCCCCTCTCCCAGGAGCAGCTTTCTTCTGGGTCCAACTGCCAGACGTTCTCCTCCTCCACAGTGATCTCCTATTCTAATATGGGAGGGAGCGTCACCGCTCCAAAGGTGTACCAGGAGACTTCCCAGACTCGCACAGCACCAGGCGGAGTAAGTATCTTTTCTACAGGTAGGACCAAGGCAGACGTAATCAACCACTGATGAGTCTTACCGAGACCCTGGTTTAATTCCTGTGTTACACCTAGTAAAACATAATTTATGATTTGTGTAGACCTGGGATGTCATGAACCTGAGCCACGCAGATGGGACTGGTGAGGGTTGCAAGATGGGAGTGGAGGACGCACTGTGCTGGGATCTAGGAGAGTCTTAATAAATTGGGCTCCTTTTAATATGCATGGGGGTTGATGTCTGCCGTATCACTGACGAAGGGTGGGTCATTAATGGCTGTGGTTTTACCATCCATGACACCTTGCATGTAGTGGGGATCTACAAAACTTGCCTTGCTTGACCTGTAATGTATGCTCAGTAAGGGCACTAAGTCTATTGGAGTTACGATGGCATACGTTGGGTATATAATTGGCTAAAACATCCTATGGGTTACCACAGACTTCTCCAATGTTGCTGCTTGCTCTTTCCTCAGATTCGGGAGACCAGGCGCACCGTCCGAGACTCGGACAGCGGTGTAGAACAGATGAGCATTGGGCACCATATACGTGAACGAGCTCACATCATGCAACGTTCCCATAACCGCCGCACCGGCGACCGAGAAGAGTCCCAGGAGTATATTAACATGGATGAAAGTGAGTCTCGGGGTCTCCTCCTGTTCCACGACGTGCTTTATTCATGTACATATTATGACTTCCTTACATGTCTGACTTATCTGTTGAATGAGGAATTATGGAGCAGGAATTTAATGTTCTAAACGAGTCTTTCCAGTTAGGACATTTCATACAGATAGGTCACAGGACTACTTTGGGAATTTATGTAGAATAAGGGAAAATCTGCCATTCCGGTGAGCTTTAAAGGGGCGCTACCACTAACCTAAGCTGTAACTAGATTACTTGTGCTTGACAAATAAAACACACGCTGCTGTTATATTTTTTTCTTTTTCTGAAGTAATTTCATGTATAAAGGAAAAATAACATTTTTATATTTTCCTATTACATGACCGAAAGATTACATTTTAAAACATGAGCTGGGAGGCTCATATTTGCATCATTTCTTTATTGCAACCACAGCAGCAAAGAAACTCCCATCAGTCCAAGAGGCCACCCCCTTTCCCAGTCTATAAAAGGGCTGTGTAAGGGCGGCAAATCCTCTTTCTTTGTTGCTCCTTCACAGCCTAGATAAGTATTACTTTGCTTGTTTTTTTTTGCTCTTTTTGTGTGTGTTTTCTTTTTGATGTTTCAGGTTTACCTTAATCTTTTACCCACTCACGAACTGAATTTCCACAGCTGTAACCGTGGGGGTTGGTTCTTGTGTTGCTGGGGCACTGATTGATCAGTCAGATCGGCCTGGTTGCCCTAGCCTGGCTTTTTGCCATACCTCTCTCTCATTGGTCAATTTTCCCTACGGGGGTCTGCCACGGGTGTTTAGAGCCACCGCCTGAGTTCATTCTCTTTGCGTGCGGCTCTGTCTGATTCCCGCGATATGTTGGGCATTGCTCCAACATCGTGCAAGAGTCCGCAAGATCATGGAGCCGCCATCTTGGATTTTGCTGATCACAGCCATCATACCGTGATCTCTGGCATGTGATAACTTATATGAACAAGTGTGTCTCTATCCAAGCTACCGGCAAGCAGCCACCCACTCCGGTGGGAGACTTTACTGCAAGCTCCTTACATTTGGCGGGGTTATGTGATGCTATCCCCCACTCTTCCCAAACACTCCTCCAAGATGGCGGCCCATTTTTGGCTGCTATGGAGGCCTTAAAGCCTCTATAGCCAGTAAGCTTTCTAGAGGGTGATGAACCCCCCCCCCCAGCCCAGGGAGGACGATGAAACCTTCGAGCTTCATGCCCGTATGGATTGTGACTTGCTGGTCCATGAGGAGCAGACCCCACCGCCACCTCTGTTGTCCAACAAAAAGATGTTGTGTGTGTGATCCGCAAGGGCCAGCCTATGTTTTAACCTTCGGAGGTACTAGGTACTAGGCATGGACACCTTTTCCCCATGTAGAAATGTGGATGGATACAGGAAGACTTGTTTGGCCCCTGTGGTGGATGAGGACTCTTATAAAGTGATGCTGTCATGCCCAGAACAAACTGACCTCACTTGGTGGGGAATCCCTCAGTTTGTGTCAACGTTGCACTGTAAGGTGCAAAACCATGGACTGAGGTGTAAATGAACCCCTAGCCGTTTGTTTGGTGTCCTGCTCCATGATCTGTGTTACTGATGGCTTTTCCTCTCGTGTCAGCTGATGCTGCTGGTTTTGATGAAGAATGGCAAAGAGAGACCTCACGTTACAGAGGGCAGAGAGGAGTTGCATACAGGAGACGAGGGGCACAAGAGGAACGTCTCGCCATTCAAGCACCCGAGGACAGCACAGGCAGACCATCTCGCCGTTATGACTGGTGATTGGGTAAGATCCTTTTTATTACCTTTTCCTCCGTCCCTTTTATCTTTGTTTATTCTTCAATTCTTATCAACTAAATGAATTTGCTCCTTCCCTTGTACATGTTTTTGCAGTATTCTTCCCCAGTTGTGTGTACAGAATTGACTCAGGTCTGTTGATACAAGGTAACCATAATGTGGTTTATAATGCGACACACGAGGGATCCCAGATCTGCACAGGATTTTTTTTCTATTGTATAGGTCAGGGGTCAGCAACCTTGGCTCTACACATGTTTTGGAACTACAGCTCCCATGAGGCTCGGCCAATCTAATGAGTAGCTTAGCATCATGAGGGATGTAGTTCCTAAACATCCGTAGAGCCATGGTTGCTGTCACCTGGTATTGGTCTATTATCCACCTAATAATAGCTTTTAATTCTAGATGGCACAAACATTAAGTCGGTCATACTGAAGAGATCAACGCAAGCTAATTTATTAGGAAGTAGACAGGTTTCCAGCTCTGCAAGTCAGCATTTATCATCAAGTGTTTGATAAAGGCTCAATCGCATGAGCCGAAATGTTGTAAATCGGTCTCATTCTTTATAAATTGGCCGGCATAGATCTCTTCAGTGTGGCCAGATTATTTCTAAGGATGTCCTGGATTTTGCAGCAGACCTGCTGTGTGGAGCCTGACTGAGATCTTCGCTATGTGCGCCTTTCTTACTCTATTCTATCCTTACAATCGTAGATGAGTTTGTCAATAAAAGCCACCAGGCTGTGACCCATTTTCTATAGTCTATTTCTTGTCTGGTTTGAACAGGCAGTGGTTTCAGACGCTGCAAAAATTTCTGAACGCTCGGCAACATTTCTGTTGCCATCTCTTGACTCCATCATGTACATCTTCTACCACCTAACCTTCTTTTAAAGAGACATTCTATTCATCATGAACCACTTTATAATTTTAAGGTGGTCAAAATGTGAAGATGGGCTTCCCTGATCTGCTGCAATGCTGTGTGAAGTGGAGTAGTTTCCTCCACCCACCCAGTGTAACCAGCAGCAGGAATATTTGAATTTATCGTCTGCCAGTCACCAGATCGGTCAGTACACAGGGAGCGGCTGACGTCGCCCTCTGAGACTTATCGCTGTAGCGAGCGTTCCCAGAGAGGCAGCCTATGGATCGGATCTGCACATGTGCCTGCAGCTCTGATCCATCGCTTTGCGGATCTTGCGTGCGTAATGTACACGAGTCCCGTAGCGGTGTGCAATTTGTGCGTCCTGCGCTTGACAAGTTGCAAAGGAGCTCAAGTTGCAGAAAGGCTTCAGAGACTTTGAGGTTCTGGAGTCGCAGAGCCGAAGAGGAAGAGGAGGAGCAGCAGCGACGGACAAAAAACTGAGTAGAATCTTTAAAAAAATAAAAATAAATTAGCCTCCACCCAATTATATCGGCAACATCTGCCCAATTTGAGGGCAAAAAAAAAGGAGTAGTTTGGTTTTTTTTAACCTCCCTGACGGTTTCCCCGAGTGTGGCTCGGGGTTAACTTTTCGTACCGAAAGCGGTATCCCCGAGCCACACTCGGGCCGGATACTTACATGTCCTGCGCTCCCTCGCTGATCCCTGCAGTCTCCTCCAGGCGCTCGCAAAGTCACACTGCCTGGATCTCTTCTCTCGAGGAGTGAACCAGGAAGTGTGACACCGCGATTGGCTGCAGTGGGACAGCGTGGGAGTGCAGGACATGCAAGTATCGGCCAGAGTGTGGCTCGCGGATACCGCTTTCAGTATTGAAAGTTAACCCCCGAGCCACACTCATACCGCTAGGGGGCCAGAATAAATAGGACCGATTCTGACCTATAAAATAGGTCAGAATCGGACCTCCAGGGAGGTTAATGGTGTTCCTTCTCTAATGTGTTTTCTCCTCTTGCTTTGCTTCCGTGCAGTTTGATGTCTCGTCGTTTGGATCCAGTACATGGAACAAGAAAACTCAGAACATTCTGAATATTCCCAATGGGACCACTCCGCCTCTGCTTCCATTACCTCCTCCATCTCTTCGTCCCATTGTTAACCCCCTTCACTCGTCTCCCCCAAGCTCCCTCATTTTATTAAAGGTAAAAAAAACAACAACAAAGGTCAAAGGTCAAGAACGACTAATTCACTAGGATGCTTAATGCTCAGTTTAATCTTGTCGTTAACATTCTGTAGTAGAGTGGTGGGGTAATATACATCGTAGGTGCACCCGTTCGTCTGAAAGCCCGCCACCTTGAACACATCGAGCGTCACGGCTTCCTGCAGACATCTGGGTAACTCCTGACTTTTGATTCGCCCTGTGTGTATGTAAATGTATGAATATGTATATGTGTGTATATATATCTCTCCATATATATATCCATGTTGGCATATTTAGCGATTAATTTCTTTGCAAACCCTGAACTGGAATTTCCGCAGGGGTGGTGTGAAGTTACTGCAGCGCTCCACACGAGGGACACGACACCACCTCCCAGATGGAGTTTGATTTAATTTATACTGTGATGGGGAGGGAAGCTTAGTGACTGGAGATCTTCTTCTGTACAGTAAGTGTTTGTTTTTTGGAAGGACGTTCCTCAGAAATGTCTCAACGGACAGATGGTTATCAGGGAGAGACCAGTGACGTCCCATTCTCCAGGCAGCGGGTGGGTTAGGGGTGGGGGGAGGCTCTGAATATTGGATGAATATCTCTTTTTTTTGGTTTGTGTAGATGTGGGGATTAGACACAGCAAGAGGGGGAGGTAGAGGGATGAAGCTATGGTTTAGCTGATAGCGATTGTAGTATATCTTTTTTTTTTTTTTTTTCCACAAGGTTTAATAACTGTACAATTAAATTAATAAAATAAAAATGCAAAAACAAGATGACCAACTTTTAATTTATTGCTGGATCTGGCTTAATTACAAACAAGTAGGAAACGTGCATGTTCTTAATTCTCCCCCCCCCCCTAGAAAAACTAGGGACGCCCGATCGCAGGTTTTTTTGGCTGTTGATCCAATCAGAGTCCTGATCCAGTACTGCAGGACCCGCAACAGAGTCGCTAAATAATCCCAGGGCCTTGGCGTTCGTCACCGCGTTCTCCACGCTTGCTTGCAGGGCACATGGTGCTGAAATCTGCATGCACAGCCTTCCGAAATCTCTTTAACGCTGTCCTTACACCCCCCCCCCCTTCAGGGATTGTACCACCTCCTTCTGAAAACAACTGAGTAGGAGGCCAGGTTTGCAGGATGTCTGAAGCACAGCACAGGTGATACGACTTGCTGCTCTGTGATTGCGGGATTCAGTCTGCATTTCCCCGAGGTGATCCTTAAAACCTGTCCTGTTAGGGGGACCTGAGGACAGGTTTAAGAAACACTGGAGTTAGGGGGTGGTACATCCCCTGCGTGATGAGTACGTGGCATGTTTCAGAGATTGCAGAAGGCTGTGCACGCAGCTTTCAATGCAGCACCGGGTACCTATGTGCTCGGTATCTACTCCGCAAGCTGGCATGGAAGATGCTGATGTGGATGCAAGACTTCAGCGGAGTCTCGCAGCCTGCCATGCCTCAGACACTGGGATTTAATCAGATGGAAAAAGCCCAAACCCCCTAAAATGGCATGATCGGGTCCCAAACCTGATCCTTACTATAGCGTATCCGTAGCCATTTAGTGTTCTTTGTGTGTGGGTTTCTTTTTATGTTGCTTTAACAAATGCCAGAATGATTACAGTACATCCCTCTTGCTCCATAATTACTTTTGATGTTTTGCGTTGGCTTTTTAAACAGTCACACGATTACCTGGTATATTTTTTAAATCCTGTATTTTATGGAATTCAAGGTTTATCCCGAACGAATAGTTTTCCTGATCAACAAATATCTGGTTTGGTTTACTGTGAAATAAAACTGTACACAGCATATTCATCTTATGGAGAAGTAATTTGTATTCTTTATATATAGTAGAGGCGATTTGGTAGATTGGGGGGGGAAAAAAAAAGCTAAATATCTGCAAAGTAATAAACTCACACTATTTAAAAAAAAAAAAAAAAAGAACTTTGCGCTGTCTAGACCAGTGGTTCTCAACCCTGTCCTCAATTACCTCTAACAGGCCAGGTTTGCCAGATATCTGAAGCACAGGTGATATGATTTGCTGCTCAGTGATTGCAGGATTCAGTCTGCATTTCCCCAAGGGAATCCTTAAAACCTGGCCTGTTAGGGGGACCTGAGTTGGGGGATCACTGATCTAGACCTCTATAATTTCATATCGTGGAATTCCCATGTATCCTCCCAGGGGAGTATGTGCAGTCACACCACACCTATAGCCACATGCAGGGGACTGGAATAGAATGTGTGTGTGTGTGTATATGTTTTGCCAAAAAAAAATTGTTTCTGACATGTTTTTTTTTGGAAAAATACCTTGGCATTGAAGGTGTTAATATATAAAATTTTATTTCTACAGTAACTTAAGAAATATTTGGGAATATTCCCGATGTATTCTTTACTGTATTAACCTATTTGGCAGGGAGATATCGCCATCTATTGGCCAAAAGGAGTTACTGCAGGTAAAACTGCAGCTCAAGCCTCTGCATCAAATAGGAAAATCCCAATATATCAGCACATTCCACAGCCGAGTATTTTTAGTTTTTTTTTTTTATTATTTATCATGCCCGCAGGGCAGCCCAAGAACAAACAAATTTAATTTGCAACCATACAGCATAGCTCCAGATTGCATTAACATGATCTCGAGCTGCTGTGTCTGCTGCCACTGATTGTGTATATGTTACGGTTAGAGTCCAAAGTGCGTTTAATCTCAAGATTACCCGGCTAATCCAGACCTTGCCCAACACCGCTGGGTAAAGCTGCAAAAAATGAAAAATTCAGACTTAACCCGGGTAATTTTAGGACTAACCAACTGCCCTTGGGTAACAGTCTGGAAGAGCTGAAAAATCCGCACTTTACCCGGATGATCTGCAGACTATCCAACCCCATGTGCTTAAAACCGAATTTTGTTATCAAAGTCTGAAGCTTCGCTTGGGTAATGTGAGGACTATCCACAGCTTCACCCGGGTAATCTGCAGAGCATCCAACCCCACTTGGGTAAAAGTGAATTTTGCTATTATCTATGGATATTGACAAAAGACAAACATTAATACGTATTGCGGATATAATGAATATACAGAGTAACAGGATATGTTTTTTATATGAATGTGAAAGAGTTACATGATCTTTGTGTCATATGTGCTTATATATCATTTGTAAAACATAATAACCATCAGGTTACTCTTAATTTTATTTATGAAGATAATTGTCTGAATATATAATATCTTTAACGCATAGAGTTACATGACAGTTTGTGAGTGTGGATACAAATTGGTTAAAAATAACACAATTTTGTTATTGGTCAGATACCAGTTTGCAGCTTTATCCGGGTAATCCTCGGAATTCAGTCAACTGTAACCTGCTGAAAAGCGGAGAACCCAGAGGTGTTTGGATATTTTGCAGATTACCCGGATAAAGTCTGATGTTTCCTTGTACATCACACATTATCCAACAACACTAGGGTAATGTGCGTTTCACCCGGGTAAAACACCGCAGAAAACTGGAGTACCCAGAGGCCTCTGGATACTTTGCAGATTACCCGGATAAAGTCTGAAATTTCACTTCGGACTTTTGCTAATGACGCCTGGGTAATGTCAGTATTACCCGCACTTCGGACTTTAACATATACACGATCACAGTAGTGAAGGGGTTAAATACCTAACTTAAAACTGACAAACCTACATCCCACTTAAAAAATCACATCTTCCACAAAGCTGTCCTGTTCCTAAGGAACGAAAGGTGCTATGTACATTAAGGAACTGTGTTTGGCGAAGTTGGAAAATCGCTGTTGTAACGTTTACACACGTTGACGCTTTACAGAAGTAAAATCTAAACCGTGATAGGCGACGCTTCTGGGAACAGCCTTCTGGCCCAAGATCCTAAACACATATTAAAGGGACACAACCACTTACATAAGATGTATCTAGGTTACTTGTGCATTATAAATAAAAACACATGCTGCTGTGTTTTTTTTGGTTTTGTTTTCATTTTGTTTTGAAATAATTGCATGTAAAAAGGAAAAATAAAGTTAGGTTATTTATCTCCTGTTTCCATTCTGTGGATTTTTGCCATGATGCAACATTTATCAAAATCTGTGCAAAAGCTTTACTTTGTGGCTGTGCGTTATCTTCTACTGTATTTAACAGTCAATGAGGTGGAGGAGGGGATGTTTAGATAAGGCTGCATGAGGTCTATTGTCCCACGTCTGCAACCTCAAAAAAGAGATGGCAGCTGAATGAGAAGACAGGGAGCTTAACCCCTTCACCACCAAGTGATTTTTGTTGGAAAATATTTTAGAACATTTATTTGAAACACGGGATGTGAAGTTAATTAAATATTGGGTGAAATGGAAGATTCGCACAAAATTGTTATTCTAAATTGAGCTAATTATTTAATTTTTTTCATGTATTCGTTTACCCTTTACAGAAATATTGTTGAAATGGAAGATTCAGAGCTCTATAAGGTGTCCTTTATCTTACACAATTTCAAACGGGGTTTGCATTGTTATCATACAGCCAGTGTTTGTGTTGGATACTTTTATTTATCACAGTTACTGTAACAAAAATGGAGAGATTTGTAGGGGTTTGTAGTGATCATAATGAGATTATTAGCAATGCAATATCTGTATGTGCTGCATAATACCTGTGTATGGAAATTACAGTAACACCTTGTATCTGTATGTGCTGCATAATGCCTGTGTATGGCAATTACAGCAACACCTTGTATCTGTATGTGCTGCATAATGCCTGTGTATGGCAATTACAGCAACACCTTGTATCTGTATGTGCTGCATAATGCCTGTGTATGGCAATTACAGCAACGCCATCTGTATATGCTGCATAATGCTGTGTATGGCAATTACAGCAACGCCTTGTATCTGTATGTGGCATAATGCCTGTGTATGGCAATTACAGCAACACCTTGTATCTGTATGTGCTGCATAATGCCTGTGTATGGCAATTACAGCAACGCCTTGTATCTGTATGTGCTGCATAATGCCTGTGAATGGCAATTACAGCAACACCTTGTATCTGTACTGTATGGGGATTTACACTCCTAACCCCCTGAATCCTATCACTGTACAGCAGTGAGTGACCCCACAGCTCTCCCTATATTCTGCCAGTCTCCCTGCCTGCTGTAAGGCTGCAGTCATCTATTTGAACTTTTTCTTACAGTGAGGGCTGGGGTTTCTATTAGCAGTTGGTTTTATGTCTCTCCAGGGTGCTTTGAGAGAACTAAAACAAAGGATTTTGTTTCTCCCCAGGGGACACGTTAATCTTGCTTTAAAAATGTGTGAAAAAGGTCTTTTGATATGCTAATTAGTGATTTTCAATGCATTACAGTGTAAAATCAAGATAACTTTATTTGGGTGTACAGTGGTTAAAAGACTTCTACTCTACCCCTGTTGATGTCCTTTGAGTACATCCCACACAATACAATGATGTGAGTCGGTGGCTGACCCACTCACTCCATTCCACGGCCAAAGCCACACAGTGAGGAGCAAGTGATGGAATGATACCGGGGGGGGGGGGTTTACAACACAAAAGTGACACGTACAGAGGAAAATATCACACAATGGATGCGCCCACTGACACATATAGGGAAAATATCACACAATGGATGCGCCCAGTGACCCATATAGGGAAAATCTCACACAATGGATGCGCCCAGTGACCCATATAGAGGAAAATATCACACAATGGATGCACCCAGTGACCCATATAGAGGAAAATATCACACAATGGATGCGCCCAGTGACACATACAGAGGAAAATATCACACAATGGATGCACCCAGTGACACATAGAGGAAAATATTTTCTTATCTAAACATACAACAGAAAAACAAACACATGTAAGATATCAGCAACATCACATAAACACAATAAGGACATTGACTTTTTAAAGAGCCACCAAAAAAATGCAAAGTTCTAAAGAACACGACTTTAAAAATGAACCGTGCATCATGAGCGATTGGAAATGCTGCACAAAGAGTATTAAAAAAATATTACACCAAAAAGCCGCTGCAGAACGGACTCTGTCATGGGCAGAAACACAGGCACATTCTCAGTCTTAAATCCTTCACCAAGGTGGTCATTTTCATGGTCAAGAAACCTCTAAAGAACATATACAAAGACATGGCCACGTGCAGCCTATTGGTCAACCAGAGAGATAAAACCATTCAGATCGTTGTAGCATCGTTTTGTTATAGTCACAATTACAAGTATTTATAAAGTGCCAACAAGTTCTGTAGCGCTGTACAACGGGTGACGCACAACACCACCTACATTCACGTTAAACACACAGAACAGTAGGAGAGCGAACCCTGCTCTAGAGTTTACAATCTAAGAGGAGAGGGGTGACACACTAGCTGAGGGTAAATAGCAGAGTATGTGAAGTAGTGAGCTGGGTGGGAAGATGGAGTGAGCTGATTGGGTTTTCAGAGACTTCTTGAAGGACTGGAGAGACGGGGGGAGAGTCTAATGTTGCGGGGGAGGGAGTTCCATAGAAAGGAGGCAGCTCAGGAGAAGTCCTGAAGGTGGGAGTTGGGGGTGCGTGTACATGGAGCTGATAGCATCAGATCATTGGCCGAGCGAAGTGGTCAGGACGGCATGTACCTGCTAATAAGGGAGGAGATGTAGGTAGGGGCGCGGTTATGGAGAGCTTTGTATGTGAGCACCGATGATTTGAATTGCATTCTATAGGAGACAGGGAGCCTGTGTAGAGTCTGAAAAAGATGCAAGATGTGAGGTGTATGAGTCTGGCACAGGCGTTCATTGCAGACTGCAAAGAGAGAATCTGGGATCTCTTAAGGCCAGGGAGGAGAGGGTTACAGTAGTCAAGGCGGGAGATAAGAGCTTGGATGAGCATTTTAGCAGAGTCTTGATTAAGACGGGGACGGGCGCGTGCAATGTTTTTTTAGGTGGAAGTAGCAGGATTTGGTTAATGACTGAATGTGAGGAGTGAAGGAGAGATCAGAGTCGAAGAGGACAACGAGCCTGTGAGGTAGAAGTAATGGTGGCACCATTCAGCTGAAGGGAAACGGGTGCAGGAATATTGGCTTTGGAGGGAGGGAAGACGAGAAGTTCTGTTTTTGAGAGGTTGAGCTTTAGGAAACGGGACGTCATCCAGTTGGAGACAGCTGATAGGCCGGCTGTAACATGGTCCAACACAAGAGGAGAGAGATCAGAGGAGATAAGGTAGATTTGGGTGTCGTCAGCATAGAGGTGATATTGAAATCCATAGGAAGAGATGAGGTTGCCAAGAGAAGCCATATAGATCAAGAAGAGTAAGGGACCCAAAACACAGCCTTGAGGCACCACAACTGAAAGAGGAACCAGGGGTGAAGAGGCGCCAGCGTAGAAGAACCTGCCAGGTGCAGCAGCAAATATGTTTTTTGGGGAATCAGAGATGGAGCGACTGCCTGCACTCAGTCCTGTGGACGTTCCACAGCAATGATCAGAGTGCGTCCGCTGCACTGTCCTCCCTCTGTTACAAGCTCTTTTTTCTGAGACGTGTCCCAAACAACCACCACCTCCAAGAAATTTACCACAACTGGCCAGAAAAGGAACTGCGTGTCTTGAAGGTCCAACCTTGTATTGATGGCGCTAAAAAATGGTGCCAAGGTCAGAGCTGTCCTTTACGCAAATCACTTCTATCATACGACATCTGCAATATGTGAGACAAAGCGTCCTGAAGACGAGTCTGGCCGACCTCATGAAGGACAGAGCACCTCCTGCGTGGAGAGAGCTGCGACCTTCGTCTTGTCCCAGACGTTTGGCCACAGTGATGAGGTCTGGTGGAAAAAGCTATTGGATCTGACGCGTTTTACCCTCTATAAATAAAGGACTGGAGGAAAAGGAGCGATGGTGCACGACCATAGGTTTTGTGGCGTTTTACTGTTTAATTTCTGCAGATTAATAGAAATGCATCAATATAACGAGTCGAATCACATTCTACCATAATAAGCATCTATTTGTCCATAATATATATATATATATATATATATATATATTTGCTCAGCGGAATCGTCCATCGCCTCGCTTTTTTTTTTTTTTCCCCTTTATCCTCGCATTGCAGGTGATTTCCAGTGAGGAGCCCCCTGTCTGCAGCATGAGGAACTGCATGTAAAGTATCAGGCTGTAACAATGCGTTGGAGGGCGTTTAACTGCATACATTCTGCCGTGGCACCAGAGCTGCTGCCCCTCCCCCAAGTGCCCTATGGTGAATGCCCGAGTAAAGTGACAGCCTTTCCGCTGACAGTATATTACGCCTGCATTTACATATGTCAGCCAGGTCGGACGTTTTTTCCTGGGCACATATTTGTATTTCATGCAGAGGGGAGCGCAGGGAAAAGTGCTGCCCTGCAACATGTTTAATTCATATGCTGCAGGAAGGAAATCAAGGCAGGTCACCTGGGATTCCGGTTTCACCTCTCACCTGCAGTGTATGGATTATACATGCTGCGGGGTGGCATTTTCCATGCACTTCCCATCAGCATGAATAAATTATATGTGTCCAAGAAAACATGGTCACCCTAAGGATCAGTCAACCTTATGAGTGCTTGGCCTTCACAGGAGAGGAGATGTAGTTCCATAACATCTGGAGGGCCAAGGTTGCTGACCCTTGCTTTACAGATTGCACCAAATCTTTATTCTCTAGGTGCTTCCCTTGTTACCATCAGAGCCGGAGCGGCGGCTTTTGACGTTTAAAGACAGCGATTCCATGATTTACTGTCGGCTTTGTTCACGATGGAAAACTTGTTTCCTTGAACGAATAAAGCCGCTCGTGGCTCTGCGTCCCGGTCTGCAGTATAAGCAATCGTTTGATTAAACATACGGCAAGGCGGATCTTCGGCTTCGCTCTCGTCGTGGAACCCCTGACGCAAATCTATGGAAACGTTAACGATCGTGCTGTGCTTTAAACGTTCTGCATGGCGAAACAGACTGATTAGACACTACGCTCCTCCGCAACTCTGTCCTCGAAGAGCCATAACATGCCAGGTTTTAACGATTCCCCTGGGGAAATGCAGACTGAATCCTGCAATCACTGAACAGCAAGTCGTATCACTTGTGCTGTGCCACGGATATCCTGCAAACCTGGCCTGTTGGATGGCCTGAGAGCAGCTTTGGGAAGCACTGATCATGAAAAGATTTAGGTTCAGGAGTTCTGCACATAAGGTTTAAGTAATTTGCTTGATGTTTCTCCCTTTCAGGCGACACTTTATGCCTGAAGGTAAGTTCCCTAACAAATAGGACATTCTGCATTGCAGGAAATCATAACCTGCAATCTGGTTTATGTATGAATTTTATTGTAGCCTAAATCAGTGGTTTGGAAGGTTCCTAACCCTGGTCCTCTGGTATCCACTAACAGGTCAAGTTTTAGGCTCCCGTCAGACGAGCGCAGCGTTCACGTCCGTGATGGCGCCTAAAAGTACGTCCATGATAGCACGACATAAAGGCCAATGGAGTCCCACAAACGAAGTACGTCCGCACTGAACTGCGGACACAGAACAGAACGGCCGCGGCAAACGGACGCAGGTTAGGCAAGAACGTACAACCCCTAGAACGGCCACACAAAGTGCGCTGCGTCCGCAACGTCCGCATAGCTTTGTGTGTGAGTGATGGAACGTGGTCAGACGGACTGCATTTATACGTCCAGCATTTTTCACGGACAAAATGGTTTTGCATTTTAATTTATTTTCCCTCCTACATCCGTCAAAAATAACGTCAGTGAAAAAACAGACTGTGTGGCCACTACTGCGTCTTACGTACTGACGATGTCCGTACTGCACGGACGTACAGTCCGTAGAAATCACGCTCGTCTGACCCTAGCCTTAAGGCTAGGGTCAGACGAACGCATTTTCACGTTGTCCGTGAAAAAGTGCGTTCGAACGAATGGACGTATTTTTTCACGGAGTACGCGATAGCGGTCATACGATGCGCATTTTTCGTCCGTGATTTTGTACGGATCATCAATAAAACACTTTGTGCATCTGGACGTTATGTTGGCCGGACATTAGCAGCGTCTGACATCTCCAATTCACGCAAACACGCCGCTAGCGGACGCAGCGCACTCTGTACGTCTGTACTAGCAGTTTTACGTTCTCGAAAAAATGCGTTCATTTTCCACTTGCGTTGCGCAGCCGGACTTTCGTGCGACCGTACATCGTATATTGGCCGTCATTGCCCGGCATTTGCTGCTAGTGCGGCCGTGATTAAGTGCGCCTGCACGCGCGTTCGCACTGCCTCAGTCTGACCCTAGCCTAAGGATCACCTTGGGGAAATGCAGACTGAATCCTGCAATCACTGAGTTGAATATCATATCACCTGTGCTGTGCTTCATCTATTTGGAAAACCTGGCCTGCACCTGTTAGGGGTATCTGAGAACCAGTTGTGGGAACCACTGGCCTACATCAATGCACCATCTTCGGTTGCTTGCCTTTCCCGGTGTTGTCTTTAACTCATTAAGGTCCATGTGTTAGTGCTTGTAGAACATGCATTGTACATCTCTCTCTCACCCACCCTCCCTCTCTCTCTCACGCACCCTCCCTCTCTCTCTCACGCACCCTCCCTCTCTCTCTCACGCACCTTCCCTTTCTCTCTCACCCATCCACCCACCCTCTCTCTCACCCACCCTCCCTCTAACACCCACCTTCCCTCTCTCATCCATCTTCCCTCTCTCTCACCCACCCTCCCTCTCTAACACACCCCTCTCTCTCTCGTCTCTGTTTAGGAAGGGCAGACCCTATTTTTGGCCTAAATACTACCTGTCCCTCTTTTCTCTCCTAATGTACATTTTTAGGGGCCCCTACATATATTCGGGTGGGGGTTTGAGTGCATAACAGAGCTGCAAGGCAGAAAAACAACTTCCCTGCAAATCAATCTCTAAACTAGGGGTGCTCAACCTTGGCCCTCCAAATGCAGGGACGGACTGACCACGCTGTCCATTCCGGCACTGGCCGAGGGCCGACACCCACAGGGGGGGGGCTATGGCCGGGGCCCACTGTATGGCATCCAGCGATCTGCAGCCTCAAGCTGGACATGATGTTTTGGAACTACATTTACCACGAGGCTCTGTCGACCTGAGTATCATGGGAGATGTAGTTCAAGGTTGAGCACCCCTGCTCTAATCCAGAATAATAAATGTCATTGAAAATTGTTGGGTTTCAATAAAATACTTTGCTCCTGTTCTAAATTGCTTTTTTTTTTTTTTTTTTTTAATACATAAATGAGTTTGATAGGTTGTGATGTCATCAAAAAGTCTGAGAATCGCCTGGTCTCTAGCCCCGCCTCCAGCGCCATTCCCTAAAATGCCAGTGTCACACTTTTTTCCTTTTTAAATGACGAGAGGTGTTGGGAAGCCCTATGTATCTCGTAAAAATGAAAATAAGTCTGGCAGGGAAGACTTACAGGTCTATTCACTAAAAGGGTGAAACTCAGGAGAACTGGCAGGAGAAGTGAAAATTCTAGGTCAAAATAGCCAAACCAGAAAAGTTCTCCCATTTATCTCACTTTCCAAATCGGCTATTTGGTCTAGATTGTTCTCTTCTCCTGCCAGTTTTCTGGAGTTTCACCCTTTAGTGAATAGACCCTTAAGAAGCAAAGTACTGTATCTGCGGAGTGCAGATGTGTCTGTGTTTATTCATGACATCATGCCTTTAGGGTTTATTCGCCAGTTCTAGATCTGAGGGTAATTTTGTTAAATGAAACTTCATTCTGCACATACTTTGCAATTGAAGCAGATTAGATTTGAATAGTCTTTCAACATCCACATCTGCCTGCGGGCGGACGTCGCCATCGAGCTGGCCTAGGCTTGTGCACCGATTTGTTTTCGGTTTGATTTTTAAACTTTTCGATTTGGCTCGTTTCGACCGATTTCTGTTTCGATTCGGTTCGGCTCGACTCGTTTTTCGTGTACATATTTTCGGAATATCGACCATTTTTCGTATTTTCGTGTCACTTTGCTCGTTTTTGTATCGACTTTTCGTAACTTCGGAAATTTTTGTTTTTTCGGAACGTCTGTTCTCCTCGTTTCAAAGCAATAAATTTCGATTTGACACATTTCAAGTCCATTCGAAAATTCCGAAAATATTTAGTTTCGGCTCGGAAAACTTTTCAGATCTGCCATTTGCGGATCTAAAAATTTTCGGAAATTCGGCCGCATCCGAAGACACGAATCGGGAAATTTCGTGAAAATTCCGAAATTCCGAAACCCGAAACGCACATCCACCTTTCCATTTGCTGCCTGTTTTAGTGCGGGCGTAACGTCTCATTACCTTTTAGTTATTTTGAGGACTTTTTATATGACCTCACAAAATATCGATCTCGTTTTGGCTAGGGTCAGACGAACGCATTTTTCACGTTGTCCGTGAAAAAGTGCGTTCGAACGAATGGACGTATTTTTTCACGGAATACGTGATAGCGGTCATACGATGCGCATTTTCGTCCGTGATTTTGTACGGATCATCAATAAAACCCTTTTGCGTCTGGACGTTATGTTGGCCGGACATTAGCAGCGTCTGACGTCTCCCAAACACGCTGCTATGTGGCCGCAGCGCACTCTGTACGTCAGTAGTAGCGGTTTGACGTTCTCGAAAAAATTCGTTCGTTTGCCACTTGCGTTGCACGGACGAACTTTCGTGCGGCCGTTCGTCGTATGTTCCCCGGCATTGGACGTCATTTGCTGCTAGCACGGCCGTGATTTCGTGCGGCTAAACGCACGTTAAAACTGCGCTAGTCTGACCTTAGGCTTAACGTGCGTTTAGCAGCACTAAATCACGGCCGCGCTAGCAGCAAATGACGTCCAATGATGGGCAACATACGAAGAACGGCCGCACAAAAGTGCGGCTGCGCAACGCAAGTGGCAAACGAACAAATTTTTTCGAGAACGTCAAACCGCTAGTACTGACGTACAGAGTGTGCTGCGTCCGCTAGAGGCGTGTGTGCGTGATTGGGAGACGTCAGACGCTGCTAATGTCCGGCCAACATAACGACCAGACGCAAAAAGTGTTTTATTGATGATCCGTACAAAATCACGGACGAAAATGCGCATCGTATGACCGCTATCGCGTATTCTCTGAAAAAATACGTCCATTCGTTCGAACGCACTTTTTCACGGACATCGCGAAAAATGCGTTCGTCTGACCCTAGCCTAAATGTTTTTAAAAAAGTAATTTAGAACAGGCCAGAGACATTCAAATGTTAAACAACCCCTCGATTTTATTTGTTTCTAAGGCCGGGGTCAGACGAGCGCAGTATGTGCGTCTATACGGACGTGCCTCCTGGAGTCCGTCGCAGCATTTTGACACTTCAACCGGACCGGCCACACGCTGTAGCGCGTGCACAAATTGCAGGCGCTACAGCGGGTGTGCTGGAAGCCTCCCTGTCGAAGCACTACGACGCTCGTTCGACGGTGCTGCAAACTGCGATCCCCAGTAGGAGGATCGAGCCTTGCAGCGCTGAGCGCACTAACTGCACTCAGCGAGGTGGCCAGACGGGCGTCAGAGTGGAAGGAACGTCTGTGAAAATGCTCGTCTGACGCCGATCTTATAGATCTAATGTATGGGTTGTTAAATAGTTTATTTTTGTATTTATTTATTATTTTTATATTGTTCACCAAGAATCACATATTGTATATTAAATATTAATTATTATTATTATAATATATTTTAATATTGAATATTCCATGATTCACCAGGGGACCCGCAGCCAGGATATCCACTTCTAATTGCTCCGGTGCTGACCACTGCCGAGGGCAAAAAAACTCATCAAAAAGGCGCTCAAACCTGGAGTCTTTTAATACATCTTGAAAAAAAGTCCTCTGTGGGACTGCAACATCGATTATAAAAAAAAACATATACAGGGTTATTCAAAGAGAATCAAAAAGTCGCCGCACGTTCGGTGACTTTTCGTTCTCTTCAATTCGGTTCGATTTGGCGATCCTATTTCGGCGACCCTGCGGTGTATTCAGCAAACACCACAGGGCCGTCATAGTGCAGGGAAAAGCTGCCGCAAACCTGACGAACACTCACCGCAAAACCCGGCAAACGCACACCGAAACCCGCAAAAACATCTGGATTAACCCCGCCGAACACGCCAGAGAAACCCGAGCAGCCGCCGATCACAGCACAGAGCAGCCGCCGGAAAAACCCGATACCGCCAGACTCTGCCCTTTCCAATGACACCTTGACCGACCATGTGCGATGCATAGGGAAGGAGAAACAACGGTCCGAATAAGTGGTTTGAAGCTGGATGCTGATTCTTGGTGGGGGACAAGGAATAACCTGGGGGGGGGCAATTGCCCCTGGCCCCCCTGTAGAGATGCCTATGCCTGCCTTCATTTCCTGCAGCATATGAAATAAACATGTTGCAGGGCAGCACTTTTCTCTGAGCTCTCTTCTGCATGAAATAGTAATATGTGTCCAGGAAAACCTTACGCTGCAGGGTTGAACCCAACCACCACATGTCACGGTCAGTGATACTGCTGACCAGGCTCACCAAGTCCCCATTACCAGAATTCTGTGTGGTCTTATGGGTAACGTAGGCTATCACTATCAGGGATACCTGGGTACCGCTGGGCCATCCGGGCTCTTCGTGACTTGCCATCACTTATGTCCCCCAGGGTGTCAACACCGAGGTCAGGGGTCAGCAACCTTGGTCCCCCAGATGTTTTGGAACTACATTCCCCACAAGGCTTCACCAACGCAATGAATGGCTGAGCATCATGGGAGATTTAGTTCCAAAACAGCTGGAGGGCCAAGGTTGCTGACCCTTGCCTTATTTCAATGTCACTACTTCCCAATTCTCCACACTGTCCGCTCTGTATTAAATGGATTTTTTTATTCCTGGATATGATCGGTCTCGGAGATGTCAGAGCACTATATACCCATCTCAATAAACGCCTTGATTTTGCTGTCTGTGTCTGCGAAAATAAATTTAATTATTTCTTTCCTATCCGAGTTATAACTGAACGGATAGGGGGAAAAATCCTCCGAGACCAGAGACTAATAACTTCTTTTACTCACACCATAAGCACAGGGGGTTTCACTTAATTAAAGCAATAAAATACCCGGGAATGAATACTGGGTTTTTCTGCAGGTTAACCCTTTGCGTCAGTGATGTTGGAGGAGAAATGCCACATACACTAGAATCATGGACTGCCATGTATGCCTAGTGGACCACAAAAATATATGCTTACATATCGTATGTTACATCGGGCTGCTATCACAGCGTACTGATATACTGAGAATTAAAAAAACATTAAAAGCTATTTAACTGTATGTGAAAAAAATACATCTATATATCTTAATATATCGATCCAATCAGCACTGAATATCATATTGAAGATAAGGTATATACATATACACAAAACAATATTCAATGCTGAATGGATCTAATGTAATATCTGTATATATTGGCCCACCCTACTTTTGTTATATACATATATATATATATATATATATATATATTATTAGTAAAATTACGCACTGCCTGGCCATAGAAAAAAAGTCACCACCTGGATGTAACTCAGCCAATAGGTGCTCACCTTCCATTGGATAATTACTGCAGTGATTAATGTTTCAGCATAAAATGAGGTCATGTGACTCCCTGAATATACTGAATGAGCAGGTTTTTCCATCAATGGGTTTTTTCTCCCCTGATGGCACAGCGGGCATGTTCCAAGATGGCAATGCCAGGATTCATCGGCCTCAAACTGTGCAAGAGTGGTTGAGGGAGCATGAGACATCATTTTCACACATGGATTGGCCACCGCACAGTCCAGACCTTAACCCCATTGAGGTTAATCTTTGGGATAATGTGCTGGAGAAGACTTTACGCAGCGCTGCGACTCTCCCATCATCAATACAAGATCTTGGCCATAAATTAATGTCACTCTGGACGCCAATAAATGCTGTGACATTGCATGAGCTTATCGAAACAATGCCGCGGCGAATGCGTGACACGATCACAGCAAAAGGCGACACAACCAAATATTACAGGGTGTGACATATATATATAATCGTCTTAGTTCTTAGTGAATGTGAAACTTTATTGCAAGCAGCAAATACAGTTTTGATACAGTCGACCACCGTTTCTGTCCTAAAGCGGGCTATAAAATCTGTGGAATTAAGTCATTCAATATGTTATAAATGCAGGGCTCAAAACTTCAAGTCCCAAGCTACTAGCCAGGCCTTAAGGCTGGGGTCAGACCAGCGCACTTTAAGGCTGGGGTCAGACCAGCGCACTTTTAACGTGCGTTCTGGCGCACATAATTACGGCCGCACTAGCAGCAGATGACGGGCAATGACGGCCAATATACGATGTACGGCCGCACAAAAGTCCGGCCGTGCAACGCAAGTGGAATTTGAACGCATTTTTCTGAGAACGCTGAACCGCTAGTACTGACGTACTGAGTGCGCAGCTGCGGCATAGCGGCGTGTTTGCGTGATTGGGAGACGTCAGACGCTGCTAATGTCCAGCCTACATAACGTCCAGACGCAAAAAGAGTTTTATTGACGATCCGTACAAAATCACGCCCGAAAATGCGCGTCGTCTGACTGTTTTTGCGCATTCCGGGATAAAATACGTCAATGCGTTCGGAAGCACTTTTTCACGTTTGCAGGGAAAAATGCTTTCGTCTGACCCTAGCCTAAGAGTTACTCGCCACTAGTTGCCCCACCTAACCCTTATCCTGCCCTGCATCTGCATTTCCACTCGCCCTCACGTAATTTCCACTCGCCAAATGCGAGTAGGCGAGTGGAAATTTTGAGACCTGATACATGTATCTACAAATCACAACAGCTGCTCTAGCGGCGAGTGACACATTTTTACTGTGTTCATTGCAAAAATCAATTAATTAATAAAGACATCTTTCCTCTGCTGTAGGAAGAATCCAATTCCTTCAAGTCCCAAAACATGACATCCTGCACTTTGCGCTGTCCTGTTAATGAGCGGGTCAATATACTGTATATTGTATCAATCTTCCAAACACCTTCACAGCTCTGCAGACATTCTCCTATGATTCCTAATAGTTTTGGTCACTCTAAGGGTTATTCAATAAGCCCAGAAATTGCTGCCACCGAATTGCACCGACCGGTGAATTTCTCGTGGCAGTTCTTCTATTCACTAAGGCTAGGGTCAGACGAACGCATTTTTCGCGTTGTCCGTGAAAAAGTGCGTTCGAACGAATGGACGCATTTTTTCACGGAATACGTGTTAGCGGTCAGACAACGCGCATTTTCGTACGTGATTTTGTACGGATCATCAATAAAACACTTTTTGCGTCTGGACGTTATGTTGGCCGGACGTGTGCAGCGTCTGACGTCTCCTAATCACGCAAACAAGCCGCTATGCGGCTGCAGCGCACTCTGTACGTCAGTAGTAGCGGTTTGACGTTCTCAAAAAAATTCGTTCGTTTGCCACTTGCGTTGCACGGACGAACTTTCGTGCGGCCGTTCGTCGTATGTTCCCCGGCATTGGACGTCATTTGCTGCTAGCACGGCCGTGATTTTGTGCGGCTAAACGCACGTTAAAACTGCGTTCGTCTGACCCTAGCCTAAACTGTCAATGCTGGTGAATTGACAACGAAATATGGTGCAGTTCGCTGTAGATCGGCGATCTTCAGCAGCAGCGAAATTGTCCCATAGAGAAGTAATGGTTAATCTATTCAGAGACGCCGAACTACACCGAAATGTCAGCGAAATGCCCTGATTTTCGGTGCTTCAGTTCGACAGGTTTAAACAGGCGAATCCCATAGGATTCAATAAAAAAAAATAGTGTCGTTTTTACTTTATTTCAATTCAACCGTTTTATTCTATTTTCGGCAAACAGTCTTTTTATTTATTTTGTGGAACATATTTTTGTATTTTTTTTAATTGTTAGGCGAAAAAAAAAGAATGGAAATCCGCTATTCTTCTAATAGATGTTTAAACCAATAAAAACGTATTAAAATGTGTAAAAATAATTTTAAAAAACGGTCCTTTAAAAAAATAATAAAAAGAAATGTTACAGAATAAAAACTAAAAAAAACGCCGTTAAAAAAATTGGGAATCAAAAAGTTTCGCCAAAAAAAATACAATAAGATGTTCCAAAAAATAAATAAATAAAAAGACGTTGGCTGAAAATGAGAAGAACAAACTGTTTAATAAAAAGAAGATAAAACCAATAATATTTCTTTACATTGAATCCTATGGGATTCGCCAGTTTAAACCTCACAAACTGAAACCACCGAAAATCTGGACATTTCTCTGACATTTCGTGCAGTTCGGCATCTCTGAATAGATTAACCATTACTTCTCAATGGGACAATTTCACTGCCACCATAGATCGACGAATTGCGCTGAACTGCACCGTATTTCATTGTCAATTCGTCAGTATTTGGCAAATTGACAATTTAATGAATAGACGAACTGTCACATAATTGCACTGTATGGCGACATTCACAGTTTGGTGCAATTTGGTGGCAAGTTCGGGGCTTAACGGATAACTCCTTTTGTGTGGTGTACCTGCTGGATAATGGCATGTGATGGTTTTACGGAGCCTCTTCTTGTCTTAAGTTCCCCATCAGTGGGCAAGCAGAAAGGCCCAGGGGCAATGGCATCTCCTGCACGGAGCGCAGAATGAAAGTGTCATTGCTCATGTCTGTCGGTGACCCTGGAGGATGGAGAGAAACTAAGTATAGACAGAGGATGAAATAGTGCTAACAGACGTATCAGGGGATAAAGGCAGGACCTGTCACTTGATTAACTCTTGCACTGACTTTCCATACTGTAAATCATTTAGCTTTATGATTGTTTTGCCTTAAATTGTCTCCTCTAAAAGATCTACTGCTTTTATGCATTGTTTGTTATCTGTAACCATGTGATGTAGCGGCATGTATAATTCATGTTTCAAGTATCCTTGAGGAAGATTAAAACAAAGTGTACAGGGTGGGGCCAGAGATCCAAAGCAATGGGTGGTGCTAATGGAGTATTGTTTGTCTAATGGGGTGCTCTTCATCTCTATGCACCACTTGGGATAGAGTGCCCTCTACATCTCTATGCACCACTTGGGATAGAGCGCCCTCTACATCTCTATGCACCACATGGGATAGAGTGCCCTCTACATCTCTATGCACCACATGGGATAGAGTGCCCTCTTCATCTCTATGCACCACTTGGGATAGAGTGCCCTCTACATCTCTATGCACCACTTGGATAGAGTGCCCTCTTCATCTTTATGCACCACATGGGATAGAGTGCCCTCTACATCTCTATGCACCACTTGGGATAGAGTGCCCTCTACATCTCTATGCACCACTTGGGATAGAGCGCCCTCTACATCTCTAGGCACCACATGGGATAGAGTGCCCTCTTCATCTCTAGGCACCACTTGGGATAGAGTGCCCTCTACATCTCTATGCACCACATGGGATAGAGTGCCCTCTACATCTCTATGCACCACTTGGGATAGAATGCCCTCTACATCTCTATGCACCACATGGGATAGAATGCCCTCTACATCTCTATGCACCACATGGGATAGAATGCCCTCTTCATCTCTAGGCACCACATGGGATAGAGTGCCCTCTACATCTCTATGCACCACTTGGGATAGAATGCCCTCTACATCTCTATGCACCACATGGGATAGAGTGCCCTCTTCATCTCTATGCACCACATGGGATAGAGTGCCCTCTACATCTCTATGCACCACATGGGATAGAGTGCCCTCTACATCTCTATGCACCACTTGGGATAGAATGCCCTCTTCATCTCTATGCACCACATGGGATAGAGTGCCCTCTACATCTCTATGCACCACTTGGGATAGAATGCCCTCTACATCTCTATGCACCACATGGGATAGAGTGCCCTCTACATCTCTATGCACCACTTGGGATAGAGCGCCCTCTTCATCTTTATGCACCACATGGGATAGAGTGCCCTCTTCATCTTTATGCACCACATGGGATAGAATGCCCTCTACATCTCTATGCACCACTTGGGATAGAGTGCCCTCTACATCTCTATGCACCACTTGGGATAGAGTGCCCTCTACATCTCTATGCACCACTTGGGATAGAGTGCCCTCTACATCTCTATGCACCACTTGGGATAGAGTGCCCTCTACATCTTTATGCACCACATGGGATAGAGTGCCCTCTACATCTCTATGCACCACATGGGATAGAGTGCCCTCTTCATCTCTATGCACCACATGGGATAGAGCGCCCTCTACATCTCTATGCACCACTTGGGATAGAGTGCCCTCTTCATCTCTATGCACCACTTGGGATAGAGCGCCCTCTACATCTCTATGCACCACTTGGGATAGAGTGCCCTCTACATCTTTATGCACCACATGGGATAGAGCGCCCTCTACATCTCTATGCACCACATGGGATAGAGTGCCCTCTTCATCTCTATGCACCACATGGGATAGAGCGCCCTCTACATCTCTATGCACCACTTGGGATAGAGTGCCCTCTACATCTTTATGCACCACATGGGATAGAGCGCCCTCTACATCTCTATGCACCACATGGGATAGAGTGCCCTCTACATCTCTATGCACCACATGGGATAGAGTGCGCTCTTCATCTCTATGCACCACATGGGATAGAGCGCCCTCTTCATCTCTATGCACCACTTGGGATAGAGTGCCCTCTACATCTCTATGCACCACTTGGGATAGGGTGCCCTCTACATCTCTATGCACCACATGGGATAGAACGCCCTCTACATCTCTATGCACCACATGGGATAGAGTGCGCTCTTCATCTCTATGCACCACATGGGATAGAGCGCCCTCTTCATCTCTATGCACCACTTGGGATAGAGTGCCCTCTACATCTCTATGCACCACTTGGGATAGGGTGCCCTCTACATCTCTATGCACCACATGGGATAGAGCGCCCTCTTCATCTCTATGCACCACTTGGGATAGAGCGCCCTCTTCATCTCTATGCACCACTTGGGATAGAGCGCCCTCTTCATCTCTATGCACCACTTGGGATAGAGTGCCCTCTTCATCTCTATGCACCACTTGGGTTTGAATGCCCTCTACAATCATCTCTATGCACCACTTGGGATAGAGCGCCCTCTTCATCTCTATGCACCACTTGGGATAGAGTGCCCTCTTCATCTCTATGCACCACTTGGGATAGAGTGCCCTCTACATCTCTATGCACCACTTGGGATAGGGTGCCCTCTACATCTCTATGCACCACATGGGATAGAACGCCCTCTTCATCTCTATGCACCACTTGGGATAGAGTGCCCTCTACATCTCTATGCACCACTTGGGATAGGGTGCCCTCTACATCTCTATGCACCACATGGGATAGAGCGCCCTCTTCATCTCTATGCACCACTTGGGATAGAGCGCCCTCTTCATCTCTATGCACCACTTGGGATAGAGTGCCCTCTTCATCTCTATGCACCACTTGGGATAGAGTGCCCTCTTCATCTCTATGCACCACTTGGGATAGAGTGCCCTCTTCATCTCTATGCACCACTTGGGATAGAGTGCCCTCTTCATCTCTATGCACCACTTGGGATAGAGTGCCCTCTACATCTCTATGCACCACTTGGGATAGAGCGCCCTCTTCATCTCTATGCACCACTTGGGATAGAGCGCCCTCTTCATCTCTATGCACCACTTGGGATAGAGTGCCCTCTTCATCTCTATGCACCACTTGGGATAGAGTGCCCTGTACATCTTTATGCACCACATGGGATAGAGCGCCCTCTACATCTTTATGCACCACTTAGGATAGGATGCCCTCTACATCTTTATGCACCACTTAGGATAGGGCGTCTTCTATATCTCTATGCACCATATGGGATATGACATTCTCATCTACATCCTGTTTGGAATTATTATTATACTTTTATATAGCGCCAGCATATTCCGTAGCGCTGAATATGACACACTCGGCCCTGTCTTGGGTAGAAAAGACACAATCTATACATCTACCTCTTTATCCTGCTCACTGGCGTGCGCAGCCCGTTACATTAGGGCATGCACCAATGGAATCTGAATTAATTTAGAACTTCTATTTAGAAGATTTTGCCCAAAATACACATTTTTCATTAGCAATAACAAGCCTGTAATCAGAGATACAGGTTTTCACCATGAAACAAGTAAGGGACGTCTAAAATATCAAAGCAGGAGGCGAAAGAGCAGTTCTTCACCCAACCTCAAGGTGTGCGTGGGGACACCGGGCACACCCCCTGCGCACACCTATGATCCCGTTTGGGAGAGGGCGCACCCTTAAAATCCCCATCCCACTTTTTTTTCCATTTTTATTCTTTGGAGAGTTTTTTTTGTATATTCTTACGATAATCCGCCTCAGTTACAGTTTCACACCTTCACCCAATATAAACCGTTCGTAAAAGATAATAAGGTTTTGGGAAATTGCATTGTTCCCTGTGCATTTTAAATTTTGACATACATTTAACATCCTTATGAAGGATGCCTTCCCTACATATACCATAAACCTGGACATGACTGGTACGCGTGACAGCGGAGCGTGTATAATATATTGTGGCATGTGATTCTTCTGAAATACATTATTGATTTTCTGGGAGTATGAGCGCGGGGCGGGGGGGGGGGGGTTCGTCGCTGTACTCTTTTAGTGCCGGGTAGGGGCTGTAAAATATATGTTGTCCTGGGGATTTTTTTTTATTTTATTTTAATTTAAATTTTTTATTATTAATAAAAAAAAAAAAATTCATGCAATCTGTTGGCGATGTTACTGATAAAGCGCATTAAAGGTCATCGTGCATATATTAAACGTGTTTTCCGATCTTCCTGCCTGAATACCAGGAGGACAATTTGTCCCTTTTTCTGATGTTTATGACATTATATCTCATCACGCGATGGGCCGATTGCGGACGTCTGAAATTGCATCCAAAATTCCTGTGTTTTCTTGGGAGTCTTTGATGTAATGTAGAAAGAAAACATAATGCTCATAATGGTCCTGGTCCCCCGAGCCTCAAGAATAGGGGGGGGTACATATTAACCCCTGACTGAGACTTGGAGTGAGGGGGCAGGCGGGCGGAGAGGACAGACAGGTGGATGGGGACGGGGGGGACAGACAGACAGACGGAGGGAGGATATTGGACATGTGGGAGTAAAGAAGACAAATGCATTTCATGCTAGTCGCTCCTCTGTTGCCATGGCAACTTCTGGGCATCTTACACGGAGAGCGATGCAGACAGAGCTTGCGAGAATCTTAAATGGTCCCATTAACCTATAGCACGCCAGAGACTTAATATTAATCCTCTTCCGCCTGAATGGAGGGATGTGATGGGTGGCGGGTTGCAGGGTGGGAGTGGAGGGAGAGAGGAAGCGATGGATGCAGAATGTGAGGGGTGGGTAATAGAGGGATAGAAAAGAGTGAATGGAGGTGAGGGAGAAATGTACACGGCTTGCGAGCAGAGAGGGAGAGAGGAATGGGTGCAAGGAATGAGTGGAGGGTAATAGGACTTATACAGAATGTGAGTGAATGGTGAGAGTGGGATTTGAACATAGTGTGAGTGAAGGATGATGGAGGAATAGTGTGAGTGGAAGGACTGGCTATTGGGATGCAAGCTGAGTGGAGGGACTGGTTGTTTGGATGCAATGGGAGTGGAGGGACTGGTTGTTTGGATGCAATGGGAGTGGAGGGACTGGTTGTTTGGATGCAATGGGAGTGGAGGGACTGGTTGTTTGGATGCAATGGGAGTGGAGGGACTGGTTGTTGGGATGCAATGGGAGTGGAGGGACTGGTTGTTGGGATGCAATGGGAGTGGAGGGACTGGTTGTTGGGATGCAATGGGAGTGGAGGGACTGGTTGTTGGGATGCAATGTGAGTGGAGGGACTGGTTGTTGGGATTCAATGTGAGTGGAGGGACTGGTTGTTGGGATTCAATGTGAGTGGAGGGACTGGTTGTTGGGATTCAATGTGAGTGGAGGGACTGGTTGATGGGATTCAATGTGAGTGGAGGGACTGGTTGTTGGGATTCAATGTGAGTGGAGGGACTGGTTGTTGGGATGCAATGTGAGTGGAGGACTGGTTGTTGGGATTCAATGTGAGTGGAGGGACTGGTTGTTGGGATTCAATGTGAGTGGAGGGACTGGTTGTTGGGATTCAATGTGAGTGAGGGACTGGTTGTTGAGATTCAATGTGAGTGGAGGGACTGGTTGTTGGGATTCAATGTGAGTGGAGGGACTGGTTGTGGGATTCAATGTGAGTGGAGGGACTGGTTGTTGGGATTCAATGTGAGTGGAGGGACTGGTTGTTGGGATTCAATGTGAGTGGAGGGACTGGTTGTTGGGATTCAATGTGAGTGGAGGGACTGGTTGTTGGGATTCAATGTGAGTGGAGGGACTGGTTGTTGGGATGCAATGTGAGTGGAGGGACTGGTTGTTGGGATTCAATGTGAGTGGAGGGACTGGCTGTTGGGATTCAATGTGAGTGGAGGGACTGGCTGTTGGGATGCAATGTGAGTGGAAGGACTGGCTGTTGGTATGCAATGTGAGTGGAGGGACTGGCTGTTGGGATGGGGTAGTGGCTGCAGTTTTTGGTATGCAGTGTGAATGAATTGTTTTTCGGAAGTAGTGTGAGTGGAGTGATTGCGGTGGTTGGGATGGGGTGTGAGTGGAATGATTGTGATGGTCAGGATGGGGTGTGAGTAGAGTGATTGCAGTTGTTGGGATGGGGTGTGAGTGGAGTAATGCAGTGGTTGGGATGGGGTGTGAGTGGAGTGATTGCGGCTGTTGCGATGGGGTGTGAGTGGAGTGATTGCAGTTGTTGCGATGGGGTGTGAGTGGAGTGATTGCAGTTGTTGGGATGGGGAGTGAGTGGAGTAACGCAGTTTTTGGGATGGGGTCTGCCTGGAGTGATGTAGTTTTTGGGATGCTGTTTGAGTGAAGTGACTGCAATGGAGTGAAGAGGGAAGGGTGACAGCATCTGGAAGGTAAGATGATGAGGGACGATGCGACACAGGATTCGTGCACAGTCGTCACAAAAGAGGTGAGAAAAGTCAATGTATTGCATAAGGAAACACTGAATAAAGTATCACAGACTAGTTTTGCAAACTGCAGCATTTGCTGGAATTCCCTAAGCTTCAGCATCAGCAGGCAGGCTGCACAGACCAGGAAGCGACGCGTCCAATCAGGACAATGCTTTCAATTGGTCCAGAACCAGTCCTCCAGAGGTTCTAGAAGATATGGAGTCAAGCAAACGCCAGCGGTTCCAATACTCAGATTTGATGAATGGAGTGGAAGCCCAGTCGGACGTTAGCAGGACCTCAGCTGGGACCGACAGTAAGCCCCTTCACGCCACCGAGAATGAGGCTGTATATTGGTAACGCGTAGCTCTGGCTTGGGCTCAAAGCAAGTGAATAAAGAGTGAGCGGGTTCTTGGAAAAGTTGCGGCCATGCCCATGAGCACATGCTATTCCAATACCTGGATTAGTGGCCGAAAACACACAGGCTTCTCCTCTGACGATGATTAGTTGAACCGCGGCTCTTTAGATGTTCTGGAACTACAATCTCCACAAGGCTCTGCAGACCTAATGAATGGCTAAGCATAGTGGGAGACATAGTCCTGAAACATCAGGAGGGACAGGGTTGAGCAGCAGCCCTCGCCTAAGTCCTTGCTGAAAACGAGACCTGGTATGTTGCAGTGATGTATCCTCCTTCCACATTCCAGCACATGCAACATCCCATACAAATACACCTCTGCATTCATGCGCATACTGACATTCCACACAGATACACTCCCGCATTCCCACACACCCATCTGCCAAGAACCTCCTGAATTAACGTCCTTTGGGTTCATTCTTTAAATCATAAAAAGGGGGCTCGTATTTGAGTTCTGCCCACGTGTTCGCTACTATAAAGCTCCTTTTTAGGGGGGGTCCCTGCAGCATAACCTGCAATGGGACAATGAGTTGGTACATTGCTTTGAGGGCCGCGTTATGCAAGTGATGGCGAACCTTGGCACTCCGGATGTTTCAAAACTTCATGTCCCATGATGCTTAGTCACACATTAGAGTGTCCGAGCATCATGGGACATGTAGTTCAGAAACATCTGGGGTGCCGAGGATCGCCACCGCTACTTCATGCCTTGTGTAGAACACATACAGTACCCCAACACGTTGACCAACGTTGGTGGGAGTCAAAGCTCGCAATATCATGACTGTAGGAACTCCTCCTACTGTAGGTACCCCAAAACCTTGCGATGAATGCATATCCATTGCATCCCACTCACCCCGAAGTATGAGCGTGAGCGGAGAGAGGGAAGGGGTAAATGAGTAAGAATGAGTTGGTGGAAACGCAGGGCGTCTGTATGAAAGGACGGTGAAAAGCGAATAAGTGTAGAGGGTGAGTGGATGGAGGCAATTTGTGAGTGTGAATGGAGGGATGAAGATGGTGTGTGAGTGGAGGGAGGGATTGAGACAGTGTGTTAGTGGAAGGAGGGGACGGAGCAGTAATCCTGCCAGACACCGGGAGAGAGAGCGAGCGAGAAAAAGGCATTAAACCGTTCAGCTGCCTAAACACCCCGAGATCAGGCTGCACCCCCCAAACGAGGTGAGAGCTGCGAGTTTCCTTTAATTCTGCACCAGTTGCATGCACAGGAAAGTGTGTGAAAGCTGCGTATGTGACTGTATGTGTTAATGTGTTCGCACCTCTCGCTGCTTTATAATCTGCAAACATAGCAAACGTCTCTGCATGTGCAACACAAGAAACCGATAAATACAGAGAAAGCAAAAGCCTGACACATATTGATGCTTATACCACACAGCGGTATGAATAAATGGGGAGGGGGTATATATATATAATCACACACACCTACACATATGTACCCAATAAATCATTTTAAAAATATATAACAAATCAGTTGAAGAGATTGTGTTTATATATATATACACATATTCATTAACATGCAACAACAGTGTGTATAAAGTATACATAAAATCAATGTTCCTACTATGTTAGTGACACATTGTGTGTCCACACCACCTGTTTGCAATAAAATGTGCAATCAATCGCTGAGTGGATAATTGCTCAGCTTTAATGATTCTGTGTAATATTGTAGTCCCTGCGTGTCTGGTTCTAATAATCTCATGAAACAGTGCACCCCCCCCCCCGCATCGAAGAATAATAATGTTTAGTAATAATGTACCACCTGCGTATCTGGCTATTATAATCCTGTGTAATAGTGCACCACCTGCGTGTCTGCATAAAATGACCCCTTGTAGATGTACATCCCATGCATTACTGGTTAAAATGATCCTGTTTTATAGTGTAACACTTGTAATAATCCACCACCTGAATGTCCATTTATTAATTAAAGCATGTAATAGTGCCCTGTGTGTCTGTCTGGTTATAATAATCTCATGTGATAATACACCCCCTGTGCATGTCTGGCTACTATAATCCTGTGTAATAGTGAACCTCCTGCGCGTCTGGTTATAATAACCCCATGTAATAGTGCATCACCTGCGTGTCTGGTTATAATAACCCCATGTAATAGTGCGCCACCTGCGCCTCTGGTTATAATAACCCCATGCAATAGTGCACCACCTGCGCCTCTGGTTATAATAACCCCATGCAATAGTGCACCACCTGCGTGTCTGGTTATAATAACCCCATGTAATAGTGCACCACCTGCGCGTCTGGTTATAATAACCCCATGCAATAGTGCACCACCTGCGTGTCTCGTTATAATAACCCCATGTAATAGTGCACCACCTGCGCCTCTGGTTATAATAACCCCATGTAATAGTGCATCACCTGCGTGTCTCGTTATAATAACCCCATGTAATAGTGCGCCACCTGCGCCTCTGGTTATAATAACCCCATGCAATAGTGCACCACCTGCGCCTCTGGTTATAATAACCCCATGCAATAGTGCACCACCTGCGCCTCTGGTTATAATAACCCCATGTAATAGTGCATCACCTGCGTGTCTCGTTATAATAACCCCATGTAATAGTGCACCACCTGCGCGTCTGGTTATAATAACCCCATGCAATAGTGCACCACCTGCGTGTCTCGTTATAATAACCCCATGTAATAGTGCACCACCTGCGTCTCTGGTTATAATAACCCCATGTAATAGTGCATCACCTGCGCGTCTGGTTATAATAACCCCATGTAATAGTGCATCACCTGCGCGTCTGGTTATAATAACCCCATGTAATAGTGCGCCACCTGCGTGTCTCGTTATAATAACCCCATGTAATAGTGCACCACCTGCGCGTCTGGTTATAATAACCCCATGTAATAGTGCACCACCTGCGCGTCTGGTTATAATAACCCCATGCAATAGTGCATCCCCTGCGCGTCTGGTTATAATAACCCCATGCAATAGTGCATCCCCTGCGCGTCTGGTTATAATAACCCCATGCAATAGTGCACCACCTGCGCCTCTGGTTATAATAACCCCATGCAATAGTGCACCACCTGCGTGTCTCGTTATAATAACCCCATGTAATAGTGCACCACCTGCGCCTCTGGTTATAATAACCCCATGTAATAGTGCATCACCTGCGCGTCTGGTTATAATAACCCCATGTAATAGTGCATCACCTGCGCGTCTGGTTATAATAACCCCGTGTAATAGTGCATCACCTGCGCGTCTGGCTATAATAACCCCATGTAATAGTGCATCACCTGCGCGTCGTTATAATAACCCCATGTAATAGTGCATCACCTGCGCGTCTGGTTATAATAACCCCATGTAATAGTGCATCACCTGCGCGTCTGGCTATAATAACCCCATGTAATAGTGCATCCCCTGCGCGTCTGGTTATAATAACCCCGTGTAATGGTGCACCACTTGTGTGTCTGGTTATAATAACCCCATGTAATAGTGCACCACCTGCGCGTCTGGTTATAATAACCCCATGTAATAGTGCGCCACTTGTGTGCCTGTGAATAATAGTGCATGTTGTGTATGGGTAGGCTATTGTGCACTTCTATGGCATGCTATATTATAAACACCGCTGCTCGTATGTGCACCCAAATACAAACATCTGCTTTAGGGATAAAGCACTGAGTATTGTTCCCAGTCCAGGAATGAAAATGTATTTGTATAGTGTTTGCGCCCTATTACATTCTTCACGCAAAAACGCAGCACGTGAATTTTTACGCGAAGTATTGACGCGCGTAAATCACCGCTGGTATTACAATCCTGCACGTTTTGTCATCCGTCGAGCAATAACGCGCGTAAATCGGACGTGCAAAAACTTTGCGAGCAGAAATCAGTGTGCGGACTGTTTTTTTCACACCATTCAGCCAATCAGAATTAAAAACCACAATTATCTCACGTTAAGTTTTTACACCTGTCAAAGTCAATCTGCGCATATATGCTGCATCAATAAAAAAACACAACTTCTCAAATTTATTGGTTGGGTATGTGTAGAATGTGTAACTATACTTTGCTGCGCATTTTTTTTGTGGTTGGTGTATTTGGTTTCGGCAGGTTGATAGAATTTGCCGTTAACACCAGCTTTTAGGAGTTGCTAAAATTATGTGCGCAAAGGCTGTGCGTTACAACCTGCGCATAGAGTGTAATACCATCCGCGTACCAGCGCACAAACGCATTTGCGCTCACAATGTTAAGTATATGATGCGCGAAGTACAGAAATTCGTGCAGGTTCACCCGCGGTAGACTTATATGTGCGTTTGTTGCACTGACATTGTAATACGACGTTCAGCGCAAAGGGTTTTGTCTTTCTCGTTAATGCGTTTTTGCGCGGGTGCAAACGTATGCACGAAGATTGTAAACGGGCCCTTTGAGTGCAGGTTCTGAGTATAAGAATGTACTATAAACACACAACACACACACACACACACACACACACACACACACACACACACACACACATTACACACACAGCCGTGTAATACCTGTGCTGTGTGAGTGTAATAACACACTGTGGTATTTGGGATTTGAATGAATAGAATCGGTATAGGTGTGTGTTTAATTAAAATAAGCGGATACTAGTTGTGTGTTACAATATAACAGAGCACTGCGTGACAAAGCACTGCGTGACAGAGCACTGAGTGACAGAGCACTGCGTGACAGGGCACTGCGTGACAGGGCACTGCGTGACAAAGCACTGCGTGACAAAGCACTGCGTGACAGGGCACTGCGTGACAAAGCACTGCGTGACAGGGCACTGCGTGACAAAGCACTGCGTGACAGGGCACTGCGTGACAAAGCACTGCGTGACAAAGCACTGCGTGACAGGGCACTGCGTGACAGCACTGCGTGACAGGGCACTGCGTGACAGCACTGAGTGACAAAGCACTGCGTTACAGAGCACTGCGTGACAGGGCACTGCGTGACAAAGCACTGCGTGACAGGGCACTGCGTGACAAAGCACTGCGTGACAGGGCACTGCGTGACAAAGCACTGCGTGACAGGGCACTGCGTGACAGGGCACTGCGTGACAGCACTGCGTGACAGGGCACTGCATGACAGCACTGCGTGACAGGGCACTGCGTGAAAAGCACTGCGTGAAAAGCACTGCGTGACAAAGCACTTCGTGACAGGGCACTGCGTGACAGGGCACTGCGTGACAAAGCACTGCGTGACAGGGCACTGCGTGACAAAGCACTGCGTGACAAAGCACTGCGTGACAGGGCACTGCGTGACAAAGCACTGCGTGACAGGGCACTGCGTGACAAAGCACTGCGTGACAGGGCACTGCGTGACAAAGCACTGCGTGACAGGGCACTGCGTGACAGATCATTGTGGGTGTGAGTGTTATAGTGAACTGTATGTTTATTAGGGCAGAATTGTTACTATGAAGGGCAGTATTGAGGTGTTTGGGCAGCTCTTTTTCTATTAAACGTAATACACCCCAATACTGCTTCATGTGATTGTATTAATAATGTGATTGTGTCGGGTTGCCTTGTAATAATGGATTTTCCATCTCACAGGAAATGACCGGCTCGATGTGCGACTAATCCGAGGTTACCCAAGATGAAGCGGTAAGAGTGCGTTATTTCACACAGCACCTTGTGAGCAATGTATGTATGTGTGTGTATATGTATATGTGTGTATGTATGTGTGTGTGTATATGTATGTGTGTGTGTGTATATGTATATGTGTGTATGTATGTGTGTGTGTATATGTATATGTGTGTATGTATGTGTGTGTGTATATGTATGTGTGTGTGTGTATATGTAGATGTATGTATGTGTGTGTGTGTATATGTATGTGTGTATGTATATGTAGATGTATGTGTGTGTATATGTGTACGTACATGACAAGAGAAATTGGTAATCTGGGAGCCGAATGAGCAAACAGAATAGGAGGGAAATGTACAAAGAGATACTAATCAGGAGGGCAGTGTGAGAGAAAGAAGAAACTATTATGGGGAGGGTATGGATAGTAAACCCCGTGTATGTAGTGTAGGATTATGGGGAGGGTATGGATAGTAAACCCCGTGTATGTGGTGTAGGATTATGGGGAGGGTATGGATAGTAAACCCTGTGTATGTAGTGTAGGATTATGGGGAGGGTATGGATAGTAAACCCCGTGTATGTGGTGTAGGATTATGGGGAGGGTATGGATAGTAAACCCCGTGTATGTGGTGTAGGATTATGGGGAGGGTATGGATAGTAAACCCCGTGTATGTGGTGTAGGATTATGGGGAGGGTATGGATAGTAAACCCTGTGTATGTGGTGTAGGATTATGGGGAGGGTATGGATAGTAAACCCTGTGTATGTGGTGTAGGATTATGGGGAGGGTATGGATAGTAAACCCTGTGTATGTAGTGTAGGATTATGGGGAGGGTATGGATAGTAAACCCTGTGTATGTGGTGTAGGATTATGGGGAGGGTATGGATAGTAAACCCTGTGTATGTGGTGTAGGATTATGGGGAGGGTATGGATAGTAAACCCTGTGTATGTGGTGTAGGATTATGGGGAGGGTATGGATAGTAAACCCTGTGTATGTGGTGTAGGATTATGGGGAGGGTATGGATAGTAAACCCCGTGTATGTAAGGTTGGAAGGTAATTGGGGTGGCGTGGCATATGGAGTGCGAGTGATCTATATGAGGTATGATACGCTGACACTAGGAGGAACACAGATGGTTAACAGTTCGGGAAGGCGGGAGATTATTTGTAAGGTGTAATACAAAGATACTCCGGCTCCTGACCTCGTCTCCTGTATCAAATATCACCCAATGAGATATTGTAACACTCTTGGATACAACAACATTAATTACATTAAGGAGAATGACTTTATGTGAAGGAATTTCCGGAATATGCAGCTTTAGTAAGTGTTCAGCCCCTCACACACGGATGGAACAAGTACAGAGTTACTCGGCCTCCACTGGGGATAAAGAAACGCTCATCGTCTGGATATTCAGCAAAAGAAAGAATTACACAGACAGTAGATATAAAGTAGCACAGATGGAATGATAGTAAATATCTGCCTCGTCCGACAACTCACTGAAGCAAAAACCGCAGTAACAACAAACTTCTAATAATAATAATCCTAATAATGAGATACCATTGGACAGGCCGGCTGGGATTTGCCGGGAAGCACGTATGGGAATGGGTCGATTAATAAATCATTGTGAAGGATATAAAATGAATTTAAACAATAATACACCAGTGCAACGACTGGTGCAACAAGAACACTGCTCATGGTGCGAGTCCCACCATCGTTGCGGTGAAGTATGGCGGAGCTACATGTCCTGCCCATCCATCCTTACAGTCCGACAGGCCAGTACTGCACCCAGGAGTGAGAAACTGAATCAAACGTCACGCCGCACGAGGAGGCAGAAAAGACCCTTAAAATCACATTGCTCCATCTGCACCAGATGCTGGAATCCACACAAGCCACCAACCAGGTGTTACAAGGCTCCCCCTTCCCTCCCATGCTGGGTTGGAGAACTGGTATTGACCTCCATTATAGCAGGAGCTGGTGGCTTCTTAGGTTGACTTTGCTGGAAGGGGTTCATGGCAGAGCAGTAAGACTCATGGCGGGGATCGGACCTGCTCCCTGTTGGTGTTCTCTTACGCTACGCTCCCTTTCCCATGAAAACTTACAAAAGAAACCCACCATGAATCCTTCGTGCCAGAACACAAAAGCCCACGGCCCCCATGTCCCTTCATGTGTGAAGGGTTGCTCAACCTTGGCCCACTAGGGGCCTTAATCCAACCTGGTGCAAACGTAACCACAGCCATTATAATCTATGGAGTCGCTACGTTTACACCAGCTCTGGTTACATTGGCACCAAGGTTGGAAGACAGCCACAGATATTTTAGAACTACATTTGCCAGGAGGCTCTATTGACCAAATGAAGTAGCTGAGTATCATGGGAGACGTAGTTCCAAAACATCTAAAGCAGTGGTCCCAACCCTGGTCCTCAGGGCCCACTAACAAGCCAGGTTTTAAGGATTATGATGGAGAAATACAGACTGAATCCTGCAATCACTGAGCAGCAAATTGTATCACCTGTGCTGTGCTTCAGATATCCTGCAAACCTGGCCTGTTCATGGGCCCTGAGGACCAGGGTTGGGAACCAACTAAAGTGCCAAGGCTGAGCAACCCAATGTGGTGGGTGAAGGGTAACAAAGACATGATGGGACTATGATCGGCTAAGCAGGGAACGGGCTCATTGGCGGCTGCTCAGAGTTACCACTGGACAGGGTTATATTCTGGGTGACATTTTTCTTTTTTTCTGAATGAGGCCGATACTCGCCACCAGGTATCTTTCTTTTTTCTGTTACCCATTCCATCTCATGCTCCATTAGCCTAACCTGCACCTGGTGGATACTTTGATTTCTTTCACCCTCTCTACTTGGTTTACTTCAGGACTGTCAACCTCCGACCCCCCCCCCAGATGTTTATGAACTACAACTCCCATGATTCCATGGCCATATATTGCATTGGAAGAATTCTGGGAATTAACATCTGGAGGCCGGAGGTTTGCCAGCCCTGGTTTACGCGGTTGCAGTTAACACAGGGTTGATGCTCTAGGATTGAATATTTTTGAATCTAAAATCAAGATGAATGAATTCGCCCTGTGCCCGTCCCACTCCCCATTCTAGTCCCTCCAGTGCCGGTGATATCTAGTACCGGCTTCACTTTTATGGGATTCTATGTTGTGGATGCTGAGATTTTTACCCACGAGTACGACGACGCCATTCCTTCAGCACAATGCGGCGGCCGACAGAAGCTTTTCCTTGGCTTTTGCTTATTACATAAAGTAGATGATATTAAGTAAGAGAAAACGGAGGGGGAGGAGGAGGTGGGAGGACGTTGATAAGGACGTCACGCTGTGGGGATGCTTTTCATCAGCAGGTAACAGGCATCTTATTAAAGACCACAAGGAGAACAAGTGGAGCAAAGAAAATGAAATAGTCTTCAGAGCAAAAAAAAAAAAAGAAAAACGCATTGAAATTCTGCAGAAAAAACATTCGCATCAGCGAGTTGAAAAAACTTAAGATTGCAGGAAATGCATCTTTTGGCACAGAGGACAATCCCGCACCAGGGGAAAAGGCAACAATGGAAGGACTAGAGGGCAAAATAATGTAGCCCCTCTGGAAAAAAACCTTGTTCCTTAAAGGACCACTACCACCAAAAAATGAAATGTCCTTAGTGTTTATTTTAAGAAAATATTTTCCTCTATATGTGTCACTGGGTGCATCCATTGTGTGATATTTTCCTCTATATGTGTCACTGGGTGCATCCATTGTGTGATATTTTCCTCTATATGTGTCACTGGGTGCATCCATTGTGTGATATTTTCCTCTATATGTGTCACAGGGTGCATCCATTGTGTGATATTTTCCTCTATATGTGTCACTGGGTGCATCCATTGTGTGATATTTTCCTCTATATGTGTCACAGGGTGCATCCATTGTGTGATATTTTCCTCTATATGTGTCACTGGGTGCATCCATTGTGTGATATTTTCCTCTATATGTGTCACAGGGTGCATCCATTGTGTGATATTTTCCTCTATATGTGTCACTGGGTGCATCCATTGTGTGATATTTTCCTCTCTATGTGTCACTGGGTGCATCCATTGTGTGATATTTTCCTCTATATGTGTCACTGGGTGCATCCATTGTGTGATATTTTCCTCTATATGTGTCACTGGGTGCATCCATTGTGTGATATTTTCCTCTATATGTGTCACAGGGTGCATCCATTGTGTGATATTTTCCTCTATATGTGTCACTGGGTGCATCCATTGTGTGATATTTTCCTCTCTATGTGTCCCTGGGTGCATCCATTGTGTGATATTTTCCTCCTATATGTGTCCCTGGGTGCATCCATTGTGTGATATTTTCCTCTATATGTGTCACAGGGTGCATCCATTGTGTGATATTTTCCTCTATATGTGTCACTGGGTGCATCCATTGTGTGACATTTTCCTCTGTCACAGGGTGCATCCATTGTGTGATATTTTCCTCCTATATGTGTCACTGGGTGCATCCATTGTGTGATATTTTCCTCTATATGTGTCACTGGGTGCATCAGTTGTGTGATATTTTGTGTTGTAAACCTCCCCCCCCCCACACGGTGTGGCTTTGGCCATAGAATGGAGTGAATGGGTCAGTCACTGACTCACAACATTGTATTGTGTGGGATGTATTCAAAGGAGGGGTAGATTAGAAGTCTTTTAAGCTCCCTGTTATATCTCGTTCAGCTGCCAGCTCTCATCTCAGTTAGCCTGGACATCACAATACACCCCCTTCTGCTTTATCTAAACATACACTTCACCTCATTAACTGTTGAATACTGTAAAAGATAAGCCACAGTAGTAATGTAAAACGTTTGCACAGATTTTGATAAATGTTGCCTCATGGGAAAAATCCACAAAATGGAAACAGGAGATAAAAATCTTACCTTTTTCAAGAAATTACTTCAAAACAGAAAAAAGAAACAGCAGCTTGTGTTTTATAATGTGGTTTTGTTTGTAATGCACAAGTAATCTAGTTTCAGCTTATGTACGTGGTAATGTCCCTTTAAGGGAGTGAACGCAGAGACCCAAGTGAAACGATAAAGCATCATGGGCTGAAACCCCAAACCAGTCACTTGGCATCAATCTAAAAAAATGTGTAAAAAGGTTTCCGCGAAGAATTGTGTCTTTTACCAAATAGGTAGGCGAGGATGAGGGTTGAACACTTATTCAAGGGAAACTGGGTTTTTTTTTTCTCTTTTAATTTTTCTTAAATGGAATTTTCGAAGAAAAAGCTATTTTTTTTCCTGAGTAATACATCGGGTTTTTTTTAAAATAAAAGGGGGAGTACCAAACTCTGTAGCAGTGCAGACACCCAGTAAAACTGCAAATCCCAAGCTGCTTTGCAAGCATTCACACAAGTAAGACATCCTAGGAGTTGCCGTTCAAGAGCATCCTAGGTTCCACCTTTGGGATGAGAATACGTGACGTCTGATTGGCTCAGTAATTTCCTGGTTTTTGATTTTGCTACTCCGAGTTCCTTTGGAGAAAAGGCACAATTTACTTGCGAGGGTAACTATGCATCCAGAACGCTGCTCTAACATGACATGTGAATATATGTAATCCCGGGGTACGATGGAATGAATTGGGGTCCTGCATAATCTGGCAGAGTATCGTATATAAGATTAGGGGAGGGGAGGGGGGTGAATGATAAGTGCTTTGACGGGTCTGAACTGTAGATTTTAGATCTCATACCAGTAACATTCCCTCCTCTCTCTCTCAGGTCTGGCTGTAAAACCATCACCTGCATTTTCTACGGTTGCCTTCTGACCGGCACGTGTTCTATACTTCCTGCAGCTCTGCAAACCTCTCTACGCCTACGTTCACCTCTCCCAACTGCAGCCCCCCGCACGCAATCCTCGCTCCACTCACAGGTTTTAAACCCTGCAGTACACTCCGTCTCCCACCAGCCACTTTCGCCCCTGCACACGTCTTCTCTACCAGTGATGCAGTCTGGGAATTTGCCTCCAAAGATCACGTACTTCCAACACAGGACCACTCAGCAACCTCAACCCCATCCGATAGCCAGGAGGAGCAAACGGCAGTCCGCTGCTGCCAGTTTGCTCTTTCCCGCTCCGCTGGAAGGTGCAGCGCCTCCGTCCCAATATCCATGGGCCATATTGTGGGGTCCCACAGTATCTGATGAGGATGGGATAGCCCTGAGCTCAGCTTCGTCTACATCTCGCCCTGGTTTTTATCCTGAGGGCGATCACCACGAGGAACCTGCGCGGGGGCTGGACTTAAGAGGGGCACCCTCAACTCTGAGACCACCTATCTACTCTCCGAATGAAGAAGGTGAGCATCTCCTCCCTGAAGAACGTCACATGTCAGTGTACTTCACACCATCTCACTATGCTTTTCGTGCCGCTTTTATTTACAGGGACCGACCCTCAGTTGTACGTGACAATCGTCATCTCGGTGCTCATCGTGTTGGTGGCTACTGGCATAATCATCAAATTTTGGTGAGAGCAAACCCTAAAAGGCTCCATTACTCTACCGGGGGGGGGGGGTTGAGCAAAATGCATGCATAGTATATTACCTTGCAATTCAGTCAACTGCACATGGTGCAGGATGGTGAGGTTACACATGGTGCAGGATGGTGAGGTTACACATGGTGCAGGATGGTGAGGTTACACATGGTGCAGGATGGTGAGGTTACACATGGTGCAGGATGGTGAGGTTACACATGGTGCAGGATGTGAGGTTACACATGGTGCAGGATGTGAGGTTACACATGGTGCAGGATGGTGAGGTTACACATGGTGCAGGATGGGGAGGTTACACATGGTGCAGGATGGTGAGGCTACACATGGTGCAGGATGGTGAGGCTACACATGGTGCAGGATGGTGAGGCTACACATGGTGCAGGATGGTGAGGCTACACATGGTGCAGGATGGTGAGGTTATACATGGTGCAGGATGGTGAGGTTACACATGGTGCAGGAGAGTTATTTTACGCTGGGTGTAGGATGGTGAGGTTACACATGGTGCAGGAGAGTTATTTTACACTGGGTGTAGGATAGTGAGGTTACACATGGTGCAGGAGAGTTATTTTACGCTGGGTGTAGGATAGTGAGGTTACACATGGTGCAGGAGAGTTATTTTACACTGGGTGTAGGATGGTGAGGTTACACATGGTGCAGGATGGTGAGGTTATACATGGTGCAGGAGAGTTATTTTACGCTGGGTGTAGGATAGTGAGGTTACACATGGTGCAGGAAAGTTATTTTACACTGGGTGTAGGATAGTGAGGTTACACATGGAGCAGGAGAGTTATTTTACGCTGGGTGTAGGATGTGAGGTTACACATGGTGCAGGAGAGTTATTTTACGCTGGGTGTAGGATAGTGAGGTTACACATGGTGCAGGAGAGTTATTTTACACTGGGTGTAGGATGGTGAGGTTACACATGGTGCAGGAGAGTTATTTTACACTGGGTGTAGGATAGTGAGGTTACACATGGTGCAGGAGAGTTATTTTACACTGGGTGTAGGATAGTGAGGTTACACATGGAGCAGGAGAGTTATTTTACGCTGGGTGTAGGATGGTGAGGTTACACAGTGTATAAAATGGTGTAGATATTAATGGGGCTGGGTGGGGGTTACATATGAAGTAGGACAGTGACGTAACACAATGTGTAGCGTCAGGACGGTGAGGTTATTGTGGAAATCATGTGATCATATTGCAGTTGTGATCGGAGACAGAGAAGGAGGCGCCACCGCACTGAGCGATGTCCCTTACCGGAGGAAGGAAGCCTGCAGCCCCTCACTGACATGTCACCAGACACCGACATCACAGGACTCCAACCTCTCAAACTCGGGGACTTCAAGAGCGGAAATGATGAAAGAGGAGGCCCTTACAGAGCCAACAAGTGAGGGAAACCGTGTACTGCGAGCTTAACAACATGAGTGGGGATTAGGCCAAACCCTAGTTATTAGGACCTTCTGTTTCAACTCATTTCTTTGTCTTTTGGGTGTCACCAGAGAAGGTGCAGACCCTGGGAATTCCATGGATGAGCAGGATATTCCGATTTCCTCCTTTTCCATCGTTTATTGCACTAGCTCTGTACAGATAATTTCATGCTGGGCTATAGCAGCGACCTAACAAAATAACATTGTTTCACCGTGAAATGCTGCTTCTCGCTCATTTGTCAAAACGCCCGACGTTCTCCAGAGATTCCAAGGTCTAACCTCCTATCCGTTTTTCTTGACTTTTTAAGTATTTCACATTGTGTCATTTCCAGGGAATCCAGGCTTTAAAATCTGGCCATTAAATCACGAATCCGAGCCTGCTCTGGTTATTCTCTACGTCGGTTTGTATGCCAGCCCTTCATTTTGACTGCCACTTCTTTAAGAAGTCACCTCTACTACAGGAGGTCCATCTATTAATCACTAGTTCAGGGGTTGGCAGCCTTGGCTCTCCAGATGCTTTGGAACTACATCTCCCGTGATGCTCAGCCACTCCTCATTAGCATGGTTGAACCTCCTGGGAAACGTAGTTCCAAAACATCTAGGGGAGCCAAGGTTGTTGACCTCTGAACTAGACCCTGGAGGGGGGTCTATAAAGCCAGGAATACTCTCTGTGACTCCCAGCCAGTCATCTAATGCCCATTGTCCATGGCTCCATACACTTTGCCTCTTGGTTACGGTTATTAATCGGTCTATAATCCCCTCCCCAGCCTGTCTTTGTGACGGCCAGTCACATCCGGACATTCTCCATGACTTTCCAAGAATTATTTCCCAGCTGTTCTCCATTATTTCCAGTTAATGTCCATATGGACAATGTGGCATTATCCTCCACTGCCACCATCCCTAACCTTCTCCTCCATCTTTTATATCTTAGGATCCCTCTGGGGACAATGTGAGTGGGCTAATAAAATCGAATAAAAACGGCACACAAGCTGACAGGCGAAAGAACTTCCACCCGGAAAGGGGGCAATACCCTCAGAATCCTTCATTTTGGATTAACGTACGCGTCTAGGGCTGGACCACCCCCCCCCCCGAGAGGCGGGGGGAGGACACGCAATGACTAATCTAACGTCCAGACGAGAGCGGCCAAGCCAAGGAAACCAAGAGGAGACTCTGGATGAACCCCGTCAGCACATGTATGACATCACTTCTGTTTCTAGCGAGGTTACACACATCTGTACATAACTGTGCGTGCACATACATGTGTATCGAGAGGATAATAATAGCACTTAACCACTGGCCTATTGTGTCTATATATAAGTGTTAAGAGATATACTAACTGTACGAGTTTGACTCCGACTGAACAGCGTGACAAAGGGCTTCAAACCATGACTGTTTGTATGTCTGCACCGACAGGAACACTCGGCTTTTGGTGTATATAAATATATCCGCATATGATCCTGTGTTTCAACAGTTTTATTTTTTAATAAAATAATAATGTTTGAGTGTAAATTAAGTAAACAGCTTAATGCGCTTTCTATACCAGGACGCACCACTGCCAGCCTGGCGTCTCTCGCTGGTATGGGGCTGGCGCCGGGTTCTCCTCCCACAGATCTGCCTCTGCAAAACATGAAACCATCCGTTACACACCGCACGTTCTCAGCCTGGTCTGTGCGTTAGTCATTGCGCGTTCCCAGACGAAGCTATTCCGGTCCGAGTTGATGTTTTCGGGTTCTCCACGGGATTATGATCTTTGTGGAGGTCAGCAGATGCTCTCAATCTATAAACAAGGGGTTGTTCAGAAAGAGACGGTGTTTGCCGAAGTTGAAAAACACTGTTGAGGATCCTTATTGCAGCAACGGCAACAAACGCCAGCGCTTCACAAAAGTAGAATCCGTCTGAGAAGCTCCAGCACTTGTTCTTGCTGCAACATCAGTAATTTTCAACGGTGTTTAGAACTTCGGCAAGTCCATAGTCTAGTGCTTGGTTCACGGGGTGACCATGGACCAGCAGTTAGTGTGGGTCATAGGGTGCTCCACGTCTATACCAGTCAGGGTGAGCGTGTCATAAGGCGCCCCCACCTATCTGTTTAGTGAATATAGCTTAAGCGGTGGCCCCGAATTGGGGGCTTTCTTCTATTCTCGGATGAATTTAGGGGTTTGCACACATGCATGACTACCAGGGATGCCATTAGAAATCTCGGGGCCCCTTTCTGAACCACTGGATGGAGCCCCGTTTCCTCAGCTGCCCCTTTCAGTAACCAATTAAAAACAAAACATTTTGCCTCCTCTTCTGCTTACCTGAAAGTTCGGTGCTCTCTCGTTTGGTGCCCTTTCGGCGAGTTCAATTCGCTGACCCTGCTATGAATTCAGCATTCCCCACAGGGTCCCCGAAGTGTGCCGAAGGGATCCGCCGAACAGATCATCGAATGCAGCCAAACAGACTGCCGAACGCACCCGCAGCCCATTGAGCGGAGCCGACGATCCGCAAGACAGACCGTCAAACGCAGCCGACGATCCACCAAACAGATTGCCGAATGCACCCGCAGCCTGCCGAACGTAGCCAACGATCCGCCTGACAGACCACCGAACGCAGACAACGATCCAAACAGACCGCTGAACGCACCCGCAGAACGAAGCCGACTGTCTGCCGGACAGACCATCGAACGCAGTCAACGATCCAAACAGGCCACCGAGCGCACCCGCAGCCTACCGACGATCAGCCGACGGAAAAAAGGCAATCAGCTGCCTTTTTTAAAAAAGGGGGTTTAAAACAAAAAAAATGCATGAAAATAATTAAATAAGGTCCTATGAGTAACAATAAAAAGAACGGTTACAGAATTAAAAAAAAAAAAAATCCCCATTAAAAACAAAAAAAATGGGAATCAAAAATTTTACCGAAAAAATCCACAAAAATGCCTAAAAAAAAAATTCTAAAATATAAATTTGGTGAATAGATTAACCATTACTTATGGGGCCTTTCATTGCTGCCAAATTGCAGCGATCTGAGGCAAATTGCACCGTATTTTGCTTGCCAGCTTTCTGAATAGACGAAATGCCACTAAATTGCACCAGTCGGTGCAATTCGGCAGCAAGTTGGATAGTCTTTGAATAACCCCTTTAGTTTGGGTTCGGTTCCAGGACCTGCTGTAACACATCTGCGATGATTGTTTTGTATCCCGGCTCCTTCCTCTCATCTGCTCGAGCGCCACATTTCACCGGCATTATGGACAGAAAAGGTAAACCGGAGGAAAGTTGGGAACTAGACATATTAGTTATTTTCTCACCGTCGTCGTCGTCATCGGTGTCTGGCGCGGCGTTAAGGAAATCCGAACAAAACTGCAGCCGGACCAGGTTTCTGAAACAAAAATATGAGACGTGTTATCAAATGGATACAGAGACATTAAAGCAGCATCACCCACCCCAAAGAAGCAGACATCCCACAGGCAGGGAAGACACACACACACACACACGACGACGACACTCCCGTCCATATACAGAATCAGCGCGGGTTCCCCAGCTCTCTGTATAAACAGAATTCGGAGGTTTAGCCATCCCTTATACACACACACCCCTGTCAAAATGTGTACGTTAGGAGAGAGTGTGGTGACCATTGGTGACAGAAGAAGCACTTACACATCCTGCGCCATCATCATCTTCTTCTTCGGCTGCTCCTGCCATAGCAGCAGCTCTCTGCCTCCGGTCACCCAACAGCAAAGACCTGAACGACTGCGAGAGACGGCGAGACACAGGATCCGCGGAGCGTCAGGATGAGAGAGCGTTCCCAGGTAATCACCGGTTTTCGCAGAACGTACTACACACAGGGGCAAAGAGCAGACAGTATCACTGAGCCATAAACCCTGCATAGTGTGCCAGCCTGAGCCAGATGGCACATCGCCCCAAGGTGGGCAACCACAGGGTTAAGTCAGAGAGAGGAATAACCCCGGCCAGCCAATCTATCTGCCATCTGAGCTGTGATCGCAGTGTGTCAGAGTGAAAGGTGTACCCACTTCACAAGTATATGTGTGTTGGTTTGAGTGATCAGTCGAATCAGTGTGATAATATGAGGTGTCTGCACAATGTGCCAACCTGAGATAAAGATATGCTCTACTAACCGACCACAGTGTACCAGCCCAAGATAAACATTTACACAGTAGCAGATGACAGTGTGCCAGCCAAGTCAACTAGTGAGGGATAACTTCATCTCAAAGCATGCCAGTCTAAGAAACGTATCCCTCACTAGCTGACCACAGCGTGCCAGTCTGGGAAACGTATGCCTCACTAGCTGACCACAGCGTGCCAGTCTGAGAAACGTATGCCTCACTAGCTGACCACAGCGTGCCAGTCTGAGAAACGTATCCCTCACTAGCTGACCACAGCGTGCCAGTCTGCGATACGTATGCCTCACTAGCTGACCACAGCATGCCAGTCTGAGAAACATATGCCTCACTAGCTGACCACAGCGTGCCAATCTGAGAAACGTATGCCTCACTAGCTGACCACAGCTGCCAGTCTGAACTAGGTACCACTCACAAGCTTTACCTGTCTCACATTGGGTATAAGAGCAGCTAATCAGAGAATGATCATCTAAATCCCCTCTTTTCTTCCAGGCCAACAAATCCTCCCATTCATAACCTGTCGCATAGAAAAATGGAAGGGACAATGCAATACAAACCGTTTAAGTACCCATGTCCCTGGTCAACGTTGAAGCCAGAGGCAACAAGGAGATCATCAGATGTGACGGCCACTGCATCAACAAACCCAGTGCCAGACGTGTGATTAGACAGACGGGCAAGAAAATCTATTAGGGAAAAACCAGATAATGCATGTCAGGAAGAAGAAACATCGATGCTACTTATAGTTCCAAGACTGCTTGCACCGTGCATGTACATTGTGATTGCAGATACAATTACAACACCACAACGCCGTAACTAACTGCAGGAGGACCATGTTGCAGATATAGAACGCTAGTAATAGGTAACCAGGTGATGCACAGCGAGGGGTGGCGAGATGGGGTATCGCTGTGGCAACAGGTCCTCCCTGAAATAGCTTTTATTATTTTGAGCTTGGATAATACACACACACACACGACAAACCAAGGGGAGATCTCTCCATTACACAGATCCCACCATCTCAAAACTCACACAATTTAAATAAAATCTTTAAATTGCTAAAAATAAACAGATTTTTAACCATTTAACTGATGATGGGAATCTAGTTCACAAAATAAGGTCATATCTTGCTTAAACCTGTCACAACACCAATGTATCCCATCAATAAGACCGTACGTTGTGACCATATTTCGCGAACAAAAATTCCCAAAATCTGTTATCCGAGTTATATGGTTAAAAATCAGTTAAAAGCTTTAAATTTATAAAAACAAACTTAAAATTTTGTGAGCTGCGTCACGCTTAGCGGTGAAATGCTGTCAGTCGAGAAGCACTTCTTTTCACAGTGTGTGATCAGTCATTTGAGATAAAGCATCATGAACTGTGGATGCAGGAAGACTGAGAAATGAACCCACAAAATGACACTGGAAAAATCCCTGTGTCTACTCGCGAAACCATGTCAACAGTGCAGAATATTTTAAAGGGCCACTACCACCAATAAATGTAATGTCCTTATTGTGTTTATGTGATGTTACTGATATCTTACATGTACTTTGTTTTTCTCTCGGTTGTTTAGTTAAGAAAATATTTTCCTCTATATGTGTCACTGGGTGCATCCATTGTGTGATATTTTCCTCTATATGTGTCACTGGGTGCATCCATTGTGTGATATTTTCCTCTATATGTGTCACTGGGTGCATCCATTGTGTGATATTTTCCTCTATATGTGTCACTGGGTGCATCCATTGTGTGATATTTTCCTCTATATATGTGTCACTGGGTGCATCCATTGTGTGATATTATGTGTTGCAACCTGCTTCCCCCCCCCCCCCCTCACAGTATCGTTCCATCACTTATTCCTCACTGTGTGGCTCCGGTCATAGAATGAAGTGAATGGGTCAATCACCATCTCACATCATTGTATTGTGTGGGATGTATTCAAAGGACATCACCAGGGGGTAGATTAGAAGACTTTTAAGCTCCCTGTCAGCTCTTTTCTTGGACAATAGATCCCCTGCTGCCTTACATAAACATGCCCTCCTCCACCTCATTAACTGTTAAATACTGTATAAGATAAAGCACAGCCACAAAGTAAAATTTTGCATAGATTTTGGTAAATGTTGCATCATGGGAAATATCCACAAAATGGAAACCAGAGATAAAAAAAAACACTCAATTTATTCTTCCTTTTTACATGCAATCACTTAAAAATTTTTTTAAAAAAAATGCAGCATGTACCCCTTTAAAAGGTTAAATATTACTGTTGCAGAACTAAACGTCGACCAAAAAGTAAATGTATAAAAACATGCCATTTCATCATACCTTGTTGCCACGTAACAGCTTTCAGACACACGCCTTGATTGGCTACGTAAGCGGTCTCTCCAATCACGCAGATGGAGCGCAGTCCTTGCAAAGACGGCGTCAAGTCATCGCTCGAGTGTATGAGACTCAGAGACCCAGGCGGAGAGAACTTCCAGACTTTCAGGGAGCCACAGGAAGACCCAGAGAAGAGCAATCCGGAGCGCAACTAAAATGAAAAGGTAGCATGGCATCTCCTCTGCTCTGCAAATTCAGACCCATTCCTGTGAGTGTCCCTGAGCCCCTGCTCACCTGCAAAGCCGTCACTCTGTCTTCATAAGCCAACTGTGAATGCACATTCTGCTTCGTTCGCAGATCCCAGATCTCAATCTTCCCTCCGTCTAAAATACAGGACACGTGACATGGCAGACATCTTTAAAAAACAAATTTGAGAGAAATAAACCACACTAAAATGGCAGAACCAAAACACGATGCAAATAAAAACTATTTATAGCAGAATATTATTATTATACACAATATGACCGCAGTAATTAAATCCAGAAATAAAGAAAAACATAAAATATATACAGCAATATTAGGAGTATCAAAGCGCACATTTGGGCATTATTCAGAAAAAAGGAAAACCCAAAGTCAAATGAGCATCATAAGAAAGAGCGGAAATAAAAAACATGCAAGCAACATATATAGCACATGGACAAAAATAACAAACCACAAAGAGACGTCTGAGGGAACCCGGCATTTCAGCGCAACCATCAGGGTTATTCAAAGAGATCCGAATGGCTGCCGAAAGGGAACCGAATGCTGAAAATCAGGGTTCGGTTCCCTTTCTTGGCCATTCGGCTATCCAGAGAGCAGGCAATTCGCCAAATCCTGGCGAATTGCCTGAACATACGGTGCCTGTTCGGTGCCTGTTGGAGGGCAGTGAAATCCCCCATAGAGAAGCAATGCTTTGTCTATTCAGAGAACACAAACCAGCAGTGAAAAGTTCCCGAAATGCCCTGCCATTCGGGGGTTTAATTCGGCAAGTTTATTCAGGAGAATCCCATAGGCTTCAATGTTAAGAATATTCCCGTTTTAATTCAATATCTAATAAACCATTCATTATAATATTCTGCCGTAAAGAGTCTCTTTATTTATAGATTTTTTTAGGATCTTTTAAGCATTTCTCAGGATTTTTTTTAACTTTATTTTTCTGTAACAGCCCTTTTTATTATCATTCATTGGATCATATATAAATTTCAGACATTTTCGCTCAGTAGTTTCTTTGCAAACAGCGTTTCACTTTTCAAACATTCAAGCAAACTGTTTTGCTAATTTATTCACTGCATTCGTCTGCGGTGTCGGCCTTTTCCGGCGGCTGCTCTGCGTGTGATAGGCTCCTGCTTGGGTTTTTCCGGCAGGTTAATCCAGATGTTTTTGCAGGTTTCGGTGTGCCTTAGCCCTCGTTTTGCGGTGCGTTTTCGGTGTGCATTCGCCGGGTTATGCGGTGAGTTTTCGGCAGGTTTGCGGCGACTTTTCCATGCAATTCGGGGACCCTGTGGTGCTTGCTGAATACACCGCAGGGGTTGCCGAAATGAGATCGCCAAATCGAATTGAAGAGAACGAAAAGTCACCGAACATGCAGTGGTTTTTTGATTCTCTTTGAATAACCCTGCATGTCTTTCTCGAGTGTGGTTGCGATATATATATATACATACTGCGGTAACGGTAACGCGCTCCTCATGCCTGTGTTGCTCTAAGTGATGTCGGAATCCTCCCTCGATCTTAATCCGTAATATTACAAACCAAGAATGGTACCACTCACCTGACCCAGATATCACAAGCTGTGTTTTGGGGACATTCACGAGGGACGTAACCTCAGAGTAAGTGTAAACGCTGAAAAGCGGTCGACCTGACAGGACAAAAAAAAACATGTATTATGATGACTGTGAGTAGGTGACATCTCATCTGCATCCCATTCTCAGCTCTGTACTGGTGTCGCCAGCTAAATCACAACCCCTTCTGCACACCCTGTCCCCAAAACTGCTCCCAGCAGCCACCATTTACCTCATTCAGATCACCATCGCATGAACTAGAAGACAACACCACGCGCTGCACTTCAATCTCATACTCGGATTTCCGTAGCCTCCCCACATCCATCATAACCGTCTTTCATTCTACACCCGTGAAGCCCCCCTTTCTTTATCCCGATCACCTGTTGTCAAACTCCACACTATGATGCTGCAGTCGGATGATCCACTTGCCACAAACTCTTCGTCAGGCGGCCAGATATCCGGGTCTGAAGGACAGCACAGAACATTCAGAATCCATCTACGCGTTAGTGCTCATCCTCCAACATTGCTCATCCGAATCCTCTTACCTAACGTCTCGCCTCCAAGAGAAAGGAGTGTCAGCGAGGTGACCGCTCCAGTGTGACCACACAGCGTCCTCTGCTCTGAGCAAGACGGGATATCCCAAACGCGGACAGAAGTGTCCCAACTGACGCGGAATGAATTCAGTAAAACCGATTAAAAGGGTGGGTGATGGACGGGACCGGTGACCGGCACACAGGAGAAAAAGAAGTACAAGATCAATACGAAAAAGAAGGAGTAAGTCGTTGAGAGGAGGGAGACGTGAGAAAGACAAGGACACACGGGGAATATGACAGACATAGAAGACATAACATTTATTGAAACTCAAAATTCTAAATAATAAACCGTTTATTCCTTTAATCCATAGTAAAAAATCTATTTATTGATTTTATTTTTTTTAGTATCTTTTAGGCATTTTTCATAAACAGCAATTTTTCCTTTTTTTTTTCTGTAACAGCCCTTTTTATTATCATTCATAGGATCTTGTATGTTAATTCCAGACATTTTCGTTCAGTAGTTCTTTTTAAAACAGCAGGCGACAGTTTTGCGGCAGCATTCGGTTCGCCGATTCCCTGCACTTCAGGGACCCTATAATGAATTCACCGAGGAAATTTGATTCCCCAAAGTGCGGGGAACAACAGAACAATGAAATGTCTGCATCATTTCGGTGCTCTGGGAATATCCTCTTTGTGGGTTTTTTTTGGCCACCCCCTGGAAAGTGCCAGCCTAGGCCTTGCCCACCCAGGACATACTTGAAAATGAGAGAATTCTCAATGTATCCTTCCTGGTAAAATATACCTAGGGGGTAGTGTCACCCGGTGCGGTCCGCCCCCCTAGCGACGCCCCTGGCCTTAATTAGGAGGTATGGCTGTATATTCAACAATAATCACCACAAGGTCACCAAACCACCATATCTATATAGGCCAGTGGTTCCCAACCGCAGTCCTCAGGTTCCCCCCAACAGGCCAGGTTTGCAGGATATCTGAAGCGCAGCACAGGTGATATGATTTGTTGCTCAGTGATTGCAGGATTCAGTCTGCATTTCCCTCAAAGGTAATCCTTAAAACCTGGCCTGTTAGGGGGACTTGAGGACCAGGGTTGGGAACCACTGATCTAGAGGGTCCTGTACTCCATGCAGCTGCCCAAGCGTAGCTGAAGTATGAATGCAGGACTACTTTCTGTGATTTTTAACTTGTCATGTGAAAAAGGAACCAGAAAGGAACCTTATAGCAGGGAATCGCTGGCTAATGAAGCAAAAGCACGAGTTCGCCATAAAGTGCTAAGAGAGATGCTCCCCAGGGCCGAACAAACCACCCTGCACGACTCACCTCCCAGAGATAAGCGACGTGCCGTGAATGAGCACACATGTCACCAGGTCGCTGTGTCCTTCCAAATGATGAACAAGGAATGCTGAGCTTTGCAAAGGCGATGTCTCTAAGGGGAAGGCCGAGGGTCAAAACACATTTACGCTCAGATGAAGGAAAGGCGTCAGTAGAGAAGTACAGAAAAGACATGATCGACAAAGAAGGAGTAAGGAATAAAAAAATAAAAGATAATTATACTCAAAAGTTGGGAAAATTCTGCTTAAAAAGAAAAGTAAATGACAGACGAGTAGAATAAGAGACTATGGGCTCTATTACATTCTCCGCGCAAATTCGTACGCCCAGCACAATTTTTTGGCGTGCAGCATTAAACGTTGACGCGCGTTAACTAACGCAGGTATTACGATCCGAGCGCATTTTTTCATCAGTCAAAAAATATTGCGCATAAAAAAGACGTGCAAAAACGTGCGCAAATTAATGCTGCGCGCAGAAACCGGTGTGCGGACTGTTTTTTCACGCGATTCAGCCGATCAGAATTAAGAAGCACAACTGTCTCCCGTTCAGTTTTTGCGCCTGTCAAAATCAATCTGAGTATATATGCTGCAGCAATAAAAAAAAATAAATAAAAAAAAATAATAATAATAAAAAAAAAAAACACGCACTATCAGGGTTATCCAAAGAGATTTGAATTGCTTGAGAAAGGTAACCGAACGCTGAAAATCAGCGTTCGGTTACCTTTCTTGGCCATTCGGCTATCCAGAGAGCAGGCAATTCGCCAAATCCTGTCGAATTGCCTGAACATACGGTGCCTGTTCGGTCCCTGTTCGAGGGCAGTGAAATCCCCATGAAAAAGCACTGCTTCGGCTATTCAGAGAACACAAACCAGCAGTGAAAGGTTCCCCTAATGCCCTGCCATTCAGTGGTTTAATTCGGCAGGTTTATTCAGGAGAATCCCATAGGCTTCAATGTTAAAAATATTCCCGTTTTAATTCAATATCTAATAAACCGTTCATTATAAAATTCTGCAGCAAAAAGTCTCTTTATTTATAGATTTTTTAGGATACTTTAAGCATTTTTCTGAATTTTTTTAAAAAAAATTAAAAGTCCGATTTTTTTTTTTTTTTTTTTTCAGTTTGCTTATTTTTTTTGTAACAGCCCTCTTTATTATCATTCCCTGGACCTCCTGTGAAAATTTCAGACATTTTCGCTCAGTAGTTTCTTTGCAAACAGCGTTTCTTTTTCCCAGATTCATACAAATGGTTTTTCTAATTTATTCACTGCCTCCTCTACGTCACAGCTGCTTCGGCTCTGTGTGATTCGGCTCCTGTTCGGCTCCTGTTCGGCTCCTCTTCGAAGGTTAATCCAGATGTTTTTGCTTGTTTTCATAGTGCATTCGGTTAGTTTTCGTCAGGTTGTCGGCAGCTTTTCCCTGCAATTCGGGGACCCTGTGGTGTTTGCTGAATACACCGCAGGGTCACCGAAATGCAATCGGCAAAAGGAACCGAATTGAAGAGAACGAAAAGTCACCGAACGTGCGGTGACTTTTCGAATCTCTTTGGATAACCCTGAACGTCTCCATTTTATTGTTTGGGTATGTGTAGAATAGAAACATACAGGGTTATCCAAAGAGATTCGAAAAGTCACCGCACGTTCGGTGACTTTTCGTTCTCTTCAATTCGGTTCCTTTTGCCGATTGCATTTCGGTGACCCTGCGGTGTATTCAGCAAAGAGCACAGGGTCCCCGAATTGCAGGGAAAAGCTGCCGAAAACCTGACGAAAACTAACCGAATGCACGCTGAAAACAAGCAAAAACATCTGGATTAACCTTCGAAAAAACCGAACATGAGCCGAACAGGAGCCGAACAGGAGCCGAAAATGAGCCGAATCACACAGAGCCGAAGCAGCTGTGACGTAGAGGAGGCAGTGAATAAATTAGAAAAACCATTTGTATGAATCTGGGAAAAAGAAACGCTGTTTGCAAAGAAACTACTGAGCGAAAATGTCTGAAATTTTCACAGGAGGTCCAGGGAATGATAATAAAGAGGGCTGTTACAAAAAAAATAAGTAAACTGAAAAAAAAGAAAAAAAAAAATCGGACTTTTTAAAAAAAATAAAAAAAATCTGAAAAATGCTTAAAGTATCCTAAAAAATCTATAAATAAAGAGACTTTTTGCTGCAGAATTTTATAATGAACGGTTTATTAGATATTGAATTAAAACGGGAATATTTTTAACATTGAAGCCTATGGGATTCTCCTGAATAAACCTGCCGAATTAAACCACCGAATGGCAGGGCATTATGGGAACCTTTCACTGCTGGTTTGTGTTCTCTGAATAGACGAAGCAGTGCATTTTCATGGGGATTTCACTGCCCTCGAACAGGAACCGAACAGGCACCGTATGTTCAGGCAATTCGCCAGGATTTGGCGAACTGCCTGCTCTCTGGATAGCCGAATGGCCAGGAAAGGTAACCGAACGCTGATTTTCAGCATTCGGTTACCTTTCTCAAGCAATTCGGATCTCTTTGGATAACCCTGATAGAAAAATGTCGGCAGATAAGAACCTTTCGGCCCATCTAGTCTGCCCAATTACATGGATACTTTACCTGGATTTATCTTTTGTTTAGGATAGCCTTATGCCTATCCCATGCCTGCTTAAATTCAATTACTGTTTTGGCCTCTACCACTTCTACTGGAAGACTGTTCCATGTATCCACCACCCTCTCAGTAAAATAATGCTTCCTGATGTTACTTTTAAATCTTTGCCCCTCTAATCTAAGACTATGTCCTCTTGTTTTGCTATTTTGTTTCCTTTCAAATATACTCCCTTCCTCTACCTTGTGGATTCCCTTTACGTATTTAAATGTTTCTATCATATCTCCTCTGTCTCGTCTTTTTTCCAAGCTGTACATGTTAAGATCATTAAGCCTTTCCTGGTAACTTTTCTCCTTCAAGCCGTACACCATTTTAGTAGCCCTTCTCTGAACTCTCTCTAAGATGTCTATATCCTTCTGGAGATACGGTCTCCAGTACTGCACACAGTACTCCAAGTGAGGTCTCACCAGTGCTCTGTACAGTGGCATGAGCACTTCCCTTTTCCTACTGCTAATACCTCTCCCTACACAACCAAGCATTCTGCCAGCATTTCCAAGCATTCTGCCAGCATTTCCTGCTGCTCTATTACATTGACTACTTACCCTTAGATCCTCTGAAATAATAACCCCTAAATCCCAACCCTCAGATGTTGAGGTTAGGACTGTATCAAATATGTAATGTGTAACTATACTTTGCTGTATTTGGGTTCGGCCAGAACGTTCAGATTTGCTGTTACCACCAGCTTTTCAAAGACGTTAAAATTATGCGCACAAACGTAGTTCGTAAAAAGTCACGCATCGATTATAATACCAGCCGCGTACCAGCGCACAAACGCATTTGCGCTCACAATGTTAAGTATGGGATGCGCGCACAAACTTGCGCTCGCGCAGGGTAACTCGCGTTAGACGTCAACGCGCATTTTGTGCGCGAACATCGTAATTTGACGGTCAGCACAAAGGGTTTTTCCCCTCGCGTTAATGCGTTTTTGCGCACATTTTTGCCCAAACAATGTAATAGAGCCCTATATAGGCTGTTAGTGCACGGCCAGACGTCGTCTGCACTCCTGATTCGGCCGGGATCAGTCTAGCGGTAGTAAGAGTGGAAGGAACGTCCGTGAGAGTGGACGTTCCTTCCACTCTGTGGCCTATCTGGCCACCTCACTGAGTGCAATTAGTGCGCTCAGCGCTGCAAGGCTCGACCCTCCTATGGAGGATTGCGCTTTGAAGCCCCGTCGAACACGCGTCCTAGCGCTTTAACGGGGAGGCTTGTTGCACGGACGCAGCACGTTCGCTGTCGTGCAACAGCGTGTGGCAGGCCCCATCGCAAGGCACCTCAGTATGGCCGCACATGTTGCGCTCGTCTGACCTCAGCCTTCAGCGAGAAATATTAAAACCAAGCCAGAATAGATGGACCTAGGTTTGCCAGATCGGCCAAGTTTTCCTGGACACATATAATTTATTCATGCTGATGGGCATTGCATTAAAAATGCCACCCCGCAGCATGTAGAATCCATACGCTGCAAGTAAGAAATCATACAGGAATCCCAGGTGACCGGCCTTCATTTCCTGCAGCACATGAATCATACATTTTGCAGGGCAGCACTTTTCCCAGTGCTCTCCTTCTGTATGAAATAGTAATGTGTGTTCAGGAAAACATGGCCGATCTGGCAACCCTCGACGGACCGACAACATATAAACACCGTAGTAACTTTGCAAAGCCAGGATTACTAGTTTAAACATTCCTTAACCCCTTCACTACCAACAGAGACAATATCTGATCTGCAAGGTACTTCCTGCTGCCCCATATATTGAGTATAGTCGATATGATGTTCCACAGGAGCAATGCAAGGGAATTTATTTTACTGTAAACGAAATTGATTTGCATTTGGGCTGCAGAACGTGGCCCTAAAGTATTAGCAGTGTTAGACTTGATGCGCGAGGTGCCACCGCTTTACAAACCCAGATGGGGATGCGTATGAATGACATCTCTCCAGCTGATCCTGCACAGAGCCCGGAACTGTAGTAACTCCTTTTGGCCAGTAGATGGTGACATCTGCCTTCCAAATAGTTTGTTACAGTAAGGCAGGGATGTCCAAACTCCGACCCCCCAGATGTTCCTGAACTACAACTCCCAGAAACCTCTGACTGCATTAGACAGATGGAGAAGAATGGGAGTTGTAGTTCAGGGACATCTGGGGGGGGGGGGGGAACGGAGTTTGGCCATCCCTGCAGTAAGGGATACAATTGGAATATTCCAAAATATTTCTTACTGCATATTTAATCAAAAATGATTTTCCAATTAAAAAAAATAAATAATTCATCACTGGTTCCTGATCGTGGTTTTCTGGAAATATCACTTAGTAATGGACGGGGGTTTAAAAAAAAAGCAGTAAATGAAACATGTGATAGTGAGGACAACTTCAATTTTCCTACTTAACCCCTTCACTCCCAACTCGATTTTGCATTGTAATAGATTGAAAAGCACTCATTAGCATATCAAAACCCCATTCTCCCACCTTTTTAAAGCATGATTAGTGCGCCCCCTGTGGAGAAACAACATCCTTTGTTTTGTGCCCCTTTAACCACCGTGGAAAGAAATAAAACTTGCTACAAATAGCAGCCTTAAATCTCGCTGTAACAAAAAGGTTTAAACACTTTACTGCTGCATTACAGCAGCCCGGGGAGAGGGCAGAATACAGGGAGAGCTGTGCGGTCACTCGCTGCTGTACAGGGATAAGATTCACGGTTTTATAATGAGTGTAAATCCCTGTACAGTACAGATACAAGGTGTCGCTGTAATTGCCATACACAGGCATTATGCAGCACATACAGATACAAGGTGTCGCTGTAATTGCCATACGCAGGCATTATGCAGCACATACAGATACACGGTGTTGCTGTAATTGCCATACGCAGGCATTATGCAGCACATACAGATACACGGTGTTGCTGTAATTTCCATACACAGGCATTATGCAGCACATACAGATACAAGGTGTCGCTGTAATTGCCATACGCAGGCATTATGCAGCACATAGAGATACACGGTGTTGCTGTAATTTCCATACACAGGCATTATGCAGCACATACAGATACAAGGTGTTGCTGTAATTGCCATACACAGGCATTATGCAGCACATACAGATACAAGGTGTTGCTGTAATTGCCATACACAGGCATTATGCAGCACATACAGATACAAGGTGTTGCTGTAATTGCCATACACAGGCATTATGCAGCACATACAGATACAAGGTGTTACTGTAATTGCCATACACAGACATTAGGCAGCACATACAGATACAAGGTGTTACTGTAATTGCCATACACCGGCATTATGCAGCACATACAGATACAAGGTGTTGCTGTAATTGCCATACACAGGCATTATGCAGCACATACAGATACAAGGTGTTACTGTAATTGCCATACACTGGCATTATGCAGCACATACAGATATTGCATTGCTAATAATCTCATTATGATCACTACAAACCCCCATAAAGCAGGAGAGCAGAACATTTTATATTTGGCACAAAGGCCATTCCCGCCTGCATGCTGATAATGCAGACCCCATGTGAAATTGTGCAACATAAGGGACACCATCTAGGAGTTTAGAACCTTTCATCCCAGCAATATTTCTGTAAAGGAGAAATGAATACTGGTACATGAAAAATTCGCAAATTTACATTATTTACCTCAGAACAACACTCTGCGCAAACCTTCTATATTTCCAAATATTTAATTGTTCTCTTCGCTTCCCATGGTTCAAATAAATGTTATGACAAAAATAAAAATCAACAAAGTGTGCTGGGAAGTGAAGGGGTTAAGGTAACAGGTAAATATTATTTAAATGTAATCGTAATCAGTGTTATATTATTATACAATACTCTCAAAACAAACAATGTAAATAGCATCCCTTATTACACACATTGGAAAAAAACATTGTGAAATATCTCTTAAAATATATGTTTTTTAAAAAAAATTGTAACAGGCATATTGCGAAGGAGCACAAGAAAATCCTTTCCGTTTCAGTGATAACATATTTTTGAACCATCATGGTTATACCTGGAATCTTCAGTGTCTTTTTTGGGGCGCCATTCGTAGGAGGGGATTGTGGCTTCCTGCAAGTCAAACAAACATACAGAAAAAGGAATTAAAAAGGGCCTCGATACCAGACTCTATTCCCTAGTGAACGCTAGCGTTCGGATGACTAAGCGTTAATGCTAGGTGCTTGTGCGAGCTTTACTGTACTTTGCGCATCCTATACTTAACATGGGGGGGGCGCGAGCATTATTTAGCGTTAGGATAAGTAAGGTATTAGAAAGCGCTAGCGTTAATTACCACACCGATGCGCAAACCAAATATTTAGCTACTCCTAAAAGCTGTCGCTAAGCGCAATCATTCAGCACCCCCTAAACCCCCCCCCCCCAATAAATCTGATACTCACCTCTCATCCCACGAAGAGAACAGTGGCCCGACACGCCGCTTCTTGTCGTCGGGAGCAGAGGGAGACAAATAGTTTCCAGTTTCCCCAGATCTCACAGTCCGGCAGCGCAACCCTCTGTGGAGTCCTATGGACTCCAGGAGGTGATACGCACGGCGGCGCAGAAGCTCTACCGCGAGTATCACTGAAGGCAGCGCTGTGTTCTGGGGCAAGGTGACAAGGTAGCGCCTGCCCCAGAATCTAACGCTAAAACGGGGACCCACAGGGAACCCTGCAACCTTTTCCCCATTTTAGGCTCGTGTCAGACGAGTGCACCTAGTGCGCCCGCACTTACCGGCGCCCAGCGCAGCCGCGTGATGCAGCAACGGAGCCGGTCACACGGTTGTGCGCGCGCATGACCTGCTCACGCAGCAAGCGCCCGTGTAGCGAATCTCTCCGTTGATGCGCTAGGAGGATCGCGATTTGCACACTGCTCTCACGGCCGTTCCTTCCGCTCTGCAGTGCGCTCGTCTGACACCAGCCTTAGTGTTCGTTAGGGAGTAAGGCGGGTCATGTTTAATACCACTGCTTAGTATCGCACTCCCTGACGTGTCCTCGAGGCTGCCGTGTCGAGATTTAATAGAACCTTACTCTGTCACCTTAACGCCATCAGTAAGAAAGCGATCCTCAGTCTCTGCACCTCAGGGGCGGCCCCAGGTCTAATCACCAAATATTATCCATGTTTTACGGTGACTGGACTGTAATCACGCTACATAAAAAGACACAAATTGCACATTTTACTCGGGTCACTTCTGATGGCCCGGCCATAGGAGGACCTTATTCAGAGAACAAGCAATTAGGGTCGTGCTACGACACACACACACACTCTCTCTAGGTGTAGTGTACACAGAACTTTATTGGAACAGGGATAAAAATCAAGGCGACGGTTCAGCCCTAAATCACGCCATTGGTGGACCTTAGATACGACTCCGCACGTCCTTTCAGGAAACTGAATGGTACCTCCTCTAACGCACCCATTCTGTACCTGCCCGCGCTCCCAGAGGAACTCTTCTGTCTACTGGACTTTGTCCGTTCCTAAAGGGACGTCTCGTGTTCCATCTAGTACTTGTTTGCCGAGCGTGGTCTGCATTCTGTCATTTCACATGATTGTCTGTGCACCAGTGATGTACATGCGATTGATCGGCGTTGGAAGGTTGCGTGAAGAGTAGTGATGCACCAAAATGAAAATTTCAGGCTGCGAACTGAGACCAAAAATCAGTCATCCAAACCTGGGCCTGGAGGTCCGACCCAGCCGGGGGCGTGCCTGTGCCTGGCCTCAAAACCCAGGTTTGAATGACTGATTTTGTCTCCTTTCGGCCAAAAGCACCATTTTCTGCCGGAATATCGGTGCATCCCTAGTGAGGACCCTGGAAAATTTTCCCAAAGGCGTATAAAGCAGAGCCATGTCTGGCTCGAGGCTGTGTGAGTGGATTGTACACAGGTTCTTGTATTGTAATGACACACTATGCCATTATATGTATATCCCTTATATACATGTGCTTTGAGGATGGAACCTGTATCACTAGAAAGAAACATCCAGTACTATATGTATACGTTTTCGCTTTTATATTGAGGGTTGTGTAACCAGGGGTCAAGTCCAAAAAAAAAAAAAATGTAGTGTGGGAACTCACCAAGAATTCTGACCTGCAATAAATCATCTCACGTGTACCATATATAGTATAGGATTTTAGGAAAAAATGATACGGGACAATAAATATAAGATTTAACAGGGAATCGTATGATTAAACACCTGAAAACAAGCTTCATAGTGTGTGGACCAATGGGAACGGAGTTCCCTCTGCAAAAATAGTGGGACTCCGCTCTTCCCCATATAGGGCCCTGTGCGTAACCGACACTGGGGTCAACTTTTTGACTGCTCTGAGCCATCTTTTATATATTTTTTTGCACTATACTTAGAAATCGAAAAGTCACCGCATGTTCGGTGACTTTTCGTTCTCTTCAATTCGGGCCGATTCGGCGATCCCATTTCGGCGACCCTGCGGTGTATTCAGCAAGCGCCACAGGGCCGTCGAAAGCGCAGGGAAAAGCTGCCGCAGACCCGACAAAAAGTCACCGCAAAAACACGGCGAATGCACGCCAAAACATCTGGGATTAACCCCGAAGACGCCGGGAAAAAAACCCGGAGCAGGAGGAGTCGATCACACGCAGCGAAGCCGCCGGAAAAAGCTGACACCGCAGCCGACTGAAGTGAAAAAATTAGCGAAACAGTTTGCTTGAATGTTTGAAAAGTGAAACGCTGTTTGCAAAGAAACTACTTATATGTAAATTTCAGACATTTTCGCTAAGATCCAATGAATGATAATAAAAAAGGGCTGTTACAGAAAAAAGAACTTAAAAAAAAAAAGGATTTTTTAAAAAAAAAATTAAATCCAGAAAAATGCTTAAAATATCCAAAAAAAAAAAAAAAAAATCTATAAAGAGACTCTTTACTGCAGAATATTATAATCAACGGTTTATTAGATATTGAATTAAAACGGGAATATTTTTAACATTGAAGCCTATGGGATTCGCCTGAATAAACCTGTGGAATTAAACCACTGAACAGCAGGGCAATTCGGCAGCTTTTCACTGCTGGTTTGTTTTCTCTGAATATCCGAAGCTTTGCTTTTTTATGGGGTTTTCATTGCCCTCAAACAGGTACCGAACAGGCACCGTATGTGCAGGCAATTCACTAACATTTGGCAAACTGCCTGCTCTCTGAATAGCCGAATGGCCGGGAAGGGTAACCGTACGCTGATTTTCGGCATTCGGTTACCTTTCTCCAGCCATTCGGATCTCTATGAATAACCCTGTAGGGAACACCTGAGTGGTGAATGGTGAGGGATGCTGCTCCGAGAATAAAATTTCCCGGCACGTTCACAATATATAAAAGATGCACATGTGATCGCCTGATCTAATAAAAAGATTGGGAAGGGAAAAAGACAAAAAAAAAAAAAAAAGGGCCTAATAAGACACACAGATCATTAATGCACAGATATTCATCTGCGAGTTCTTTCCAATACCATCTGTTTCTGAATGTCCTGGAACAATTCATCCGCGGCATCTGCTCTCTATAGCAACCCGCTCTATACTTACAATCGTGCACTCAAACCATCTTTACACCGACACAAAAACCGACGGAAATATCTGCGGGGATTAGCAGTCACAGGGCCGACACACACGCCAAACTTTATGAGTCATGTGGCCCCAGAGGGAACACTTGCATTTTAGGGGATGTCGCAGGAGGCGGAGCCAGAGTCCTGGATTGTCCCCTGACATTTTAGATGATGTCACGGAATGTTGGAACCATTTATGTCAAGAAAATGCGATTTAGAACAAGAGCAAAACATGTCGTTTACACCGAGTGATTTATTATAAGATTTATTAACATGTACAGAAGCCCCCAAATACATGGAGGAGCCGCCGAAAGACATCCACACAGCCTGTGTATATGGAGGAGCCCCCCCCCCCCAAAAAAAACAAAAAACACACCTGCACACCCAGCATATAAAAAGGAAACCCTATAAAGACATCCGCACACCCTGAATATAAAAGGAGGCTCCAAAAAGGCACCTGCACACCCTGAATATAAAAGGAGGCCCTAAAGAGGCACCTGCACACCCTGAATATAAAAGGAGGCTCCAAAAAGGCACCTGCACACCCTGAATATAAAAGGAGGCCCTAAAGAGGCACCTGCACACCCTGAATATAAAAGGAGGCCCTAAAGAGGCACCTGCACACCCTGAATATAAAAGGAGGCTCCAAAAAGGCACCTGCACACCCTGAATATAAAAGGAGGCCCTAAAGAGGCACCTGCACACCCTGAATATAAAAGGAGGCCCTAAAGAGGCACCTGCACACCCTGAATATAAAAGGAGGCTCCAAAAAGGCACCTGCACACCCTGAATATAAAAGGAGGCCCTAAAGAGGCACCTGCACACCCTGAAATAAAAGGAGGCTCCAAAAAGGCACCTGCACACCCTGAATATAAAAGGAGGCTCCAAAAAGGCACCTGCACACCCTGAATATAAAAGGAGGCCCTAAAGAGGCACCTGCACACCCTGAATATAAAAGGAGGCCCTAAAGAGGCACCTGCACACCCTGAATATAAAAGGAGGCTCCAAAAAGGCACCTGCACACCCTGAATATAAAAGGAGGCCCTAAAGAGGCACCTGCACACCCTGAATATAAAAGGAGGCTCCAAAAAGGCACCTGCACACCCTGAATATAAAAGGAGGCTCCAAAAAGGCACCTGCACACCCTGAATATAAAAGGAGGCCCTAAAGAGGCAAAAAAAAAATTACTTTGAATATATGAAAGACAACCGCACACCAATTACATGGCATAACGGCTAATAGACACCCCCACACCCTAAATATTTGGAAGAAACCCTAAATCAGACACTTGCCCACTCTTAATTTACTGAGAACACCTGCACACATAGAGTATCCCCTATTATTGCACCTGCACACTGAAAGAATCCCCTAATATTGCACCTGCACACTGAAAGCTTCCCGTGATATTGCACCTACACACATTGAGTAAACCCATAATATTGCACCTGCACACATGGAGTATCCCGTAATATTGCACCTGCACACATGGAATATCCCTTAATATTGCACCTGCACACATTGAGTAAACCCATAATATTGCACCTGCACACATGGAGTATCCCATAATATTGCACCTGCACACATGGAGTATCCCATAATATTGCACCTGCACACATGGAGTATCCCATAATATTGCACCTGCACACATGGAATATCCCATAATATTGCACCTGCACACATGGAATATCCCATAATATTGCACCTGCAGATATGGATGAGCAACTAAAAATAATATTTTAGAGATGTTCAACAAGGAAAGCGCAAACTATTATGCCAAAAGAAAGAAGAGATCAGCCCGACATGTCAGCAGTTACAGGACGTACAGGGATCATACGAGCAGTGCATAAAAAAAAAAATTAATTTAAAAAAAATAAATTGTGATTATTTAATCCACTTGATCCTCACAGCTTGAGGGTTTCTGTACGTCGGGTACTTTGTGAAGTACACGCTGTTGGTTTCTGTTCTTCCTCGGGTGGTGCATGCCGAACCAAAGGCTTTACTTCAGCACCAAGTGCCAACAACTGCTCCACTTGGCGTCTCAGGTCTAGCTTCTGTAACACCTGCAGACGAAAAGGAAGGAAACGTGGATTAGTAACGATCTAGCCCTTAGAATGCCTTATACAGGTGTCAGGGTGGGAAAAAGAGCATAGACAAGCATACAGACTCTACCAGAAACTGATCTGATGGACGTGGTCGAAGCATAAAAACACTTCAGGCAGATCATTCACTGAAGGGGTTATTCAATAAGAAACAAACTTGCGGTGAATTTCGTGGCAATTAGTCTATCCAGCAAGCTGGCAATTCGCCAAATATTGTCGATTTGCCAGCAAAATATGGAGCAGTTCGCCACACTTTGGCCAATCGACGGCAGTGAAATTGTCCCATAGAGAAGTAATGGTTAATCTATTCAAGAGAAAGCCAAACGGCACCAAAAACTTGGTGAAATGCCCCGATTTTCGGTGGTTCAGTTTGACAGGTTAAATCAGGCGAATCCCAAAGTTTCATTGTAAAATATTACCATTTTATATTCGACTGTTTATTCTTTTATTTTTTTTTAGGCATTTTTCTGGAGAAATTTTCTAAAGGTCTGATTGTTGTCCATTCCGTAACAGACCGTTTTACTATTTTTATAGGAGATCTTTATTATTTCCACGCATTGCTTTTGTTTTAACCCTTTCGCTGCTGAGGCTTTTCCCGCCCCTGTGCTGAGGTCATTTTTTACCTGTTTTGCGCATCATGTTTAAACGTGTTTTTAAGGCTTATTTTAGTATATGACACAGACATATTATATATCGTTCTTTCCGTCAGACTCGGTAGATTCATAATATGTCATTATTATATGTATACGTTATGTCATGTCTGTATATTATAACAAAAAATGCAATAAAATATGTATTTTCAATAATTTACAATGTGTAAAGTGTTTTTTTCCACATTTTAACATGCGAGCAATTGCGGTTATATTTTGTATGGGGTGCGCTTGTTAAAAAAATTAGAGATGGGGTCTCGTTACATTTTTTTTGGGGGAAAATGACACTATTTTTAACAAACGCACCGCATACAAAAATCGTTAGTGCAGCATCATTGTTCACATTATAATTGAAATGGGAACAATATTGCTACACTAACAAACCAAAAAAAATAAAAAAAAAGTGTTTATTTCTTTTTTTTTATTTTTATTTTTACAAAATTTTTAACTTTCATGTTTGGTATCGTTGGAACGGCCATGCTCTGGCCGATCCAACCATATAAAAATTTAACCCCTAACTGCCACGGATCGGGAGATAGGGAGTTCATTGGAACTCCCTATCTCCACACTTGGTGGCAGTTAGGGGTTAACTGTAGGACTTGCGTCATCGTGCTACGCACGATGACGCCAGTCCTCTGGGGTAGTTCCCGGAAGCTTGGCCGACATCCAAGATGTCGGCCAGCTCCGGGAAAGGATCGCGAACCGGCGCTTTTCAGCGCCGATTCGCGATCCAGCTCCCCAGGGGTTAATGCCAGGCATCATTTGGAAGGGCAGGCTGTGCCCTTCCAAATGATGCCTGGGTTAAGCCCCGCAGAGCCACCGATCGGGAGGGAGAGAGGTCCGAAGGACCTCCCCCCCCTCCCTTTCAGGCGCCTCCTCCGCACATGCGGGGGGGGCGCCTGAATTAGGTGTCATCGCGCCCCCGCGATGACACCTAATAATGGCGGCTGCTGGTCCGGATGCCGGGCTGACATCCAGGATGTCAGCCCGCACCGGAGGGGCCAGCGATCGGCCGGAACCCGGCCGAACGCTGACCCCAAAGTGAGGACGCGCTCAGCGCGTCCTCAGCACACCAGCGGGAATGCTGAGGACGCGCTGAGCGCGTCCTTAGCATTCAAGTGGTTAAAATTGCAGTTTTTTTCTGATCGGCTTTTTTCGGTGGCGTTTGGCGTCCTGCGGTGTTCAGTGCACTTCAGGAACCCTGCGGTGAATGCTGAATTAAAACGCGTGGCTGGCGAATTGAAGTCACTGAAGTGTGCCGAAATTTTGGTGCTCTCTGAATAACCCCTTAAGCAAACAATTGGTGGAAAATGTCACATTTTAGCCTAGTTTATAGCTATACTTTCAAGTTGAACCTTGCGGCCAAAACCTAACAACTCTTCAGGTTTTGACTTGCTGGCCAATCCTTTAAGTAACCGGCACACGGCGCGGGCGCATTTTCTCTCCACCGAATACACGTCATGACAAACCTTGGTGATCTCGCTGGCATTCAGTTCCCTTTGAAGGTGCTCAAGGTTTTCAATTTGTCTTAGTTTCTTCCTCAGTTTGCGCAGCTCGGCAGTGTCCATCTTCAAGCTGTCGAACCGGAAATATATTGTTACAGGGTCTGTTAAAAATGAAGCCGAGGCAATGGTTAAAATACTGAATTAACAAGCGTCACAGCACGAAGCAGTATAAGACAGGCCGAACCGGTGCAGCGAGAGAGAAATCCGGTGACGGCGCAAGATTACCTTCAGAGCTGAACTGCATATCCAGGAATCTCAAAGTCTGGCCCACCAGATGTTTCTGAACTACAACTCCCATGATTCTCTGGCCATCCTTTGCATTGAAGGATTTCTGGGAATTGTAAGTTCGACATCGGAGGGGACGGAATTTGAGATTCCAGACAACTATCGGTCATGATTAATGGAGCACAAGTCTCACTCCTTTCAACGGATTCCTCTTGTATTTGTTAGCAAGTTAAGAACAATTTTAAAACCATGTATTTTTTAGTAAACAGAAATATATATATTTCTTTGTAACTCGGGCCAATGTTACCTATTCTTTGAATACAAGAGATAGATATTAAAAAAAAAAAAAAAAAAAAACATAGTATAGCAGTGATACTTTTTTATTGGACCAACATAACATTTAAAAAAAGATATATATATCTATCACCAGAGTATAGCAGATACCTTTTTACTGGACTAACCTTACATTTAAAAGACAAGCTTTTGGGAGTATAACATCTATACACACGATGCCCCACAAAACAGGAATACTTCTTATTTTAGGAAAATACTATCAGGGTTATTCAAAGAGAATCGAAAAGTCACCGCACGTTTGGTGACTTTACGTTCTCTTCAATTTGGTTCGATTTGGCGATCCCATTTCGGTGACCCTGCGGTGTATTCAGCAAACACCACAGGGCCGTCGTAGTGCAGGGAAAAGTCACCGCAAACCCGACGAAAACTAACCGCAAAACGAGGACGAACGCACGCCGAAAACACTCAAAAACATCTGGATTAACCCGCCGAAAACGCCAGAAAAAAGACGAGCAGGAGCCGATCACGCGCAGCGAAGCCGCCGGAAAAAGCCGACACCGCAGACGAAGGCAGTGAATAAATTAAGAAAACAGTTCGCTTGAATGTTTGCAAAGAAACTGAGCGAAAATGTCTGAAATTTACATATAAGATCCAATGAATAATAAAAAGGGCTGTTACAGAAAAAAGAAGTTTAAAAATAAAAAAAAAATCCCGAAAAATGCTTAAAATATCCTAAAAAAAAATAAAAAAAAAAAAAATCTATTAATAAAGAGACTTTTTGCTGCAGAATATTATAAATCAATGGTTTATTAGATATTGGATTAAAACAGGAATATTTTTAACAATGAAGCCTATGGGATTCACCTGAATAAACCTGCCGAATTAAATCACCGAATGGCAGGGCATTAGGGGAACCTTTCACTGCTGGTTTGTGTTCTCTGAATAGCCGAAGCAGTGCTTTTTCATGGGGATTTCACTGCCCTCGTACAGGCACTGAACAGGCACCGTACATGCAGGCAATTCGCCAAGATTTGGCGAACTGCCTCTCTCTGGATAGCCGAATGGCCAGGAAAACTAATTTAAAAAAAAAAAAACTCCATCAAAAGGAGAAAACATGATAAAAAAAAAAATATATTTTTTCTGATCATGTTTTCTCCTTTTTGAAAGGTGAAATTTTTTTTAAAAAAATAAAGAATACAACAGCGCCATCCTCTGGATTCATCGTGTATTTTAGAAACCTAAATCTCCAGAATATAAAATTGGACGGAGAAACTGAACAATTGCCAGGATCTTAAATCATTTGTAATTTTGTATTAGCATTTTTATCCCAGTGTTCTTCCCACCCTTCCATGCCTTGTATATCTGTATGCTGTGTGCAAAGCTATAAAAAGGCGTAGGAGCTAGTGGAGGTTCAGGGAATCCTTGTAGGAGGTCTGAATATAAAAAGGTTTAACCCCTTCACTACCGAGATAACTCTGGTCTTCAAGAAATGGCCCCATCAGGTGCCCCATATCAAGTTATCATCTCGATCTGCAGCTGTGCAGGACAAAAGCAAATGGAAATTCCTTTGCTTTTGAGCCCCAGAATGTGCCCCTAAAGTTTTAGCCCTGTGGGCATAATGCCCAAGGTGCCAGAACTGGTTAAAATTGACCAATTGATTGTCCTTATGGGACTTTCAACAGCAGCTGCAGGGGCCACAAGCTGCTGCTCTAACTGCATTAACCCCATTTTGGCCAGTAAATGGGGGAATTCTGTCACATTGGGAACATTCCCAAATATTGTTTCCTGTAGAATTTAAAAAAAAAAAAAAAAAAAAAAAAAAAAAACACCACTTTGTTCCTGACAAAAAAAAAAATCTCCAAAGAAAACAAATCACTTGGTAGTGAAGGGGTTAAGGCTAGCATTGGCTACCATTGATGCCCCCAGACGTTTTGGGGTGTCTGAGCATCACGTGACGTGTAGTTCTAGAAAGCCTTTGGGGGTGTTATTTGGCAACTGCCGTCGGCATAAATAAAAAATAAAAAAAAAAAAAAAAAAACATTGTTGCAACTCACCACAAAAAGAGCAATTCAACCAGCAGCAGGAGAAACTTCACGGGGGAAGCGTCTCCTGCCGCGGTTTGCATTTTTTCTTTTGTGAAATGTCAGCATTCGTCGGAGTTGCAACAATTGCAATTTATACCTGTGTTTGCAACTTTGCCAAAACATCCGGTGTTCCGTCGAGGATTGCCTGCCTGTCGAATAATGCCTGGCCCGCTCTGCGCATGCGCCTTGTGCACCTACGTCATTATGAATTAATAAAGTTACTCTAATTTCGATCAGCGTCGGATTATTCGGACACGAGCGCCCGATCAGAGGGTCAGTGAGAGAGAGGGATGGATATACATAGCAATGGGAAACAATTTTTTATATAAATAAAATGCATAAAATCACCATTACAAAATATATTAATGAAAAGAAAAATGAAAAAAAAAACGTTATCCTATTGAAGTACAGCACCATTACAGCAGCTGGTCACCACTTGCCAACTGTTAGCATGGTGCGATATTTTGAAATTAGAGTAACATAATTCATAACGACGTAGGTGCACCAGGCGCATGCGCAGAGAGGGCCAGGCATTATTCGACAGGCAGGCAATCCTCGACGGAACACCGGCGCTCTCTATCGGTATTTTTTAACACACATTCCCCTAACTGATGTTGCAATGGCAGACCTGGGAGGGGGGCGCAGAAGATGTACACAGCAAGGGATGGAGAAACCACAGAGCTGGGGGGTGGGAGAGCCATGCCTAGGGGGATATTAACCCCCCCCCCTCCTCCCAAAAAAGAAGATTTATGAATGGATAAGATCTGAGCATGGAGGGTGGTATTGCCAGATGATCCAGGTTTTCCTGGGAAATATTACCATTTCATATAGGTGAGGGCACAGGGAAGGTGCAGCCCTGCAACGTGTATAATGCACATGCCGCAGGAGAGTTGTCAGTCACCTAGGCAAGGCAGTCCAACCTGGAGTTTCGCCTTTGATTTCTTAGAAGCAGCATTTCCATTCCACATAATGCAACCCTCCAGCATGAAAACGTGTGTCCCATGGGGCTGCCAGGTCAGCCATGTTTCCCTGAGCACATATTACGATTTCATGCAGAGGAAAAACGCTGCCCTGCCACATGTTAATCTGTATATTTGGTCTTGTGTTAATTTCTTGCATTTTACTATTTTGTATTTCTGTAACCACTCAATGTTCTCGAACCCAGGACATACTTGAAAACGAGAGAAATCTCAATGTATCCTTCCTGGTAAAATCCTTTTATAAATAAAAAATATATGCCGAGAGAAGGAAATCAGGGCAGCCCTTTGATTTCTCACCGGCAGCGTATAGATTCTTCATGCTGCGGGGGTGGAATTTTTCATGCACTGCCCATACGCATGAAAAAAAATTATGTGTGTATAGGAAAATAAGGAGGATCTGGCAAACCTATTTCCCAGGAAAACAGGACCTTGAAATAGGGTTGCCAGATCAGCCATTTTTTTTCTTGGACACATAATTTATTCATACGGATGGGTTGTGTATAAAAAAAAAAAAAAAAAAAAAAAAAGTCACCCGGCAGCATGTAGAATCCATACGCCGCAGGTGAGAAATCAAAAAAGGAATCCTAGGTGACCTGCCTGGATTTGCTTCTTCCGGCATATGAGTTATACATGGTGCTGGGCAACACTTTCCCTTTTGCTCCCCTCTGCATGAAATAGTAACATGTGACCAGGAAGATGCAGAAGCCCTTGCAACCCTCATGGGAGGGAGTGAGATGCAATGACTGGGGGCAGGAAAGTGTTAATATGACAGATGGAGAGACTGATGGGTTAAATGTCATCATGGCGTGAGACAGAAAAGTCTCTGCGTCTGGGAGTTACAAGATGCGAGGGTCGATGTGACAGCAAGGGGTGGAAAGGTTTAAAGTGGGACTTGAGTAAAGACATGGAAGGGTTAATTCGTTTCTAAGAGGTGAGAGGGTGTACAGGGAGGAGGGATGAGGCCAAACGTACAAGCTGCTGGCTACATTATATTATTCATACCCTTCTCTCTCGTCTCCCGGAAGATAAATAGAACCTCAACCAACAGGAAGTGAAAGAAGTGCTGGCGTGGAGACCACGTTACCGGAAGTTAATAGCCAGGCCGTCTTTACACTGGCTCTCCTTCTGCCTCACTTCTTAGCCAATGGTCGGGCTTCGCGGTGTCACGTGAGAGGCCAGCTGCTGCCTGCTTCATTTTACTCACAAGTTACAACGTCTAATGCAGGCGCGTTCAATACCTCAGCCGCTGCAAGTGCTAAATTAGCAACTTGCAATTGAACGCCGTTCAACCACTCAGCGCTCAGCACTGCTAACTTAGCACTTGCAGCGACCCGAGGAGATGCTGCGAGTAGCTGAGTGTGACGTTTTAAAGATGGCCGCCGCCATGAAGCAAGTAACAATTCCGTACAGCAAGATGGCCGCCGCCCTGAAGCAAGTAACAATTCTGTCCAGCAATGTTAATTTTGAGGTTTTTGATCACCAAAGCACAAAATATTTATTTATTATTTACCCCTGCACATAGACATATATTACAGCTCAATTTATATTTTGTTACAGAAGTAAACATGACGTTTATTCATTAAAACTATCATTTGTGGTGTGTGCATGCAAAACGGAATGTGCTGACTGCTTTTCTTTATCATATTTTGACCGAAAAACAATCTGAATCTTTAATTAAAAAAATCGGCCATTTTGGATTCAAAATTCGCATCCAAAGCGTTCAATGACACTGCTGCAGCAAACTGAATTGCTGCGCTGCAGCAATTCAGCAGCTGCTGAGGTATTGAACGGGGCTCTGAGGGCTTGGCTACCTTGGTCCTCCAGATGTTTTGGAACTACATTTCCCTTGATGCTCAGCCAGTCTAATGAGTACCTGAGCATCATGGGAGTTGTAGTTCCAAAAATATCTGGAGGACCAAAGTTGCTGATCCCTTCTGGGAGGGTATAAATGAAAGCCCACCAGCCTTCTTCATGACTGAAAAGCAGCATGAGCATATGTGGTTTGCTACAAAACAGCCTGTGGTTTCATTGGTTAGGACTCACCTTTACCAGAGGTGCCTTGATGTTGGCAGGTGAGCTTACACTCCAATGGCCTAATATCCTTACCTACAAAACCCTCACTAACTCAGCTCCCCACTACCTGTCCTCACTAATCACCAAATACACCCCAGCCCGCTCCCTAAGGTCAAACAGTGACCTGCGCCTAGCTTCTCCCCGCATCACCTCTTCCCATGATAGACTGCAGGATTTCTCACGCACAGCCCCCACTCTCTGGAACGCTCTCCCTCGTACTGTCAGACTTTCCCCTAACTTCTCTTCCTTCAAACGCTCCCTTAAAACGTTCCTATTTAGGGAAGCCTACCACCCAACTCACTGACACAACCATCAATCACTCTCACCTTACAGTCCTCTCCTCCTGTTTCCAACCCCAACCCTCCCAGATTGTGAGTTCCTACGGGAATAGGGCCCCCATCTCCTCCTGTACTGTTTGTCAAATGTTGTTCAATGTATTGTATTGTAACCCTGTCTATACTGTGCTTATTGTACAGCGCTGCGGAATATGCTGGCGCTTTATAAATAAAGAATAATAATAATAATAGCCATTCGAGTAAACGAAAACCTCTAATTGTGTTCTAGGGATAAGCGCAGATGACTCTTTCTTGTTATGTTTTATACATGTTGCTGGGCTGGGTACATTTGGAAGTTGCAGCCGCCCCATCAGGGACTAGGCACAACCCCTGCTTTTTTCTGTATTATAAATAAAACCCCTCCAGACACAGTGTAACAAATAAAACACAGACCTAATATAAATGTCAAATAAAACCCTTTCACGGGCATAATATAAGTTAAACCCCCTCCTTAGGCCTAGTTGTTTATTATAGCTAGAGTTGCCAGATCGGCCATGTTTTCCTGAACACATTATTATTTCATGCAATGGGGAATGCTGGGAAAGCGTTGCCTTGCAACATGTATAGTTCATATGCGTCAGGAAGAAAATCAAGGCCGGTCACCTGGGAGTCCTTGATTTCTTACCTGCAGCGTATGGATTCTACATGCCGCAGGGTGACATTTTTCATGCACTGCCCATCAGCATGAATAAATTATACGTGTCCAGGAAAACATGGCCGATCTGGCAAACCTAATTATATGAAAGAACAAAAAAACTCATACAGTGCTTGGAGCATTTATTAGTAGGTTTGCCAGATCCGCAACATGTAGAATCCATACACTGCAGGTAAGACATCAAAAAGGAATTCACGGCGACCTGCCTTGATTTCCTTCCTGCATCATATGCATTATACATGTTACAGGGTAGCAACTTTCCTGGTGCTCCCGTCGGCCTGAAATAGTAATATGTGTCCAGGAAAACCTGGTCAATCTGGCAACCCTACTTAGTAGTAAGCAATATACAGTATAATTTATGCAAATATACATATATTTTGAAAGATGAATAGTCCTAGTTTGTTACAGGAAATACCGCAAGAGAAATAAAAACACGACAAGTATTGTTTACAAAAGTGTCTCTCACTTCGGTCCAAAGTATCCACTAACAGGCCATGTTTTAAGGATCACCTTGGGGAAATGCAGACTGAATCCTGCAATCCCTGAGCTGCAAATCCTATCACCTGTGCTATGCTTCAGATATCTGCAAACCTGGCCTGTCAGCAGGTCATTAGGACTGGAGTTGAGAAACACTGGTTTACACAATGTTTCAGTCTCATGGTCCACTTAGTTCCTTCAAAAACGCAGAATGAGAGATCTCCTCATAGGGTGACAGGTGTATATACAGCAAGGTAAAGTTGGAGCCAGAGACAGGGAGAACCATTAAGCTCACATGACACGCATCCAGCGCTCGTAAAGAGACACTACCACCTACATAAACTGCTACTAGATTACTTGTGCCTTACAGACAAAACCACATGATTAAAAACGTTGTAGTTTGTTTTTATTTGTTTGAAGTAATTGCATGTAAAAAGGAAAAATAAAGTTAGGTTTTTATCTCCTGTTTCCATTCTGTGGATTTTTCCCATGAGGCAACCTTTATTAAAATCTGTGCAAACGGTTTACTTTGAGGATGTGGTTTATCTGATCTACAATATTGAACAGTTAATGAGATGGAGGAGGGAATGTTTAGATAAAACAGCAGGGGGTGTATTGTGTTCTCCAGGCTACCCAAGATAAGAGCTGGCAGGTGAATGTGATAAGAAAGGGAGCTTAAAAGTCTTCTAATCTACCCGCTGGTGATGTCCTTGAATACATCCCACACAATACAATGATGTGAGTCAGTGACTGACACCATTCACTCCAGTCTATGGCCAAAGCCACACAGTGAGGAGCAAGGGATGGAAAGATACGGGGGTGGGGCAGTTTACAACACAAAATATCACACAATGGATGCACCCAGTGACACATATATAGGAAAATATCACACAATGGATGCGCCCAGTGACACATATATAGGAAAATATCACACAATGGATGCACCCAGTGACACATATAGAGGAAAATATCACACAATGGATGCGCCCAGTGACACATATAGAGGAAAATATCACACATTGGATGCACCCAATGACACATAGAGGAAAATATCACACAATGGATGCACGCAGTGACACACATAGAGGAAAATATCACACAATGGATGCACCCAGTGACACATATAGAGGAAAATATCACACAATTGATGCACCCAGTGACACATATAGAGGAAAATATCACACAATGGATGCGCCCAGTGACACATATAGAGGAAAATATTTCCTTAACTAAACAAACAAGAGAAAAACAAAGCACATGTAAGATTTCAGCAACATAAAATAAACACAATAAGGACATTTCATTTTTTTGGTGGTACTGGCCCTTTAACTGCAGTGCTAGGTCTTTTTGTTTGTGGTGCCTTGTTGTCCTTGGCCGTCTGGTCTGTGGTAAATGATACCACCCCTTACTGTGCTTTTCGTGGTGGATAAAGTATGAAGGAATGTTAAAACGAAATAAACGCTATAAAAAGGTCCCCAATTTACAGATAAATACGTGCCGAACACCTTCACCAGCAACCAATCCATTTCAACCAAAAATTGTCAAAAAATTCTGATGGACCATACCGTACGATCCAATTTTTTTTTTCGTCGCACAGAAGTCTATCAATCGCCACACAAGAGGGGTCCGTTACCATGACCCTCCAGATATTTTACAACTACATCTCCCATAATGCTCAGTCATTAGGCTGGCCAAGCATCATGGGAGACGTAGTTCCAAAACATCTGCAGGGCCAAGGTTGCTGACCCCTGCCATACAAGCATGCTGCTTGCCAATCGATCTCATTCCCTGGTGGTAAAATGTTTCAGCATTACAAGACACCGGGAGTGGTATTCGCCGGTACGCACACACCTCTAGCCTCACAGGTCGGCAGCCGACCCAAACGCCATGGAAAAAGTAGACAGTGGAGCCATTGTCCGCGATTCAGCCCGCATCCCTTTTGGTCTTAGGGTAACCCTGGTGGCAATGTCCAACCCTCACTCAATCTCTCAGCTTCTTCTTCTGCGCAGTTTATTTTATTATATTAATCTTTTTAAAGCGTTTTCCAATAAAAAATACCAATATTCGATTATTTTTTTTTCTCCGTTTATTTTGTAAAACCCTAGGAAACCAATGTAAATGTATCGAATCAATGTTATAGCTGCTTGAAAATATTTTTATATAGGTAAAAATATAATATAAATAATATATTCTATTTTGATGCATAAATGGCTTTATGGATCGAAATATAGCAATAAAATATGGTTTACCCTCACCTTTGTGTCTACTCCCTCCACTTAGGCTGGGGTCAGACGAACGCAGTGTGAACTTGTGCGTTTAGCCGCACTTTATTACGGCCACAGTAGCAGCAAATGACGTCTAATGACGGCCAATATATGAAGTACGGCCACACAAAAGTTTGGGCGTGCAACGCAAGCGGCAAACGAACGCATTTTTTCGAGAATGTGGAACCGCTAGTACTGACGCACAGAGTGCGCTGCGTCAGCATAGCGGCGTGTGTGCGTGATTAGGAGATCTCAAACGCTGCACATGTCCGGCCAACATCACGTCTATTTGTTTTTTATAGCTCCGTCAAAAAATACGGCCAAAATTGCGCATCGTATGACCGCTATCGCGTCTTCCGTGAAAAAATGCGTTCGGACGCATCGACGCACTTTTTGACGGTAGACGTGAAAAATGCGTTTGTTTGACCCTAGCCTTAGATTAGAAACTCTTGAGCAGGGTCTTATTTTCCTAATGGTTCTCCGTGTGTCAAAATTATTTATTAATTTAGTGTCTGTTTCTGCCCTATGTCGGCGCTATATAAATTATCGTAATTGATAAAAATCAATTAGTGACGAGTGTTTAATCGCTCCCGATGCCGCTCGGTGTTAGAAATTCTTCTGTAAACACTCTCATGCACACAGACAGTGACAGATACACTAACGCACTGTTACATCGTTAAAATAAATAAATAAATATCACTGCGACCCCTGTCCGTGTGCCCTCCTCCCTTGCGGTGATGGGGCCAGTCTCTGGCAGCCTGAAACCTGAGCGCCAGCAGGGCCTTTAAGATGCGGAGGCTGAGAATATGACATCATATATTCCAGCATCCGCCGTTTGGGGCCCCAGACGGCAAGAGCGAGCTGAGAAGCTTACAGATTGGGCCAGGAATTGCTGAGTTCTCATGTGTCCCCTTGGTTGCCTATGCAGCTACTTGGCATCGTTACAAGGTGATTGGCCTGCATCCCAAACTGGGCGAAATGGTCCTGTCTTTCCCTTGTTTATACAGGAAATACCCCAAAAATTTCACGGTTTTGGAATTCACAACCCCAGAGGATGTCTGATTCATCAGCGCTGCTGCTGCCGAGATCACCGCTCCTGTAGAAAACACATAAAGGAAGCGTCGCACGACACACGCAATATAATGCAGAATTTAAAATCGACGAAAAGTCTGAAAAGTGAAATTTTTGGAATTTAGTAACATTATAAAGCCATACCAGGCGAAGCCCCCACTGCCTCACTCGTAAGCCTTAAGGCTAGGGTCAGACGAAAGCATTTTTCCCCGCGAACGTGAAAAAGTGCATCCGAACGCATTGACGTATTTTTTTTCACGGAATGCGCAAAAACCGTCAGACGAGGCGCATTTTCGGGCGTGATTTTGTACGGATCGTCAATAAAACTCTTTTTGCGTCTGGACGTTATGTAGGCTGGACATTAGCAGCGTCTGACATCTCCTAATCACATACACACGCCGCTAGCGGACGCAGCTGCGCACTCAGTACGTCAGTACTAGCGGTTCTGCGTTCTCAGAAAAATGCGTTCAAATTCCACTTGCGTTGCACGGCCGGACTTTTGTGCGGCCGTACATCCTATATTGTCAGTCATTGCCCGTCATCTGCTGCTAGTGCGGCCGTAATTATGTGCGCCAGAACACACGTTAAAAGTGCGCCGGTCTGACCCCAGCCTAAGTAGGTGGCGGTGCTTGAATCCAATTCTAAATTTCCATATGGTAGCAATAGGTACTTTGCGTCAGGCAACATTGTATACTCTGCCCTGGGCATGTCTCTATTAATCTCCCCTTTTAGAATACATTCTTTAAACCGGGGGGTCAGCAACCGTGGCCCCCCAGCTGTTTTGTATCCACGTCTCCCATGATGCTCAGCCACTTATTAGACTGGCTGAGCATCGTGGGAAATGTAGTTCCAAAACATCTGGAGGGCCATGGTTGCTGCCCCCTAGTTTAAACCTTGAAAAACTGACTATCTCTGTATACACTTTGTTTATTCATAGCAGTTTGTATTTTGTAAATTTAAAAGCTTTTATTTTTAATTTTGGTTTGTTATCAATGCTACTATGGGGTTAAAGGGATACTATAGGGCCAAAATTGGAGGGGGGGGGGACGGTGAGGTGGTTTTTTTTTAAAAAAATCATCTGAATCCAGCACGGCTGCCTCCGGTTGTGACATGCCGCTGCTTCCTTCGAGCTGCAGCTTGTCACATGACCATAGTGGGGCTGGTCGCTCGATCAAGCGTGCTCCAGCCAGTCCAATGGCTCCCAGTCAGAGTGAAGTGACAGCCATTGGCTGGAGTTGGTTCCTGAAGCAGTCCTGGTGCCTGAAACTCTGCAGACGTTGAGACTGATGCTAGATGGTCATCAGATTCAGGGCGGAGCTAAGCCCCTGCACTCGGGAGCTGAATCAGCCCACCGGGATTTCCATTGAAAGGGGAACAGGGTGAGTGCGCTCAGGGCACTTTGACCACCCAAATTGCATTGACAAAAATCAATATCAAGATATGGTGCATAAAAATATTCATTATTAGTTCCAATTCAAATAGTTAGATCTTATGATTAAATAATGTACATATAATAAAAGTACAAATCACATATAGTAACTATGTAACCAACATTATTATTAATCCTTTCGATGCAGACGACGAGTTGAACGCGTCCTCTGCTTTCCTGCTAGGATGCACCAAGAGAGTTCTAAAAACAATTATTATAGCGAAGATACCTATTGCTGCCGGTAGTTTTAATGCTGTACAGATCTGCACAACCTGAATATATTGAGGATCCCTTAAAGAGAAGGTCATAACGAAAAAAAAGATTGACAGAGGGGTTTGAGTGAGCCCAAAATAGGGACTCTCCCTCCTCGACAGAGACAGTAGAGAGGTATGTAGAATTCTTTGATTTGTATTATACATATATACGTGAGGGATTATTGCACCAAACGGTAAATTTCACTGTTCGGTGTAATTTTGGGGCAAATCGTCTATTCACAAAGCTGTTACTTCGCCACATAGAGGCAAAGTGACAATGAAATATGGTGCAATTCGGCAGCACGAAATTGACCAATAGAAGTCTATTGTGTCTTCTATTCACAGAACGCTGAAATACACTGAAATTGCGGCAAAATGCCCTGATTTTCGGTGATTCAGTTCGACATGTTTAAACAGGAAAATCCCATAGGTTTTAATGTAATAAATGGAATATCTTTTTTATTTTATATTTAAGGACCTTTTATTCTTTTTTTTTTTTTTTGCAGAAACCCTTTTTATTTCTTTTATATTTTTAAAAGATCTTTTTATATTCATTAGATGACTTTTTTAAGCCTTTTTTTAAAAATTTTGTAACAAACCTTTTTTATTTTCTTAAAGGACCTTTTTTTTATTAACTGGACACCTTTTTATTGATTTTAAACTCCTGTTAGGAGAATAGGAGACTTCCTTTTTTTTTTTTTTTTTCAGTTCAGCAGAAGTCGCTGAAGCCAAATTGATGGTTATCGGCGAAATTTGTCAGTTTTCGCTGACGTCCGATAATTGCTTTGGTGACTCCAATTTCGGCAAAATATGGTGAACATTCGCTAAATAGTGATGTCGTATTTTGGGCGAAATGGAATTGCTGAAATGCAGCAAATAACAATGCCCGAAATGGAACACAATTTTGGTGCTTTGCAAATAGACCCTATAGTTCAATTTTTGTGTTTGTACTTTGTAAATGGGCCCCATGGGAGACGAAAACTTGTCCAGTGCCCCCCAGGTAAGTTGAGCTTAAGACTCCTGATGTACACATTTAGATATATCTCTTTATATTCTATTACAGACACTAGGTGCTACTCCATCAGGGATGTGCAGTGAGGGGAGGCAGAGCCTCCCCTGCCATTCCATTAAATTAATGTGGTCATTGTGCTGTAATGACATGTGTGATGTGTATATTTAAACTGTAAATTAAATTTTATTTATTGAAAAAAGTTCTCATACTCACCTGCTCCACGCTCCCTCGCTGTGCTTGCTTCTTCTCTCTGTCCTCCGCTTTTTTTCTCCTGCACTTTCAGTTGGTGTGTGTGTGTGTGTTTCACTACACAGACAGCAGGGGCAGCACTGAGCCAGCCTAGCCTATGCAATTTGCAATTTACGCAGCTGAATGCTACACTAATTGCGAAGCTCAAGCTGGTTCTACGCTCTTTTGTGCCTCCAGAAGCAACGAGAGCAATTGAAAGCTTGAGCCAATGGGAGAGCTCCATTGGTCTCAAGCACTTCTTTTTTTTAAAAAAAACGCCCCCATGGGAGGCAGAGCTTCTCATGGATTGATTAACGCAGGACAGTCATGTAACTGGCCTCGTCAGTTGTGGGGGGGGGGCAGGCAGAGCTGAGCAATCAGCATGTGTGTAATAGCGCCCTCTATTAGTCGGTATTGTAAGTGCATGCTCTTAGCACACAAAAAAAGATGCAAACTTTATAAATAGTGAAACTCTATTCTCCTATATGACGATAATCAAATGCGTAAATTGCGACTGCATAACCCTGTGTATATCTGGCTCTGATACTAGCCAGTGCCTCACCAGCCACTGACCTCACCGCACTCCATACAATACATTAATCCACAAGACATAGATACTGTATCATATATATTTTATTCAGATCTTTTGTTTGTGTATACACACCCTGTCATTTCAAATAGCCATAAGGGTCACTTGGAATTTATGGAAAGTTGCTGGAGATGGGGTCAGAGGCCTTTCCATGACTTCTTTGCTGACATCATGACTTATCTCACCCATTTATTTCAATTAAAATGAAATTTGTGACAAGAGCAAATTATCTTCTTCACATCAATTACATTTATTATAAGTTAGAGACTCATCATTTGGGAGTTTTAACAGCTTGAATATATATCTGGAGGCCCTAAGAAGTCACCTGCATACCCCAAATATATGGAGGAGCCCCTAAAATGATATCTGCATGACCTGAATTTATGACAGAACCTCTATCAAAACACTTGTGCCTCCCAACTATATGAAGAAACCCTTAAAAAGACAAATGCAACACCCTGAATATTTGGCAGAACCAGAGGTCAAATCCTTAAAAAAAAAATAGAGTGAGAACTGGCAATAATCATCTCTCACCTAACGCAAACACACACTCAAATCTGATATAGTTATGTATATATGTGTAATTTAGGTACACTATATGTCAAATCATACCTTTTATTGTGACTAAATAGCGAAACACGTGATTGAACGCTCGAAAGAGCATGGGACCAATAGAAACTCAGTTCTCTCTGCAAAAATAGTGGATGAACTGCGGTCCCTTGAGTCCCCCCTTGACTTGATTCCTGGGCAGAACCCCTAGAAAGTCACCGGCACACCCTGAATACGTGAAGGATCCCCTGAAAAACACCTCCACGGTCTGATTATATGGAGAAACCACTGAAAAAGACAGCTGCACACCCAGGATATATGGCGGAGTCCTAAAAAGACACCCTAGCCCCAACACCTTCAATATATGGGGAAAAAAACTAGACAGCCACACAACCTGATTTTATGAAGTAGTCCCTAAAAAGACACAAGCACACCCCAATATATGAAGGAGCCCCTAAAAAGACACCCACATCCCCCAAATATGTGGAGGGGCCCAGGGGTCAAGTCCTAAAAAAAGTGTGGGAACTCACAAACATTTCTGTATAATCTGGTCTCAAAGATTACTGATTAGGCTAGGGTCAGATGAGCGCATTTTGTACGGACTGTGCGTCCGTGCAGTACGGACATACTTACTGACTGACGACAAGGTAGTGGCCACACAGTCCGTTTTTTTCACTGACGTATTTTTTGACGGATGTAGCAAGGAAAATAAATTACAATGAAAAAACATTCTGTCCCTCAAAAATGCTGGACGTATAAATGCAGTCCATCTGACCTCGTTCCATCACTCACACACAAAGCTATGCGGACGTTGTGGACGCAGCGCACTCCGCACCTCCGTTCTAGCAGTATTACATTCTTGTCTAACCTGCGTCCGTTTTGCCGCGTCCGCCATGCATCCACACTTCTGTGCGGACGTACTTCGTGTGTGGGGCTCCATTGGTCATAATGCTATGCTGCCACGGACGTACAAATGTGCGGCAACACGGACGTGATAACTGCGCTCGTCTGACCCCAGCCTAAGGCTGGCGGCACACGAGCAGACGAAGGAACGTCCGTAAAAGTGGACGTTCCTTCCACTCTCTGCACTCAGCGTACAAAGCGCGATCCTCCTATGGAGAATCACGCTTTGTATCCTTTCAGCGTCCGTTTAGCTTTTTGACGGGGAGGGCTTTTTCACGTCCGGTGGATGGCCTTCCCCATCAAAAACCCATGGACGCAGGGAAGTGCAGGCGCACATGAGCCATAAATACGCACGTGTGCCGGGGGCTTTACTGGGAGCCGCAGCAGCGCTTCTTCATGCATGAGAATAAGAGAATACCGTTCCTCTGGCAAACACTGAGAAATTGGCATTCCCAATGTACTTAAATACAGGAAAAACCCTTAAATATAGACAGTTTTATAAAATTGTGACTATATAGAACGGTATTGCAGTTTCCCAGTATATCAGCCCAAAGGGAACGAAGTTCCTCCTGCTAAGGCTAGGGTCAGACTGAGGCAGTGCGAACGCGCGTGCAGGCGCACTTAATCACGGCCGTAGTAGCAGCAAATGCCGGGCAATGACGGCCAATATACGAAGTACGGTCGCACAAAAGTCTGGCTGCGCAACGCAAGTGGCAAACGAACGCATTTTGTCGAACGTAAAACCGCTAGTACGGTTGTACAGAGTGCGCTGCGTCCGCTAGCGGCGTGTGTGCGTGAATTGGAGATGTCCGACACTGCTAATGTCCGGCCAACATAACGTCCAGATGCACAAAGTGTTTTATTGATGATCCGTACAAAATCACGAACGCAAATGCGCATAGTATGACCGCTATCGCGTACTCCGTGAAAAAATGCGTCCATTCGTTCGAACGCACTTTTTCACAGACAACGTGAAAATGTGTTCGTCTGACCCTAGCCTTGAACAGTGAGAGAACTGCGATGCCAAGCATTCCTGCAGAACTTGACCCCTGGAGGAGCCGCTAAAGACACCCGCACACCCTGAATATATGGAGGAGCAACTAAAACGATACCCACACACCACAAATATACAGAGGAGGTCCCAAAGGGAGTTAAATTAAGAAGAGGAAGGATAGGCAAGGATTTTGGCCCAAAATAGGGACTGTCCCTACTAATTAAGAGAACATTGGGTGTATGTAATTGATGCCTACATACAACAACACTATATTCTGGCATAGAGATTTGGATATTAGCCACTAGTTTTGTCTCTTGTGGGTTTTGGGCCATGTTTTATCAGTCAGGGCACATGAAGAAAAGCTGTATATAATAATTTAAAGTTATTCACTTTCAATTTAGGTGTTCAGTCATTTGAAGTCAGTGTCAAACAAAGGAGTCACTGAAAACACAGGATTTTTAACATCACTGAATTACTATGGACTACGGGGAGAGCAGAGCAATATTTAATCTCCCCACAGAGTTTCCAACACTTTACAATAAACTGTTTGTTTCTCTTTGTCAATAAAGATAATTTGCTGTAAAAAAAAATGGCGGATAAAAAAAAAAACACCCGCGTCCCAGCAATGAGTGGGCGTGCCCCTGCGTGAGGCAGGAGGCGCGAAGACGCCGTCAAACACGTCCGAGGCTCGGTCCGCCATGTTGGGAGAGGGCGCCGCGGCGCATAACCCAGCCCCCGTGCGCCTCCTCGCGCCGAAGCGGTGTCGCGTTCGCCCCGGTGTCAGGCGGCGCCGACGCGGTCTCTCGCAGCACCCGAAAACCGGGTGATCAGGGGCGTCGGGAGCGGAGAAGCGTTGCCAGACTCAAAGAAGGCGCTCGGCTCCGGGCGGGAGCGAGCCAAAGGAAGTGCCGGGTACGCGCGGGGCGAGAACGCGCTTCCCTGCGGGGACCGGAAGCGGAAGCGGCGCGAGGAGCCGAGGAACCGGAGGCTGGAGTGGGAGCGAGGTAATAGCGCGTGAGGCGACCGAAGTCCCGATATACAAGCGTGCGGCGATCAGGAGCGACCGGGCGGGGTCAGGGATCCGACCCCCACCGCCCTGCCCTGACCACCCCACCCCATCTGTGCATACAGGGTGCAGCAGCATAAGGCGGGGGACTGGCTACCCCTGAACCCAGTGTACATCTATATATACCCCTCTGCATGGGGGTAATATTACCCTGGGGGACCCCCTTTACCTTATACAGAGGTAATATCTGCACAGTTACAGAATAGATAAGCTTACTATGTTGCCATGGTTAATCAGAGTTGTTTGTGGCGCATCTATAGCCCTCCTGGCTCTGTGTACATGTGTGTTCATGTCTGCAGAATATCTGGTATATGCCTTGTCTTGAGCCCGATGCCCTAATATCCCTATATAAGGGTACCATGGGACTGTGTATTGTTTCAGGGGTTTCTGGCCTCTGTCTCCCAATACATTGTATTAATGGATCAGATGTCACACTCCAGATGTCAAATGCCTAAACCATCTGAGGTGCCATCGCTGGCCTATACCGGGGTCAGAAGCCTTAGCCCTCCAGTTATCTTGGACCTACATCTCCCATGGTGCTCAGTCACTCATTACTTGGGCAAAGCCTCAAGGGAAATGTAGTTCTAAATCATGGGGGGGTGCAAGGTTGCTGACCTCTGGACTATGCACACAATACAGCATATAGATAGGATGATAGCACACTGTTCTGATTACTACAAGGGAAATCCAGGTTATCTGCACTGCCCTGCGTTTAGAAATGCGTATATTACAAGTAAATATGTTCTTAAACAGACACTATTTTCATCTTGACCCCCCCCCCCCCTTAAGCCCCTTTATTTTTTTTTTCTTCCAAAGTGTTCAGGGTGCTGTGTGCCCCCCTCCCCTCTGCCTGGGTTGGCACAAATTGTGGGGTGAAGTAGAGGAGTTTCCTACGCTAGTGTCACCAGGCAGTCTGGGTTTTGAATTTCCCGGCTTCCGGTCATAAGTGAGAGCGTGCTGATGTCACGTTTTTTGACAACGTTGGTTCTGAGCATGCATTTCCCACTCCGATCTATCATTCTACCTGTATATGTGCAGTGCGCACCTGATTGTTTCTATGCAGTTTGCATGGCCACACAAATTGCGACGTAACGCTGCCGGATGAGCGGTGAGAAAAGTTTTTTTTACCCCAAAAAAAATAACTGTCAGCAGTATCTGCCCAATTATTTAAGGACAGAAAAAGCAGGCTATTCTTTAATATTCCTTTTTTTAACGGTCGGTCTATCACTAATCCTAATTTACACCTGTTTTCTCCTACCTGTTGCTAGTTAACCCTATTTAAAAGTGGTGTCCGTGGACTCTTTCCCTCCAGATGTAAACACATTTGCTTATTGGCTAAATCCCTGTGCTGCCCCTGATGCTGCAGTCAGTGCAGTGCACTGCGATTCCAGTCCCAGGGACTTGGGCTTGTAAGTAAAGTTTGGATCTGGAGGGAGACGTCCGCAGTCTCCCCTTTAAACAGGAATTACTCACTAAAGGTAGGAGATAATGGACGGAAATGAGGAAAATGCTTGTTTTAACGTGATTAATTGATTTATGGAATGAGCAAAAACCACCAGGTTGTTGCCCTTTTTAAGTAGGAACTTTTCACCATTAAGGAGTCTCTCCCCTCAAGACATGTGAAGGGTCTAAGATTATCTTTTATATTAATTATTACATCCCGCTTCCCTGGGTCGAAGTCCAGGTTCGGCAACCTCGGGCCTCCAAATGTTTTGCCACTATACCTATGATGCCCAGCCACTACTCATAAGGTCGACAGCCTCATGGGCAATGTAGTGCTGAAACATCTGGAGGGCCCAGGTTGCTAACCTCTGGTCTTAAGTTAAAAGTTTTCCTTCTATTGTCTGTCGTCCATTCAGTTTAAGGCTGGGGGCACACTAGGCATTTTCTTTAACGCACTAGCGTGCATTAAAGAAAATGCTAACGCACCGGCCCCCCCTCGATGCCCGCCTGCCCTCCTCCACAAGGCTGCAAAGCGCGATCCTCCTATGGAGGATCGCGCTTTGCAGCCCCGTCGACGCAAATCGACAGTGATGATCTCTAGGTGCACGCATGCTATGCGCACGCAAGCATGTGACTGGCTCTGTCCGCAGCATCACAACGCTGCAACGGGCACCGGTAAGTGCATCATAATGCGCGCTAGTGCGCACTAGACGCCTAGTGTGCCTTAACCCTTAGGGCCCTATTACTTTCTTAACGCAAAAACGGACGCTAAACGCGTGTTTTTTTTGCGCCAAGCGTTAAATGTTAATGGACGAAAATCACCGCTGGAATTACATCCCTCATGCATTTTTTCATCCGTCGGGAAATTGCGCTCGTAAAACCGACGCACAAAGTACCGTTGAGCGCAATGTAATTTTTAACGCGAGTCCGTCATTTTTGACGTGAGCCCATCATTTTTGTGCGGACTGCGCACAACATTCGTACGTTTTGACGGAAGACCAGGTAGTTTTTGAAGGATCTATTAAAAAAAAAACGTGCCTATCGACGTTCTCCGTTGTGAATCCGCAGTTTGGTACGGTCAGGTTGTTACAATTTGCCGTTACCACCAGCTTTTCAAAGATGCTAAGATTATAACACTTTGCGCACACAATGTTAAGTATAGGACGTGCGCAGTACATTACGCTCGCGCAGGTTCACCCGCGGTAGACGTTTTTTGCGCGGACATTGTAATACGACATTCTGTGCAAAGTCTTTTGCCCCTCGCGTTAATGCTTTTTTACGCACGCGTTAACGTTTGCGCAAAGAATGTAATCGAGCCCTAGATCTTTAAAAATGTTCTTCTGGAAAGAAAAAATATTCCCTTTTTTGTTGACCTTTCATGAGTCTGAGGCATACAGTAAGCACAGCTACAGCAAGCATATCTACTGTACGAGGTATCACAGACTTTTGTTGCAGCCCGCAAAGACTCTGCTCAGTCGTCGTCCCCCACCACACACACACCTTCCCTGTCTGTCACTATGCAGCTGTGAAGATTAGCTGGTGTAAATTACTGTGCTTTATGTGGTGGGGGAGGATGTCATTAACTCTTAGCATACATGTAAATGGACATAATGGATCCCCAGCAGAGGAATGTGATGTTGTGTTTTGTGAAAACCAGCCTGGGGGCAAAGTGGGAAAGTCAGGGAGCTCAATGCAGTTTTTTATACTGTTACATTGCAAAACTAATTACGTGGTGTCTGTTTAAAGCAGGGGGGGGGGGTGACCTGTTTTAAAATCAAAGCTGTAGTTTTCCTAGCTATACGTTGGAATATATTCCATGGTTGGAGCGTCAGTCCTACTTTTAATGCATTATGTATATTCTACATTAAAAACTGTAAGAAAAATAGATCAGAAATCCCAAGGCTTTGCAGCTTCTGCAGGAAGTTCTTTTCAAACAAAGAGGGAGCGCTATAGTGGAGTCAGACAGACTTTACGCCATGGACCGCAGTGTTGTTGTGGGATACACAGTTCAGCGGCTCCATCTGTCAGATGCAATGAATAGATCTGCTGTCGTCTCACTGCCGGGTCAGAGTACAGTTTTATAAATGCGTCCGGAGACCCGGCCTTGCACATGAAAGCTGTCAGAGGAAGCGGGGAGCTTCGATAGCGAGCAGCCGCCGTTCTTGGCTACACATTGGATGCAGCACAAGACTTGAAGTTCACCTCTAATGGACACAGATGTTCGGTGAATACATTGAGACAATCGGTTATTCAGAGAGCGGTGAAAAGCAGGAGAATGACCTGGAGAATGGAAAATTCTAGGTCAAAATAGCCGATTTGGAAAGTGAGATGAATGGGAGAATTTTCCTGGTTTGGCTAATTTAACCTAGAATTTTCCATTCTCCTGCTTTTCACCACGCTCTGAATAACCCTGTAGGTGCTTTAGCAAGCTTGTTGATTGTTGCTTTTTAAGATCTGAACATGTGATTTGTGCCACCAATCAGAACCTGGGTAACAGGTGGCTGATCTCCTCTTAATCGTAAACCTGTTTCACTTTATTATAGGGAATTACATTCTTTCCATGTACAGAGAAAATATTTTTTTTTCCTTTTAAAATGTTGTGTCCCCTCGTTTTCTCTCGGTTGACACCCTTGTGATTGGTTAGAGATGGGGAGCTCCCTGCGGATGGTTCTCCTGTTTTTTTTGTTGTAGCCCTCTCATTGAAGGCTGACAGGGGAATCCGCTCGTCGGTGTAGTTGGGCAACGTTCACAGGTCTGTGTGATGGCAGAGCCCGGCGGCGGACCAAGATGAGTCGCGTTTTGCGTTGGCTCATGAAGCTATGAGTTGCGACATTGGATCTTTTTTGACCTTTACAATGAAGAAGGTATTCTTTGGACAGCCCAATGTACAGAGAAACTTACCAAAAAGCTAATAATGGGGAATGACTTGTATGTGACGTTGTAAAAGAAAAACAAACAATAAAATAAAACCTGTTGTACATTTAGGTGAATGCAATGATCTGATTTGTTGACCGCCGGAAGGAATATTAAGGTTTGCAAGTCGTAGATGCCTTGCAGAGACTGTAATATATTGTAGGGCTGAAACAACTAATCGATAATGAGAATAGTTGACGACTATTTTCATTATTATCGATTTAATCGTTGCTGATTAATCGATTTTGTGTACACCTACAGTTTGGAGTCAGACCGAGTTAAATGTTATAACCTCTGACTCTGCTTCGGAGCTGTTTGGAGAAGATGTGACGCTGCTTTACTCTGGTTTTGTCTGGCATAAACCTATAAGTTTGTTCTTATTCAGTTTTCAACTCTAGCAGCGCTTTAGCACAAACCCTGGGATACTGCCACTGGGTAAGGGCACTGTAACGCTGGTGTTTTATACTTACTGGAGTCCTGTGCCACCACCCCAACCTGCCTGCCACCCCTCTTTGGTCTGGAGCTGGCATTCTCTCCCTTTGGTCCTGTACCTTCCCTCCCACACTTAGGTCCGGTCTTTTGCCCAAACCCACTTCCTCTCATACTTTGGTCAAGTCCCTTGCCCCAAACTCACTCCTTTCCACTTCAGGGCAAATTGTTTTTTTTTTTTTTTTGCATAAAAGGAATATGTATTTTTGTTTTTATCCGATTAATCGGCCAACTAGTCGATTATGCAAATAATTGTTAGTTGCAGCCCTAATATATTGTCATTCCCAAACACCCTGTCCTGGACACTGCATGTAGTGGAAGTTTGTGTCGCGTTGCCTCAGACTTTTGGTTTAATCCGGGGCTTGATAAATTTCTATGAAGCCTAGGAGCCAGCGACACATTTTTAGGAGCCTGGCAAAGTGTACTTATTTAGTCAATGCAAGACTTGCAGAGCGAGCTAATTAAATGAGCAGGACCTTCCTCCAGGGGTCACGGTCTTTTAGGGACCAGATTGAAGAAAGTGCTGTACGATGTCGTTAAGTCTCTTCCTATCCTATAAGGTGTGGGCGAACAAGGATCAAGGCAGTGATTATGCTTGATTTACAGCCCTCTGTCGGTACTGCTCAGCCGCAGAGGCTACACATATGACGTCTGTGCCCCCCTGCCCGAGATTTCAATGGCACTCCCCCCCCCCCCTTTAATATGCAACCCAGCTCTGAGACATATTTGATGCCTGCACTGATGGGAGTCGCTGTGGTCTCATTTCAGCTTGGACAGGTGACCGCCTTTTTTAAATTGAGAGGGGATTATCTCCCCACACCTCAGCCTCCCCCCCCCCCCCCATTTTATGTTGGGGGGGGTCTACTTAACCTTTTTTCCCCCTTCCTTATAACAGTCTGCTTCTTCCTGAAACTGGTGTCATCAATGACCTGTGCTGAACACAGCCATAAAAAACAGGGAGGAAGGCTGTCAATCAGCTGACAACCTTGCATGTTTGTGATGTCTTGCCCTGCTGGAGCACTTGGCATGCCATGACCACTGAAACAAAATAAGTGGTCGTGGTGACTAGAGTGTCACTTTTTAAATAGAGCACATGTTAAGCTATCCTCTATGCCTGCCCACAACAATAATGGCTGCTTTGGTCCTTGATGCGTACAGAGTTTTTCTGTGATTTGTTAAGGTGGAAAACATTGCTGTGTCGCAGTGGTTCCCAACCGTGGTCCTAAAGTACCCCAACAGGCCAGGTTTTCCAGATATCTGAAGCACATCTCATGATTTGCTGCTCAGTGATTGCAGGATTCAGTCTGCATTTCCACAAGGTGATCCTCAAAACTTGGCATGTTAGGGGGACTTGAGGACCACGGTTGGGAACCACTGCTGTATCGTGTTGAGATGTGAACAGTTTTTAAATGCGATAGGTACGGCCTTTATAAGCCTGCCGCTCGGGCACCTCCTCACCCCAGACAGATTCCGATCTCTACATATCTAGCACAGTCTGTCATTCATCCCGTCATCTGGACCTGATTCATTCTCATTATGTATTGCACGCATCATGTACCAAATATTTGGCGTTCTTCTCGTTCACCCGAATTAATGTGCTCTTTAGCATGGCTTGTTCCTGTCGTGTCTGCTCTCGGGTTGTCTCTGCTCTGGTGTCCGTGGAAGCACCATTACTGTCCCGTAATAAACCTTTCACTCCTGTTTGCGTCAGGCCAGGTTTGCTGTACTTTTTGTTTTCCCGTAACAATCCTAGCCCCTTCCTGAGGGCACAAAGATAAATACCTGCTCGCGTGTGCAGCTGTGCTACGAGGAGTGGCATTTAAAAGCTATTTAATCCCAATGGCTTCAGGAGTCTAAGGCCCTATACAAAGGTTATTGATAAGATAACTTCTCAACGTTATCCATAATGTCTCGACGTTACCTTATCATCTGGAATTGCTATTCCAATCTTGGCGCAAGCTGGACTTGCGACTAGAGTATAGCGTGTTACTACTGTATATTGACGTCTCCTATACTTTGTATAGTTAATTTACGCCTTGGGATGGAAGCGCAAGCTATTTCATAGTAGCTCATTCTTCGTCTGGAAATGGTATTGCTCACGGAAATACTGTCTCATAAAGCTAGTGTTAAAGTGAAACCCCCCCATAATCCCATACTCTCCTCTCATGGTGTAGAGGACCGTGCAATCCTCCACTTCTTGACGCCAGGAGCGGAGTGAAACTGGAACAAATTGTTCCTAGTCTCCCTCTGTTTCATCCGCAGCCTTGCGGGATCCTGTAGGTGCGTGCTTGTGGCTGGTAGGCTCGGGGCTCCATGGATATCGTTTTTCCAGAGCCCATACCGGTCATCGGCCGCCTTTCAGACTGATAACGGGTGCGGATATTCTGTACATTTGAAATGTTTTATAAAATCAAAATTTCTACACGAATCTGCCATCAAAATTGTAAACATTACAACAACTAAGTAAACTAAAGTGCTTGAAAAATAACCTGTACGCAGGCAAACAGACTGCACGCTAACCCATGCACCTGTACGCAGGCAAACGGACTGCGCGCTTACCCATGCACCTGTACGCAGGCAAACGGACTGCGCGCTTACCCATGCACCTGTACGCAGGCAAACGCACTGCGCGCTTACCCATGCACCTGTACGCAGGCAAACGCACTGCGCGCTTACCCATGCACCTGTACGCAGGCAAACGCACTGCGCGCTTACCCATGCACCTGTACGCAGGCAAACGCACTGCGCGCTTACCCATGCACCTGGACGCAGGCAAACGCACTGCGCGCTTACCCATGCACCTGGACGCAGGCAAACGCACTGCGCGCTTACCCATGCACCTGCACGCAGGCAAACGCACTGCGTGCTTGCCCATGCACCTGCACGCAGGCACACCCTATTTAGATTTGCTGCAGGTTAGATTTGAGCTGCAGGGGTTACACTTACATTTTGGGTGCTGCTAGTCTGATAAGAGAACTTTCTGAAGCCAGGGAGCAATAGTCGAGTGCTTCATTATTTAAAGCCCTAGCACAACCTGGAGCCAGTGCATTCCAGATGTGGATCCTATTGTATTAAGCTTCAACACGCACGGTGACTGAGCTTCCTGCATCTCCTGTACACTGTGACTGCCGGTGCTCTGCTGCCGGTACAGGGATATTGGGGCAAACGCACACATTCACTGGCTTACATGGGCTGCTACGCACAATGCTTCTATAATTCACAGTGCTTATATCCTGAGCGCGCTGCGGTGCTTACAATGTGCATGTGGCCATATGTGGTGATCACTGCCTGGAGCCAACACCACGCTTGGGACCCAATGTTTTTTTTTTGTTTTTTTTCCAGCTCAGTAGAAACCAGGAGCTGCAGGATTGCTGCTCTTGGAGGGTCCTGTCTAGTTAAGTTCTGCACCAGCTCTACTTCGCTTGAGACTTAGTTGATAAGCTGCTGGTGTGTTAATACCACTTTAACAGTGCAAGTGTCTAAATGATTTAGGCTGGGGACAGACGAACGTAGTGTGACCGTGCGTTTATCCGCTCTTTATTATGGCCGTGGTAGCAGCAAATGACATCCAATGATGGCCAACATACAAAGTACAGCCGCACAACACAAGCGGCAAACAAATATATGTTTTTCATAACGTGGAACCGCTAGTACTGATGCACAGAGTGCGCTGCGTCGGTATAGCGCGTGTGTGCGTGATTAGGAGACGTCAGACGCTGCACATGTCTGGCCTTTTTTTTTTTTTTTTTTTTTTATAGCTCCGTCAAAAATCAGTCGTAATTGCGCACAGTGTGACCGCTATCGCGTCTTCCGTCAAAAAGTGGGTCCATGCGTTCGGACGCACTTTTTGACGGTAGATGTGGAAAATACGTTAGTCTGACCCTAGCCTAAGGCTAGGGTCAGACTAGCGCAGTTTTAACGTGCGTTTAGCCGCACGAAATCACGGCCGTACTAGCAGCAAATGACGTCCAATGCCGGGGAACGGCCGCACGAAAGTTCGTCCGCGCAACGCAAGTGGCCAACGAACGCATTTTTTCGAGAACGTCAAACCGCTACTACTGACGTACAGAGTGCCCTGCGGCCGCATAGCGGCGTGTGTGTGTGATTAGGAGACGTCAGACGCTACTAATGTCCAGCCAACATCATGTCCAGACGCAAAAAGTGTTTTATTGATGATCCGTACAAAATCACGGACGAAAAGGCGCATCGTATGACCGCTATCACGTATTCCGGGAAAAAATACGTACGTTCGTTCGACCGCACTTTTTCACGGACAACGTGAAAAATGCGTTCGTCTGACCCTAGCCTTATTGTGTAAGTCTGGGTTAGACAAATTCAGTGCCAGGTAACCAACGGCTCTTAAAATTACAATCCTGGATTCGGATGTTTTTACTATTCTACTCAAAATTAATTTATATATAAAACTGTATAGACGGTTCCTACATTTCCTTACTTGCTCTTGCGTTTACTTTTAACCTTTTTTTTTTTTTTCCTCCAAGCTGTAGCGCAGAAACTGAGCTCCAAGGTTTTGTAAGGTGTCCCCCCCCCCCTTTAAATATTAGATGTTTCTTGAATGTGTTTGTTTTCCTTACAGATTATTTCTCCGATCCATCTCCATGAATTAATTTGGTCGATTGCCCTTCAAGGACGTGTAAACGTCTACAAGTGGTGGACGAGGCAGAAGGTGCGGTGGGGTAAGTAAATCCGAAACCAGTCTGCCACCTACAGCTTCCAGTGTGCGGCTTCTCCTCTATAAAATACCCCCCCCCCCCCCCACGCAGAGTCTTTAAATTCTATGTTTTCAAACCGGTTCATAATAATAGCTGGAAAAACTGGAAGACGACTTCTCCTTCACAGCTATAACTATATACCTTTTAGAGCAGGGTGCTCAAACTCTGGCCCCCCCCGGGATGATGCTGAACAACAGGTCCCATGATTCTCTGGCCGTGTATCGGTGTCAAGAGTTCTGGGAATTGGAGGCAATCGGCATCTGAGTGAATTGAAATCGCTGTCTTAGAGACTCGAGCCACTATACATAGAATTGTAGCATAGAAGGCACAAATCCATCCTGCCTTGTTGTAGCATCATTGATCTGTACTGCAGCACCTCTTTATATACTGCATTTTACCTGTCTCTCCCCCCCCCCCCCCCCTCTAGAACCATGGAGGAATCTCACTTCAACTCGTACTTCTGGCCTGCAGTTCCCACAGTCTCTGGACAGGTAAGTGCTCTCGGCTTTAGATCTGGACATGGTGGATGCCGTAAAAATGCATTGGTTTCCTATGTTTAACACGCTATGCATAAGCGGCTGTATAAATGTGTCACAGAAAATGGCGGTGAGCTTTATGCACCATGCAATACGCCCTGGATCTAGAATAACCACGTGGTTTGCAATGGCACCAGTTGTACCACTTCTGTGGTGTTTCTCCTGAAAGATAAAGTACAAATTTAATCAAAAGGCAAAACATAAATAATACAACCACCTAGTTCTTTGTGGCGTGTATATATGTCCCCATGTCAGTAATTATGGATTTTTAATTGAATATGATAAAGTATTATTGCCGGTATCTCATCCATATTTTAACATGCACTGACAGGTTAACTCCCTCTAAATTATTTAGGCTGCCCCTCTCTCCATCTCTCTCTCTATATCAAGGCTGTCAAACTCCAACCTCCCAAATGTTTCTGAACTACGACTCCCATAATTTTCTGGCTGTCTATTACTCTCAGTGAATTCTGGGAATTACAGACAATCAACATCTGTGGGGCCGGAGTTTGACAGCCCTGCTCTATGTGTTTTCTCCCCTCTGAATCTTTTAGTCACGTCCCCTGTAGCCTCTAATTCTTCCTAGCAATTTAATTCTGCCTACCTGCTCAGGATTCCCCCCTCGCGATTAATACAGGTCGTTCGCGATAAAACTCTATAATCCTTACCGGCAGATTGACAACTCTATGTTTCTGAACAAGATGAAGGAGCAGCTTATCCAGGAGAAGGGTTGCAATCTGGGGTCCCATTATCCGACTCTGCTAACTGTCCCGACCTCCGTCTCCTTGCCTGCTGGGATAAGCATGGATGGAGATCACAAACTGGAAGTTCATGGGATTCCTCATTGCCAAGCATCTGTAACCCAGAACATCACGGTGCTGCCTGTACCTACCACCGGCCTCATGACAGCTAGTAAGTGAAGAGCAGCAAGGCTTCCTGTATCTTGGCTTCAGCTAGTTTTTGTGCCCTACATTCTACCAAGCACCTGGGTCCCTTTTACCTTTATACAGCCTACCGCATATGTATGCTACATTTAAGCAATATTCCTGCCTGTCCTATGCTCTCCCAGCATTTATTTCTACTGTATGTTTGTCCAGACACCATCATAATATCCCACTGCTGTACTCCAGAATGTCCTTGTACCACTGTTAAGCAATAATAAGGGTTATTCAAGAATAAATGTATAATAAAGTATTTTTATGGGGTGTCGCGCACCCCCTTTCCCCTTTGTTTGGCGGATCCTGTTCAGGGACCCGGCGGTGAATGCTGAAATACCCGAAGTGCACCAAACGAGGGAGCACCGAGATTTCGGTGCTCTCTGAATAACCCCCTAATATATCCCTGTATGCCACCGTCAGCTTGGCAACATTCCCTGTATGCCACAGTCAGCTTGGCAACATTCCCTGTATGCCACAGTCAGCTTGGCAACATTCCCTGTATGCCACAGTCAGCTTGGCAACATTCCCTGTATGCCACAGTCAGCTTGGCAACATTCCCTGTATGCCACAGTCAGCTTGGCACATTCCCTGTATGCCACAGTCAGCTTGGCAACATTCCCTGTATGCCACAGTCAGCTTGGCAACATTCCCTGTATGCCACAGTCAGCTTGGCAACATTCCCTGTATGCCACAGTCAGCTTGGCAACATTCCCTGTATGCCACAGTCAGCTTGGCAACATTCTATCCCTGTATGCCACAGTCAGCTTGGCAACATTCTATCCCTGTATGCCACAGTCAGCTTGGCAACATTCTATCCCTGTATGCCACAGTCAGCTTGGCAACATTCTATCCCTGTATGCCACAGTCAGCTTGGCAACATTCTATCCCTGTATGCCACAGTCAGCTTGGCAACATTCTATCCCTGTATGCCACAGTCAGCTTGGCAACATTCTATCCCTGTATGCCACAGTCAGCTTGGCAACATTCTATCCCTGTATGCCACTGTCATCCTTGGCAACATTCTATCCCTGTATGCCACTGTCATCCTCGGCAACATTATATCCCTGTATGCCACTGTCGGCTTGGCAACATTATATCCCTGTATGCCACCGTCATCCTTGGCAACATTATATCCCTGTATGCCACCGTCATCCTTGGCAACATTATATCCTTGTATGCCACCGTCGGCTTGGAAACATTATATCCCTGTATGCCACTGTCGGTCTGGCAATAGTATACCATCAGGATCTAACTTGTCTGTATACTCCACAATTAGTCAGGTACCTCTATATATTGAGGCTTACATTTAGTCTGTCTGTACAACACATTGCAACAGGGTCCAGAGTCTTTATTTTGTACCCGGCTTTCACCAAACGTGCTTGTCTCCTCCTTGATGCTGTTACCTGATGTCCTGTTCTGTATTTTTATGCATTGACATGTTTTTGTGCGTTCTTGCAGCCGGCCTGGTGATAACGTCTCCCTCTGGCTCACTGGTCACGACGCCATCCTCTTCGGGTCAGACTTTCCCAATATCTGCTCCCATGATTGTGTCCACACTCCATGGCTCCCAGACGTTGCAGGTCGTGTCTGAGCTTACGAAAAACAAAATTCAAGAGGTAGGACTCATCGGGATACCAAAACCTGGCCGCGGCCGAAAGAAGAAACGTCTTCCGGAACCTACACTCCCTCACATGAATGACCCCTATGACATTGCTAATGAGGATGATGAGGAGCATCACAAGGATGGGAAGACGTACAGGTGACCGCATAATGCAAATATGGACTGTGTATGTTACTATAGTACCCAGTGCTGTTTTTAGGCTGGGGTCAGACGAGCGTCATTGGAGAGTCGAAGTAACGTCCGTGAGAGTGGACGTTCCATCCACTCGACGCCCGTCTGGCCACTTCACTGAGCGCACTCAGCGCTGCAAAGCGCGATCCTCCTATGGAGAATCGCGCTTTGGAGCTCCGTCAACGCGGGTCCTAGCGCTTTGACAGAGGGGCTTGGATATCGGACGCTTGTTGCGAGCGCATTTCGTTCGCATGCACAAGCGTGTGACCGGCCCCGTTGCAGCGTCACAACGCTGCTGCGGATGCCGGTAAGCACGTCAGTACGAGCACACATAGCGCGCTCGTCTGTCGCCAGCCATAAGGTATTTAATCAGTGACGTGATAGGAAAGTATGACTTCATTACATGCATTTCTATAGCGCCAACATATTCCGCATTGCAGTACATAATGGGGAAAATGCAGACTAAAAATATACCGGGGGAAAATGCAGACTAAAAATATACCAGCGAAAGGGGACAATATGGCAACTACAGTGCTTGTTCTAGTGCTCTAACGACGTGTGCGCTTACAATTTAAAGGTCATAAAAGGGGTAAGAGACAAAAGGGAGCAGGAGAGTGTGACATAGATGGCCTGAGAGAGGATAAGGCTGTGAAAACGACGTGGCCTGTGAAGGAGTTAATAAGGGGAGCACATGAAAGTGAAAATGCCTGAAGGCAGACAGCTTAAAAGTAAACCAGGGAGGAGGGCTGGGCAGTCTAAGAGTGGAAGTGTTCCGATCTGAGGGTGGATTCAGGATGATGCAGTCTGAGTGAATGTATTTAATATACACAAAACGCTGACCTGTAGTATACAATCTCTTGACACATGAAGCACACCTCAGATGTGTATCATGACAGTTCAGCTAGTGAGATCAGCATGTAGATATATATATTCGCTTATCTATGTATAATCTTCTGACTTCCTTTCTAGATGCCGCATGTGCTCACTGACGTTCTTCTCGAAGTCGGAGATGCAGATTCACTCAAAGTCTCACACAGAGGCCAAGCCTCACAAGTGCCCACATTGCTCTAAAAGCTTTGCCAACAGCTCCTACCTGGCCCAGCACGTGCGCATTCACTCGGGCGCCAAGCCCTACACATGCAGCTACTGTCAGAAGGCCTTCCGCCAGCTCTCTCACCTCCAGCAGCACACGCGGTAAGAGGGAGCTTGAGAGTGCTTAGTTGCCTTTCGATACAAGAATGCACGCAGAACTGTTTGATCTTAAAAGCTCTTGTGTAGAAAAGCCAGATGAAGGATGCACTGTATTGAAAAGGATTGAACCCAGTGTGACATGTTCCCTGTACTACAGGCTCTAGTAAAGCACCAAGTTACCTTCTAAGTTCGGCCTGCAACCTCTGTCAGTCTTGGCCTTCGTGTAACGTTTCACTGTATGTGAATATGAACTCTTCAAAACCGCTTATTTACTAATAGAGTTTAATTGTCTCGTGTTTTTTTTTTTTTTTTCTTTGCAGAAGCATAAACCACACGTAGGGTCTGTCTTTGTATTTTTGTATCTGTTCTTGACAGGGTGAACGCACACGAGCGCACTAAAGGGGTTATTAACTACCGAATTGCACCGAAGGCTGAATTTCGCCGTTCATTGCAATTTTGGGTCAATTGGTCTATTCACTAAGCTGTTAATTCACCAAATACAGGAGAAATGAGAGCGGAATACGGAGCAATTTGCAGACCTCTAAATTGTCTCATAAAAGACTATCATGTCTTCTATTCACAGAATGCCAAATTACACCGAACTTGCGGCAGCAGGTTTCAAATAAAAAAAGTAATGTCTATTTTATTTTTTCTTTAAGACAACTTATTTTTTGCAAAAACTTTTCTTTTTTTAAAAAGGATTTGCATTTTTTATTTTTTTTACTGCATTTTTGCTTTTAAATGACTTTTTATTTTTTAAAATACCTCTTTAAGCCCATTTTAATTGATTTAAAACTCCTGTTAGAATAGACTTTTTTTTTTTTTTCGTTCGGTGGAATTTGCCAATTCGTCAGTTTTCGCCTACGTCCGATAACTGCTTTGGCAACTCCAAATTCAACAAAATACGTTGACTTTACTAGATGGTGACTGTTCACCGTATTTACACGGAAATGAAAAGTACTGAAATTGAGCGCAATGACGGTGCTTTGTGAATAGACCCCTAAGTGCCTCCATTGTGACTTCTCCCAGTGTCCGTCATAGCGTTACAATGGTGCGTCTGGGAGGACCACACAATGTAAAGTGCTGCAAAGCGTGAACCTCCATAGGAGTCTCGCAGATGTGCACACAGCAAGGTGGCCTTATGAGCATCCGTGCAGAAAGAAGTCCTTTCTCACGGATGTTCTTTCTGCGCACATGTGGGCCGGGCCTGAGAAAAAGCACAAACCTGGGACTTTTACATGTAATATGCTGCGTTATTTTATAGCTGAGGCTTTGGGCATCTGATTTGAAAGAAACGCTTTCCGCCAACACAAACAGATAATCACCGATGAAGCCTAACCTGCCAGGGTGCCGTTACGCGCCGGCCTGCATTAATATTGCCAAGCTTAACATTGATATGCCTGTGTGATTACTGTGTGTGCTATACTCATCACTCTCTGTTTCAGTCAGGTACATATGATTCGAATTGCACTCGTGCCCCCCTCCTCCATTAGCCCCTGACTCTCTCCCCTCAAACGGTCTGATTTTAGAAAGGGGGGAGGGAACGTTTCCATTCAGACACTGTGTCACGTGTCCTTCCCCCTTTTCCTGCAAGGCCGTGCGTCCATATGGCGCACATTGTAAGCACTGAACATTCACAACTTTCAGCTCAATGTTGAGACTTTACGTTTTGCCCAGTGACCCTCATCCTTTCTGCCCATAAACCCAGCGCCATTCCCGCTGCCTTCTCTCTGTGCTTCTCTCGTCTCCTTTTTGTAGTTGGGTATTGTTTTTTGTGTCCCCACGTCCTAATCCTTACATTCATCCAAACACCTTCTCCCTGACACATTGTCTCACTTGCCTTTAACGTCCTTCTCTTGCCTTTCCATCTCGTATTCTTTTATGTTGGCTTGTGTGATATTCTCCTTATTCCCACTGCAAGTGTGTAATATGTTTCTATTCCTCTAAGTGTATCGATTTTCTTTTATAACCGCTAGAAACATATTATTCTTCTCTTGTCCCGCTACTTTCCCCAATGCTTTCCAGTCCCCTGCTTTGCCCCATTTACGTTTGTTTCTTTTTTTGCACCTCTTGTGGCAAAACCAAGCCTTTTCCACACACCGCTATCCCCCACTCCCATGCCTGCCTAGTATACAGTTGCCCCATTCCTGCAGTAGCTGTCCCCCCCCCCCCCCCCAGTCTTGAAGTCAGATCCTCTCTTGTGCACTGCATTGGTCCCCTTACCCACAATGCACTTGTTCCTTATCCCTCCCTGTACACCTCTGTCTTGAGTCTCTCCCTATATGTTTATTATCACAATGTCCGAGCTCCTCTTAAATCTCTGGATGATCCCAAAGACCCCATCCCCTGTGTTGTTCTGGCAGGATCCACACGAAGGTGCCTAATGTTGTATCCAAGCCCCTCAAGTGTCCGCACTGCTCCAAAACCTTCGCCAACGGCTCCTACCTGGCCCAGCACGTGCGCATCCACTCGGGGGCCAAGCCCTACAACTGCAGCTACTGTCAGAAGGCCTTCCGCCAGCTCTCTCACCTGCAGCAGCACACACGGTAAGGGGGCAGGAGGAGAGAGCTGGGGGAGCCCCGAGACCAGCATGTGCCCCCTCCCCCTTATCCTTCCCCACTCCTGCTGCATGCACACGTGTCTGAATGGAAACTGAATCAGGGGAGGGATACCATCCTGTATGCTCATTTCACTCCCATTAACAACCCTGCTTTCCTGCCCCCTGCCCCCCTTTCCGCTCCTTTTTAAAGGATTCACTTTGTCAGAGCTTTGTTAGTCATTTTTTTTTTTTTTTTCTCCCTTCTGGGTTTTTCAGGATTCACACCGGAGACAGACCATACAAGTGTGTGCATCCAGGCTGTGACAAGGCATTCACCCAGCTATCCAATCTCCAGGTACAGAAACCACTGCATTCCGTTAATGCTGTATTTTTGTTCCAGTTCTTTACTTTGTTTTCAAAATAATACGCTTTGTGCTTTCCTATATCTTCCTATGTTTGGCCTAACCGTGTCCGTCAGTCCTTCGTGAAATCATAGGTGTGCAAATAAATATATTTAAAAAAAAATAATTGTTTTAACGTTATTCACAAGTGAGCTTATTTAAAGTGTCACTGCTCTACCCAAAACAAGATTGGGCTCATGTGACTGGGAATCACTCACTTTTTTGATGGCCTATATAAAGTTCGGACACCTGTAATCTGGAATGCTCTGGACCCCGAGCGTTCTTGATTTCGGATACTACCGGATTTTACATTTCGGGAGAATCTGATGCTTTAGAACAGTGTTTCCCAAACCTGTCCTCGGGACCCTCTAACAGGCCAGGTTTTAAGGATTCCCTTTTGGGAGATGCAGACTGAATCCTGCAATCACTGAGCAGCAAATCCTATCCCCTGTACTGCACTTCAGATATCTTGCAAACCTGGCCTGTCAGCTGGCCCTGAGGACAGGTTTGGGAAACACTGCTTTAGTGGAAGTAGAGCTGCAATCTCCTTCCTGCTGCATTTCCAAGCGCATACTCTCACTGGAAGCGCTTTGCCGCCTTTCTTTGTGGACATGCTGCTTGGCCTGACTCTGGGCAGCCTGTCACAAGCTGGGGCTGTCCAGAGGCTCCCAGTGTGCGTCACGGTCTGTTGCAGCACTCGGAGCTAGGTTCCTGTGCAGCAGTGACCATACAGAGCGTGCTTCCTCAAGGATCACTAAAATCTGGGCAGCTCTGTGGTTTCCGGAGTCATCTGGAATTCTAAAATTCAGAAAAGGGGTGTCCGACCTGTACTAGGAAAAAGAGGAATTCCCACTCAAAGTTTTGCTGTCCCTTGACTGCGGCACACGCATGGTGAGTAGGGACAGCTGTGAGCGGGGAACTATCCTGCAAGACAGTCCTTCGCTCGTTTGGTGCACTGACGTCAACAATGAGGGACAATCATTGCGCAATGGAGGACGAAAGATGAATGCGAATGTCGCTGGATCTGGGTGAGTACATCAAGTGAGTATATTAAGTGATGCGAAACCGCATTGATCTTTAACACCAATCCATCTCCTGATGGGAAATCGCTGCAAAAGTGGACCTACAAACAGATGCGCTTTAAACGTAGGTCTGTCCTGTAGTGTGACTTCTATCCAGAGTCATGGTGTTCGGCTTCTTTCTGTAATGCTCATGATCCCTGCGGCTGGTTTCTTTCAGATATCCTGTTTTATTTTATGACTTTCTCTGTTTTTAATTTCTTATTCTGTTTTTATTCAGTCTCACAGAAGACAGCACAACAAAGATAAACCATTCAAGTGCCACAACTGTCACCGAGCGTACACGGATGCTTCTTCCCTGGAAGTCCATCTGTCTACTCACACTGTCAAACACGCAAAAGTGTATACCTGTTCCATCTGTAGCCGTGCGTACACTTCGGTGCGTATCCGTCTGTGTGTTTACCTCTGACTCTCCATTTCCCTGCTGCGAGATGTACCCCCCCCCCTCCCAGTGCTCACTCTGCTCTCTCTCTGTTCCCAGGAGACCTATCTGATGAAGCATATGAGGAAGCACAATGCCCCAGACACCCAGTCACCACCACCGACGCAAATCCTGACGGCACAGGGGCATTTTACTCCTGTGTCCCAAGCTCAGACCTCTGAAGGACCCCAGTGCTCATTCGACATGAATCCTTTCAAAACTGACCACCACAAGGACTTGTGTCTGACAGTCTCCACCAGTGCCATTCAAGTGGAACATCTCAACAGCTCCTAGTTGTATTCGCGGAGCCAACCATGTCTGGGCAAGAGAATATATAAACCAGACCCTGTAAGGGGAAGAGAGAAGGGGATTCTGCGCCAGCCTGAACTTGGGTGGGCAGGGGGGAGGGTGGGGGAGTAACAAAAGGACAGTGTTTGAACCCCTAAAATGGGGGTGTGGGTTAGAGAGTGAATCGGGGTTTCTCCACGGCACAACACGAGGAAGGACCACTGTGCGGCGACCTCGACGTGGAGGAATTTTAGGACGGCTTCAAGTAAAGTACTGCCGCACGCCAGCCGCAAAACCCAGGAGACCACGAAAGCTCATCTGTAATGAAATTCAAAAAATGGCATGAATTAAGCCTGGGGGGCTCCGCTACAGCGCACAGGCAACTGCACACCCGATTTTTACCCTCCTGCAGGCTTAAACGCACACAGACCACAGATCTCCTCTGTCAGCAAATCAGGACTGTTACGCACAGCACATGGCGATTTGGCATCATGGCGAGGACGCTGCGGCACAAGATGTGACTGCAGAAGCTGCAGCACTCGGTGCCGTACGGTATACTGTGGTGCAGTGGGACATCATGGTGCAGTGTGTCCAGGTGACCCCGGCGGGCAGTAGAGGCAAGCCTGTATGCTGGATTTGTTGAAGTCAAGAGCATTTAATCTTTATGGACACTTTTTTTTTTTTTTTTTTTTTTATACCCTGAGAATTAACTAGATACGGGGGGGGGGGGGAGATAGGGCAGAAGGGGGGGTCTGTTATGTATTATTTTTAACTTCATTTTGGCCTCTGCTTTACATCTCCCTAGAAGCACATGCAAATACAAAAAGCGGGGGGAAGCAAAAGCCCCACCTTGTTGGGCAGGATCGGAGTGACGCTCTGCATTCATCCTTATATTAGCTAGGTCTATTATTCTTTCAGAGGCGTGAAGCCTTTTATCCTGGATAGACTTGCGTATAAATATATACTGAACAAATTGTGTGTATATATACATATATTCGCTGTAGCCTAATTACTGGTATTATTTTTATTTTTTTCTTTCCCCAGTGGTTTGGGTTGAAAGGGGGGGTGTGAGATGATTTCAGAGTATGTGGGAAGGAAGGTGGTGGCATCATGTTTGTTATTATATAGCATCTGCGTTATTTTTATCCCTGCAAAACTTTTTTAACTTTGTTTTACTCCTCCTTAATTCTTCTCAAGCTGCCTCTATCCTCCAGTCTATTTATTGAAGATGGTCTTGCTTTTGGGATCTGTCCCACCCCCATGATTGCTTCTGTAAGCTGCGCTCAATGGACTTCAAACCGCCATCCGCTCCTCGGTGTTGTGTCTCCACCGTCAATCTGTTTTTACATTTTCTGAGCTTCTTTAGTGATTTCTTCAAATACCCCCCCATTTCTTCCCGGCTTCTCTCTCCTGTCTCGCTCGTCACCTCGACCTGTTTCCACCACCACCACTTCCTCCATGAAAAGACAATGTGGGGCTTGGAAGCAAACCCAAACTCTGCCACCAATAAAGGGGATGCTGACCTTGGATTTGGAACTGTTTTGCCCCCATTTCTATTATATTGTGTATATATAATAAACCTCTGTATACAGTGTATTTCACAATCTCTCTAGCTGACGAGACACTGGGGGGGGGGTGTCTTTATAGATGCAGTGCATTATACACGTAAACCATACTAATTTGTTGGACGTGTGTCAGGACAGATCAGGTTGAGTGTATGACAAATATAATTTCCTGTATGAAGGTAGTGGGAATGAATATTGTGTGTGGGTCCGGGTCGCGCATTAGGTTATTTAGGATGCATCATCCTACAGTTGTGTTCAAAATTATTCAACCCCCGCTGAAATTGAGTGTTTTGGCCAGTTTGACATTGATTTTGATCATTCAGTCATCTTGCTTACAATTAAATCAAAGAGGCACGTGTAGGTCAGACAAATATAACATAACATTTATAATGAAATAACCACAAATGTCTTTTCTGTGCTCACATCATTATCAGTTTTATTCAACCCCCAAGTGACATTCAATCTTAGGACTTAGTACAACATCCTTTTACAGTTATAACAGCTTTTAAACGTGAAGCATAGCTTGACACAAGTGTCTTGCAGCGATCTACGGGTATCTTCGCCCATTCGTCATGGGCAAAAGCCTCCAGTTCAGTCACATTCTTAGGCTTGCGCACTGCAACTGCTTTCTTTAAGTCCCACCAGAGGTTCTCAATCGGATTTAAGTCAGGTGACTGCGATGGCCACTCCAAATGTTCCAGCCTTTAATCTGCAACCATGCTCTAGTGGACTTGGAGGTATGCTTGGGATCATTGTCCTGTTGAAAGGTCCAACGTCTCCCAAGCCTCAGGTTTGTGACGGACTGCATCACATTGTCATCCAATATCTTCTGGTACTGAAGAGAATTCATGGTACCTTGCACACGCTGAAGCTTCCCTGTACCTGCAGAAGCAAAACAGCCCCAAAGCATGATTGACCCCCCCCCCCAATGCTTCACAGTAGGCAAGGTGTTCTTTTCTTCATAGGCCTTGTTCTTCCTCCTCCAAACATAGCGTTGATCCATGGGCCCAAACAGTTCTAATTTTGTTTCATCAGTCCACAGAACACTATCCCAAAACTTCTGTGGTTTGTCCACATGACTTTTGGCATACTGCAGGCGACTCTTCTTATTCTTTGGAGACAGCAAGGGGGTGCGCCTGGGAGTTCTGGCATGGAGGCCTTCATTACGCAGTGTGTGCCGTATTGTCTGAGCTGAAACTTCAGTACCCACATCTGACAAATCTTTTCTCAGTTCCTCAGCAGTCACACGGGGACATTTCTCCACTCTACGCTTCAGGTAGCGCACAGCAATCGAAGTCAGCATCTTCTTTCTGCCACGACCAGGTAGCGTTTCAACAGTGCCCTTTGCCTTGAATTTGAGAATGATGCTTCCTATGGTCTCTCTTGGTATGTTTAACATCTTTGCAATCTTCTTATAGCCATTGCCCTTCCTGTGAAGAGTAATCACCTCTTCTCTTGTCTTCCTGGACCATTCTCTTGACTTCACCATGTTTGTAACCACACCAGTAAATGTCTAGAAGGAGCTGAGTATCACAGTCATTTTAAAGCTGCCTAATTGGTGCTTATTATGCTTTATTGCTGCTCCTTGACATCCACAGGTGTTTTCAACACCTGATTGAAAACACTTGAATGAACCTCTGTTCTTCAGAGTGGTAGTCTTTAAGGGGTTGAATAATTGTGTCAATGACGAATTCACAAAAGAAACATTTACTACTGTATTACAAAACCAATTGATGTCATTTTAGTTGCATATGGTTCTTTAAAAAGTCCTTGTAGGATTTCATTCTGAATACAATTACAAATGTACACTAAATTCCCTAAAACCCTTTACAGCAGTGGGGGTTGAATAATTTTGAACACAACTGTATATGTGCATTGTGATAAACCTGGCTCTTTAGCTTCCTGGTGATACAGGCTTCAGACCCAGGGTCTTCTAACTCTGGCACTCCAGACGCTGATTGCCTACTGATCCCAGAATTCTTTGGCCAGAGAGTCATGGCAGATGTAGTTAAAAAGATGTGTGTGTGTGTGTGCGCGCGCGGCGTTTAAGACCCCTGCTTTAGACCTTAATATACGTGTCATTTTAGGGAATTGAAAAATCTCTGTGCCGACTGTCATTCCACGCGAGTGGCCAAATCTGCAGCTGGGGTTTTAACTCTGGTCTTCGAACCAGCTTTCGAATGTTCACCTTTTCATTTGAGAGATTCATGCCAAAGGGAAATTTTAAAGGCAGCACTACCTGACAAAAAAAAAAAATGACACCACCTGTCGTACAAGCCTCTTAGGACTTCGTCACGTCAGTGGGTCTTTGTTCAGCACGGTTAGGTGGCCCAAAAGTGAGGTCATGTGACTCCCTGAATATACTGAATGAGCAGGTTGTTCCATCAATGAGTTTTTTTCTTCCCTGATGGCACAGCGGGCATATTCCAAGATGGCAATGCTAGGATTCATCGGGCTTAAATTGTGCAAGAGTGGTTGAGGGAGCATGAGACATCATTTTCACACATGGATTGGTCACCGCACAGTTCAGACCTTAACCCCATTGAGGTTAACCTTTGGGATAATGTGCTGGAGAAGACTTTACGCAGCGCCGCAACTCTCCCATCGTCAACACAAGATCTTGCCCACAAATTAATTCTGTGACATTGCATATGCTTATCAAAACAATACCACGGCGAATGCGTGTTGGAATCGCAACGAAGGGCAACACAGACAAATATTGGTGTGCGCCTTTTTTTTGGGTCTTGCATTGTTTGTTGAATTTTCCTAATGTTTGTTATGGAAAGTTCGAATTTTAATTAGACTCTGAGGCGAGTATTTGCATCTTTCTCACGTTTATTAAACCACATCAAAGAAAACGGCACACCCCTCCTTCCTTCAGGCCTCCCAGCGTCCCCGTCTGATTATAAATCTTGAACATCCGAACTAACAGAAAACCAGAACACCAGCCAATACTCAAACAGAAACCAGAAGACCACGGATAGCAGGCTCTTAGGAGGCTAAGGAGAAAACCGAGACGAGAACGGATCAGAAACCTGAATCGCACCGGAGGAAGTGCAAGGCAATGTAGAAACAACCCACCCAAGCACATAAAACCAACATACCCAACCCCCAAAAGAACAGAGCGGGAAGCAGAGGGAAATACTCGCCTTTAGAGTATTTATTAAAATTCAAACTTTGTCACAAATTAGGAAAATCCTATTTTAATACAGGGACGCAGAGGCTCCTATTTGCAAGTTCAAAGACCCTCAAATACATGAGAAGATCACTGTGCAACAGGTTTCAAATATTTACGAAAGGTAGATTCCCACGACCCGTCTGCAGCTTTCATAATGTCTTAAAGATGGCGCCCCAACCCAACAGCTGGAGATGCCATAGCGCTCCTGGTAGAATGAGCACCAAAACTCGCAGAAGTCCTCAACTGACGCAGCCAGCGGGTCACTGAGATAGATGGCACAAGCCTAGGCAGAGGGACATAAGATACAAGGGACAGAATGCCGCAGTGCGATCCTCATAAACACGCAGACAACGAACCGGGCAAAGTCTCGGGAAATCTGGCAGAACCGGGTGAAATGGATGTTTTCGTCCGGCGGGTGACGTCAAAACAGACTCCCTCAGGTAAGAATGTATGAACCTGGAAGTCCAACCCACGCACATTACTCACATGCTTGCAGGAAGGCAAGCAAAGCATCAGAAACTTAGCCGACAATTTGTTGTCTGAGTCAACTATCAGGCCATTCCGGCAAGAAGCAAAGCCTCAAAGACACGTCCCAGGTGGACAAGGAAACCGGGAAGTGCGGAACCCGACTTGCCTTAACCTTTTCACTGCTGAGGACGTGTGGGGAACGTCCTCATTGACTCCTAAGGAAAGGATAGGGGTTCCTTTGACCCCAATATCTCCCGACTGTTGGCAGCTAGCAGGGTCAACTATGGTATCATTAGAAAGGCCAGAGCATGGCCTTTCCAATGATACCAAACATGACCATGTTTAAAATAAAAAAATAATAATAAAAGAATGAAAAACGTGTTTTTTTTAAGATGTGAAATGGCTCAGCAGTGAAGGGGTTAAGCAGATGTCAATCCAAAGGGTGGTGGCCCACCAGAACCCCTTTGAAGCCCACATGACCAGAGGAGATGGCCAAATGGAAAGCGGTAACGGTGCAGTCATTGGACAACACAGACCAAAAAAAAATCCAAAACACCCCCCTACAGGGGCAGGAAAGGGATCCAGATCCCTGCCCAGATACCAGCAAACCCATCTGGTGCAGGTCCAGCTATAAAGACTTCTGGTCGCAGGGGCCCAAGCCTGTTGCAACAAGTTGCTAGTATGTGACGAAACTTCTGAGACAAAACCAGGTCCCCCAACGCTACGCAATTGAGATGGTATCAACGGATGCGGGCAGGCATCTGGGTCCAACAACAAATCCCACACAAGCAGTCGATCGACAGCTCTAGGAGGAGCAGGAACCAAGGAGTGATCCGCACCAGAGTATGCCCCTGCTCCTGGACCTGCATCATCGTCCACGCTGTAGTCATTGAAACCAGGTTTAATCCATAATGGCAGACCTCCAACCAAACCTGCAGGAAAGCATGTCGCAAGCGTGTCCAGTTCGGAACGTCAACTGTAAAACACTGGTAACTGGGCGTTTAGGCGAGACAAAACAATCCCCAACTGACCCGAAAGGGTCAGAGTCCAACGTGTGGCTGGAATTCCAGTCTCCCAACTACTTTGGCCAACCCTGGGAGAAAAACCGCCTGTACCGTTAGCCGGTGACTGAGGCAATGGCCTCAGAACAGCATCGCCGCCTGCGTCAGCATCAGGGATCTCGGACTGCGCCCAGACCATTGATGTAATGCACTGCATCAAAAGTTGTCCACCCTGAGGACAATTGTTCAGTCTGAAAGCGACCTTGCGAAACATTTCACGGCAAACAAGCCCTCCAGCAGTTGCAGGCAATTTATGTGGAAGGTCCTGTTCGACCACCGAGCTCCCCAACCCGACTGCCACGCATCAGTCTTTATCCCGCAACACAGGAGGAGGCAGGAGAACCGCCCTCCCGTTCCAAGCATGGAGGTCTGTCAGCTACCAGCGGAGATCCACCTGGCCTCCGAAAAACACCAGAGGGTCCGAATACAATGGGAGGGAATGGGCCTTCAGGCATTGTAGGGCCCAATAATGAAGCATAGCCAACTCTGTAGCCAACAATAGGCCGACCATACGAGCCAAAGCCCTTAGTGCACAACGGGTGTTCTGATCATCAAATGCGCCTCCTTCGCAATCGTCAACCTTTGGGGTAAGGCTCAGACGCATGGACATCGGGCCCAACTACAACCCCAGGAATTCAAACTGCTGCGTTGGAACGAACAGACTTCTCTTTGTGCAGCGATCTTTAGGTTTATTGTGTACAGAGTCCGGGTCCACTGCAGATGTAACCTCAGGAGATCCACGGAGGACACAATCAGAACAACATTGTCCAGATAGATAATCAGATGGACCCAGTTGGCACGCAAGGCCCTGACCACTGGCTTCAGCAGCCTGTTGAAGCAACACTGTGCAGACGAGTGTCCAATATCCAGTTGAACCACAGAACGTCTCTGCACTCGTGCACCATCAAGAACGAAAGGTACGCATCCTTCAGATCGACCTTTCCGAGCCACTCACTGTGTAGGAGCATATTTTGCAAATTGGCGATACATTGCCCAGTGAAATGGTGGAAAAACTAAACATACATTCAACTCTTTCAGATTGATAATGAGGTGTGCGCCGCCCCCTTTCTTGGGGACCAGTAATATATTGGTGACATAAACCCGCTGGCATTAACTAAGCTGGTTCCACCACTCCTTTCGAAATGCGTTCCTCGGTTTGTCCACAAATTCCAACCCTTCCACTATCTGAAAACCACAAGCGGTGGCTAGCACCCAATCATCTGACGTAAGCCTTCTCAGTTGTAAATAAAGTATTTTATGTGGCCCCACCACCCATGGGCAAACACCGTGGATTGAATCGCAGACGTAGCTGAAGGTCATTGCCATATTCGCCTCTAGTGCAGCGGAAACCAAGTCCTCGCCACTTGCGGGACTTCGATGGGAAAAACAATCCAGAGTAAGTGGCGTTTCCATTGTGGGCAGCTGGTTGGGTGGGGGGGGGGGAACGGGAGAGGGCCTATGGGAAGAGGAACCTACTCGGCTGGTAGACCGCTCTCTGCCTGTTCAGGCCTGGCTAAAAACTCGACCTTTAAATACCCATTTAAGGGGGTCGAAACCTTATCCCAGGGTAGTGTAGTTACTGGCATACACACCTATGTCCTTAACAGGTGTCGCCAAAAAGGCCTGGCTGCGGACTCTGGGCCAGCGGAGCCGGTGTTAAAGACTGCACTGCCGCTAGCACATCTTGTGATGATTTATTGAAGGGACAGGACATACTGTAGCTACCTCCAACCGCACTGCTGAGGAGATGGAGGCCTGCACCTGCGGGTCCAGATTGGGGGAAAGCGGAAACGTCAGGGGACTTTTGGGCAGTGGGTCTGGGTGAGGGTTAATCCCGGCACGTACGTACAGACCATTGATAGGGAGGGAGCTGTCGCCTTCCTCAGAGTCCCCGGATGGGGATCCGTATTTGGGCTTAGTGGGAGGCATGTTGTATTGGCATTGTACTGGCTGGATGGAGTAGAGGTAACACACACTGCTCTATAACCGTGGAGACCCAGGTTCGAATTCTGGCCAGAGCACCTCTCCAGTAAGCGTCTTTGGGCAAGACACATAATGATACATACTTGCCTACCACACAATATTAGCTGTGGAGTCCAGTGGTAACGTCTGTGCCCTTCAACTGTGGCGAAGGCAGTCAAAATACCATTCAGCACATCCCAACCAATACAACTGTGGAGAAGTTGCGACGATGAGAAGCGGGTTCAACCTAACCACCAGGTTGCTGATCTACAGTCATGGAAAGCCCGATTCGATCCCCCACAGATGTCACCAGCGAGTGTCCTTGGGCAAGACACCTAATGTTATGGATGCACCGACCTCTCAAAATACTTGTACATCTCATAGATTGTAAGTTCCCTTGGGAACAGGGACCCCCTGAATCAGGCCGTATCGTCCATGTGTGGAATTCCAATGTATCAACCCCTTGTACTGATTTTGTAAAGCGCTGTGGAATTTGTGGCGCTATATTTATAATGTTGGAGCAGCTGCAAGTGATCTGAGCAGGCACCGTGAGATGACACGAACGAACGCGTGGAAAATCCCTCTGCGGCCAATGAGATCTACATGTGAAGTATATGGGTACGTGGAAAAACCAAACGCAATCGCACCCACCAGAGGAAAAAGCAACAAGTCGGTACTGACAAAAAAAAAACACCACCAGCCACCTCTCCTAGGCTGGGATGGCGAAACTGATGGGGGGATCAAAGGGAGATACTTATCTGATCTGCACAGCAGCAAGAAAGAGGATGTCCTTCCGGGCTCAGCAGGATACCTGGGAGGGGAGGGCTGAAGGAGGGAGGTGTGTACCGTTTTGTTTTGAAACTGTTTTTTCTAAGTTTCTGTGCTGCTGCTCAATAAAGTGAGATAGAGATGCAAATACTCGCCTCCGAGTCCCTGTATTAATTTTTTTTCTTCCTTTTTAAAGGGCTTTATTGCAAAGAAGTGATTAGACTAGAGCTGTCAAACTCTGCCCCCTCTCGGGGGTTTATGAGCTACAACTCCCATGATTCCCTGGCCATGTATGCATTGAAGGAATTCTGGGACTTGTAGGCATCAACATCTGGGGGCTGTGAGTTTGACAGCCCTGGATCAGACTGAAAAATGTACACAGTAGCACAGGACATGTTGCAAGTGAACACTCCAACAATGTTGTTGCCTACTATAGGGGTTATTAATAAAGCGCCGGTTTATTGCAGCGCGGGCAACCCCTGGCATTTCACAAACGTAAAATCCAAACTGCGTCAGGACAAGCTGCACCGCGAAGCCTCCTGGCGCTCTTTGGAGTCTACTAAAACCCCTTAAATATTTTTAAATGACATATAGTGAGTGATTTATGGTTTATCTTGGGTCGAAACCATATTATTTACACATTTTACATCAAAGGTCCGCAACCTTGGTCCTCCAGATGTTTTAGAACTTTACCTCCTTTTGATCCTTAGCCAGTCATTAGTTTGGCAAAGCCTCATGGGAAATGCAGTTTCCAAACATCTGGATGGTCGAGGTTGTCGACACCCCCCCCCCCTCCCTTCGTAGAAGCCCAAGAACACCGTCAAATCCTCCTTCCTGGAGCCAAAACCCCCTGCAGGATTCATCATTGTTTCAGAATCCAGGACTCAATGTCCCATCATGTTCAGCCAGCCCTGAGCCAGTGAGGATTCGGGGACCCTGTTGCTCCCCATCCCCGAACGACATTATGAATAATCTGCTGCGATGCTATTGCTTGCCGCTAGGCGGTGCTGTTTCACATAGTGTCTGCCCCAACCAATATGGCGACAGCACGAAAAATCATAGAGGCTCGGCGTGTGACGATAGACTACACAGGAAGTTGATTTTTTTGTTGTTGTTCAAGATGGCGGCTGGCATGTACCTGGAGCATTATTTGGACAGTGAGTGATGATACCTGTGCTATGATAACTGTGCCCTCAGCGGAGAGGGGGAGCTGCGACTTTACACCCACGGTGGCCGGCCCCTGCCTCTGTATAACACACTTAGACTAGAAAAAACCCGTATGCCTCTGTATACTGCAAGCAGACTAGAAAAAAAACCATATGCCTCTGTATACTGCAAGCACAGGGCTACTCTGCCTCTCTATAACACATAGGAACACAATGCGGCTGCCTGCCTCTGTATACTGCAAGCACAGGGCTACTCTGCCTCTCTATAACACATATGGACACAATGCGGCTGCCTGCCTCTGTATACTGCAAGCACAGGGCTACTCTGCCTCTCTATAACACATAGGAACACAATGCGGCTGCCTGCCTCTGTATACTGCAAGCACAGGGCTACTCTGCCTCTCTATAACACATAGGAACACAATGCGGCTGCCTGCCTCTGTATACTGCAAGCACAGGGCTACTCTGCCTCTCTATAACACATAGGGACACAATGCGGCTGCCTGCCTCTATATACTGCAGACAGGACAGCTGCATATATACACATCAGCGCTCCTCTATATAAGGTGGCCGGCCCCTTCCTCTGTATAACACACTTAGACTAGAAAAAAAACCGTATGCCTCTGTATATTGCAAGCACAGGGCTACTCTGCCTCCCTATAACACACAGGAACACAATGCAGCTGGCTGCCTCTGTATACTGCATGCAGGACAGATCGATATCATACATACACATCAGCATAGTTCTATATAAGACACAGCATCCTTATTCCTCTGTATAACATACACAGGAATGTGATGCAGCTGTCTGCCTCTGTATACAGGAAAGCTCCATATACTATACCTACACATCCGTATCCCTGGTACACACCTGTGCTTCCATACCTCAGCATCCCCCTACCTCTGTATAACACATACACCTTGACTCCCCTATCAATGTTTAACATATTCGTTGCATTCCTCGACTCTGTATAATGCCTGCTCCCTGCATCCCTCGACCTGTATAATGCCCACTCCCTGCATCCCTCGACCTGTATAATGCCCACTCCCTGCATCCTTCGACCTGTATAATGCCCGCTCCCTGCATCCCTCGACCTGTATAATGCCCGCTGCTCCCTCCTTCCCTCGACCTGTATAATGCTCACTCCCTGCATCCCTCGACCTGTATAATGCTCATTCCCTGCATCCCTCGACCTCTGTATAATGCCCGCTCCCTCCTTTCCTCGACCTGTATAATGCCCACTTCCTGCATCCCTCGACCTGTATAATGCCCGCTCCCTCCATCCCTCGACCTGTATAATGCCCGCTCCCTCCATCCCTCGACCTGTATAATGCTCACTCCCTGCATCCCTCGACCTCTGTATAATGCTCACTCCCTGCATCCCTCGACCTCTGTATAATGCCCACTCCCTGCATCCCTCGACCTCTGTATAATGCCCACTCCCTGCATCCCTCGACCTGTATAATGCTCACTACCTGCATCCCTCGACCTCTGTATAATGCCCACTCCCTGCATCCCTCGACCTGTATAATGCCCGCTCCCTCCATCCCTCGACCTGTATAATGCTCACTCCCTGCATCCCTCGACCTCTGTATAATGCCCACTCCCTGCATCCCTCGACCTGTATAATGCCCGCTCCCTCCATCCCTCGACCTGTATAATGCCGCTGCTCCTCCATCCCTCGACCTGTATAATGCTCACTCCCTGCATCCCTCGACCTCTGTATAATGCCCACTCCCTCCATCCCTCGACCTGTATAATGCCCGCTCCCTCCATCCCTCGACCTGTATAATGCCCGCTCCCTCCATCCCTCGACCTGTATAATGCTCACTTCCTGCATCCCTCGACCTCTGTATAATGCCCACTCTCTGCATCCCTCGACCTGTATAATGCTCACTCCCTGCATCCCTCGACCTGTATAATGCTCACTTCCTGCATCCCTCGACCTGTATAATGCTCACTCCCTGCATCCCTCGACCTGTATAATGCTCACTCCCTGCATCCCTCGACCTCTGTATAATGCCCACTTCCTGCATCCCTCGACCTGTATAATACTCACTCCCTGCATCCCTCGACCTGTATAATGCCCACTCCCTGCATCCCTCGACCTCTGTATAATGCCCACTCCCTGCATCCCTCGACCTCTGTATAATGCCCACTCCCTGCATCCCTCGACCTGTATAATGCCCACTCCCTGCATCCCTCGACCTGTATAATGCTCACTCCCTGCATCCCTTGACCTCTGTATAATGCTCACTCCCTGCATCCCTCGACCTCTGTATAATGCTCACTCCCTGCATCCCTCGACCTCTGTATAATGCTCACTCCCTGCATCCCTCGACCTGTATAATGCTCACTCCCTGCACCCCTCGACTGCTGTATAATGATCACTCACTGCAGCCCTCGACCTCTGTATAATGCTCACTCGCTACACCCCTCGACCTGTGTATAATGCTCACTCGCTACACCCCTCGACCTGTGTATAATGCTCACTCGCTACACCCCTCGACCTGTGTATAATGCTCACTCCCTGCATCCCTCGACCTCTGTATAATGCTCACTCCCTGCATCCCTCGACCTCTGTATAATGCTCACTCGCTGCTTCTTCAGCTTGTATATAGCACAAGCCTGTTGACTGTTATAGCGTTGCTGTCATGAGCTGTCATCTTTATAGGTTCATCAAGTTTCTGCCATATTGGAGTATACACAGTGACAAGTAAGTGTATAAAATAGAAAACGAGATTGTCCGGGAGGAAACCTAGTTCGCAGGGGACACGCGGATAGCTCACGGGACACGCAGACAGCTCACAGGGGACACGCGGACATCTCACAGGGGACACGCGGACATCTCACAGGGGACACGCAGATAGCTCACGGGACACGCAGACAGCTCACAGGGGACACGCGGACTGCTCACAGGGGACACGCAGACTGCTCACAGGGGACACGCGGACTGCTCACAGGGGACACGCGGACTGCTCACAGGGGACACGCAGACAGCTCACAGGGGACATTGACTCACCTTGTGTTCATTTCAGAGCTCGTTGCCAGGCCCTGAGGTGCCACAATGTAAAGAATCAGCCAAATAACATGTGGATAGTCGCCACACAGGCGCTAGAGCAGGGATCTCAAACTTCGGCCCACCCAGATGTTTCTGAACTACAACCCTCATGATTCCCTGGCCACATATTGCATTCAAAGTATTCTGGGAATTGGCATCATCATCAGGGGGTGCATGAGTTTGATAGATCTGCGATAGAGCATCAGATGACATGACACCAGAAGGACTTTACACGTGTGCACAATGCCAGCAATCCTTTTGGAAGTCCGTTAAGGCAGACTCCATATACTGTATTATAACGAGGCTAATGTGTATTTTAGTTGCCGGTATGTATGGAGGGTCGTGAATATCAACCTATGTCATGGGAATTCTTTTGCAGGTATAGAAAATCTGCCCTTTGAGCTTCAGAGAAATTTCCAGCTCATGAGGGACCTGGACCAGAGAACAGAAGGTGAGGGCGTCACTGTCAGGTTACGGTGCCTAAAAAAAAATAAAACATACCACTCAATGAGGACAGCTTCATTAGCGTTGATCTCTCGGAGTGCATTCCTGGTGTGTACAGGGCGACTCTCTGAATGCACCTCTGGGGAGGACAGAGCGTCTCTCGGAGTGATTGCACCTCTGGTGTGTAAAGTGCGACTCTGACTGAGTGCACCTCTGGTGGATACACAGCATATGTCTGAGCGTGTCTCTGGTGAGGACAGAGTGTCCCTCTGAGTGCATCTCTGGTGTGCAGAACTTCTCTCTGACTGATTACACCTTTGTGTCTATGGATGTCTCTTTGAGCGTGTGCTTCTGGTGCGTACAGATTGTCTTTCTGAGCCTGCCTCCAGTGTGTACAGAATGTTTCCCTGAGCCTGCCTCTGGTGTGTACAGAACGTTTCCATGAGCCTGCCTCCGGTGTGTACGGAGCATCTCCCTGAGCCTGTCTCCGGTGTGTACGGAGCGTCTCCCTGAGCCTGTCTCCGGTGTGTACGGAGCGTCTCCCTGAGCCTGTCTCCGGTGTGTACAGAGCGTCTCCCTGAGCCTGTCTCCGGTGTGTACAGAGCGTCTCCCTGAGCCTGTCTCCGGTGTGTACGGAGCATCTCCCTGAGCCTGTCTCCGGTGTGTACGGAGCATCTCCCTGAGCCTGTCTCCGGTGTGTGTGGAGCGTCTCCCTGAGCCTGTCTCCGGTGTGTACGGAGCGTCTCCCTGAGCCTGTCTCCGGTGTGTACAGAGCGTCTCCCTGAGCCTGTCTCCGGTGTGTACGGAGCATCTCCCTGAGCCTGTCTCCGGTGTGTGTGGAGCGTCTCCCTGATCCTGCCTCCGGTGTGTCCCTGATCCTGCCTCCAGTGTGTGTGGAGCGTCTCCCTGATCCTGCTCCGGTGTGTGTGGAGCGTCTCCCTGATCCTGCCTCCGGTGTGTGTGGAGCGTCTCCCTGAGCCTGTCTCCGGTGTGTACGGAGCATCTCCCTGAGCCTGTCTCCGGTGTGTACAGAGCGTCTCCCTGATCCTGCCTCCGGTGTGTGTGGAGCGTCTCCCTGAGCCTGTCTCCGGTGTGTACGGAGCATCTCCCTGAGCCTATCTCCGGTGTGTACGGAGCATCTCCCTGAGCCTATCTCCGGTGTGTACGGAGCATCTCCCTGAGCCTATCTCCGGTGTGTACGGAGCATCTCCCTGAGCCTATCTCCGGTGTGTACGGAGCATCTCCCTGAGCCTATCTCCGGTGTGTACGGAGCATCTCCCTGAGCCTATCTCCGGTGTGTACGGAGCATCTCCCTGAGCCTATCTCCGGTGTGTACGGAGCATCTCCCTGAGCCTATCTCCGGTGTGTACGGAGCATCTCCCTGAGCCTATCTCCGGTGTGTACGGAGCATCTCCCTGAGCCTATCTCCGGTGTGTACGGAGCATCTCCCTGAGCCTATCTCCGGTGTGTACGGAGCATCTCCCTGAGCCTATCTCCGGTGTGTACGGAGCATCTCCCTGAGCCTATCTCCGGTGTGTACGGAGCATCTCCCTGAGCCTATCTCCGGTGTGTACGGAGCATCTCCCTGAGCCTATCTCCGGTGTGTACGGAGCATCTCCCTGAGCCTATCTCCGGTGTGTACGGAGCATCTCCCTGAGCCTATCTCCGGTGTGTACGGAGCATCTCCCTGAGCCTATCTCCGGTGTGTACGGAGCATCTCCCTGAGCCTATCTCCGGTGTGTACGGAGCATCTCCCTGAGCCTATCTCCGGTGTGTACGGAGCATCTCCCTGAGCCTATCTCCGGTGTGTACGGAGCATCTCCCTGAGCCTATCTCCGGTGTGTACGGAGCATCTCCCTGAGCCTATCTCCGGTGTGTACGGAGCATCTCCCTGAGCCTATCTCCGGTGTGTACGGAGCATCTCCCTGAGCCTATCTCCGGTGTGTACGGAGCATCTCCCTGAGCCTATCTCCGGTGTGTACGGAGCATCTCCCTGAGCCTATCTCCGGTGTGTACGGAGCATCTCCCTGAGCCTATCTCCGGTGTGTACGGAGCATCTCCCTGAGCCTATCTCCGGTGTGTACGGAGCATCTCCCTGAGCCTATCTCCGGTGTGTACGGAGCATCTCCCTGAGCCTATCTCCGGTGTGTACGGAGCATCTCCCTGAGCCTATCTCCGGTGTGTACGGAGCATCTCCCTGAGCCTATCTCCGGTGTGTACGGAGCGTCTCCCTGAGCCTATCTCCGGTGTGTACGGAGCGTCTCCCTGAGCCTATCTCCGGTGTGTACGGAGCGTCTCCCTGAGCCTATCTCCGGTGTGTACGGAGCGTCTCCCTGAGCCTATCTCCGGTGTGTACGGAGCGTCTCCCTGAGCCTATCTCCGGTGTGTACGGAGCGTCTCCCTGATCCTGCCTCCGGTGTGTGTGGAGCGTCTCCCTGATCCTGCCTCCGGTGTGTGTGGAGCGTCTCCCTGATCCTGCCTCCGGTGTGTGTGGAGCGTCTCCCTGATCCTGCTCCGGTGTGTGTGGAGCGTCTCCCTGATCCTGCCTCCGGTGTGTGTGGAGCGTCTCCCTGATCCTGCCTCCGGTGTGTGTGGAGCGTCTCCCTGATCCTGCCTCCGGTGTGTGTGGAGCGTCTCCCTGATCCTGCCTCCGGTGTGTGTGGAGCGTCTCCCTGATCCTGCCTCCGGTGTGTGTGGAGCGTCTCCCTGATCCTGCCTCCGGTGTGTGTGGAGCGTCTCCCTGATCCTGCCTCCGGTGTGTGTGGAGCGTCTCCCTGATCCTGCCTCCGGTGTGTGTGGAGCGTCTCCCTGATCCTGCCTCCGTGTGTGTGGAGCGTCTCCCTGATCCTGCCTCCGGTGTGTGGAGTCTCCCTGATCCTGCCTCCGGTGTGTGTGGAGCGTCTCCCTGATCCTGCCTCCGGTGTGTGAGGAGCGTCTCCCTGAGCCTGTCTCCGGTGTGTACGGAGCGTCTCCCTGAGCCTGTCTCCGGTGTGTACAGAGCGTCTCCCTGAGCCTGTCTCCGGTGTGTACAGAGCGTCTCCCTGAGCCTGTCTCCGGTGTGTACAGAGCATCTCCCTGAGCCTATCTCCGGTGTGTACGGAGCATCTCCCTGAGCCTATCTCCGGTGTGTGCGGAGCGTCTCCCTGATCCTGCCTCCGGTGTGTGTGGAGCGTCTCCCTGATCCTGCCTCCGGTGTGTGTGGAGCGTCTCCCTGATCCTGCCTCCGGTGTGTGTGGAGTCTCCCTGACCTGCCTCCGGTGTGTGTGGAGCGTCTCCCTGATCCTGCCTCGGTGTGTGAGGAGCGTCTCCCTGAGCCTGTCTCCGGTGTGTACGGAGCGTCTCCCTGAGCCTGTCTCCGGTGTGTACAGAGCGTCTCCCTGAGCCTATCTCCGGTGTGTACAGAGCGTCTCCCTGAGCCTGTCTCCGGTGTGTACAGAGCATCTCCCTGAGCCTATCTCCGGTGTGTACGGAGCATCTCCCTGAGCCTATCTCCGGTGTGTACAGAGCGTCTCCCTGATCCTGCCTCCGGTGTGTGCGGAGCGTCTCCCTGATCCTGCCTCCGGTGTGTGTGGAGCGTCTCCCTGATCCTGCCTCCGGTGTGTGTGGAGCGTCTCCCTGATCCTGCCTCCGGTGTGTGTGGAGCGTCTCCCTGATCCTGCCTCCGGTGTGTGTGGAGCGTCTCCCTGATCCTCCTCCGGTGTGTGTGGAGCGTCTCCCTGATCCTGCCTCCGGTGTGTGTGGAGCGTCTCCCTGATCCTGCCTCCGGTGTGTGTGGAGTCTCCCTGATCCTGCCTCCGGTGTGTGTGGAGCGTCTCCCTGATCCTGCCTCCGGTGTGTGAGGAGCGTCTCCCTGAGCCTGTCTCCGGTGTGTACGGAGCGTCTCCCTGAGCCTGTCTCCGGTGTGTACGGAGCGTCTCCCTGAGCCTGTCTCCGGTGTGTGCGGAGCGTCTCCCTGAGCCTGTCTCCGGTGTGTACGGAGCATCTCCCTGAGCCTGTCTCCGGTGTGTGTGGAGCGTCTCCCTGAGCCTGCCTCCGGTGTGTACGGAGCGTCTGAGTCTCATTGAGGACACACCGGTCACATCCTTGCTAATACCTTGCACAGAAAGAACGCGTGTTGGTTGGCGCATCTTTATCTGAGTGTGCTCTTGTGCAGAGACTTGATGATTGTGTGCACCTTATATACAGGCGAAACTCGAAAAATTAGAATATGGTGCAAAAGTTCATTTATTTCAGTAGTGCAACTTAAAAGGTGAAACTAATATATGAGACTCATTACATGCAAAGCAAGATAGATCAAGCGGTGATTTGTCATAATTGTGGGGATTCTGGTTACAGCTCATGAAAACCCCAAATCCACAATCTCAGAAAATGAGAATATTCCATGCGATCAATAAAACAAGGATTGTACATAGAACAATATGGACCTGTGAAAAGTATAAGCTGCAGATGTACTCAGTACTTGGTTTGGGCCCCTTTTGCAGCAATTACTGCCTCAATGCAGCCGGCGTGGCATGGAAGCTATCAGCCTGTGGCACTGCTGAGGTGTTATGGAAGACCAGGATGCTTCAATAGCGGCCTTCAGCTCTTCTGCATTGTGTGGTCTCGTGTCTCTCATCTTTCTCTTGGCAATAGATTCTCAATGGGTTTCAGGTCAGGCGAGTTTGCTGGCCAATCAAGCACAGTAATCCCATGGTCATTGAACAAGATTTTGGTGCTTTTGGCAGTGTGGGCAGGTGCCAAGTCCTGCTGGAAAATGAAGTCAGCATCACCATAAAGCTCGTCTGTGGAAGGAAGCATGAAGTGCTCCAAAATCTCCTGGTAGACGGCTGCGTTGACCCTGGACTTAATGAAGCACAGTGGACCAACACCAGCAGATGACATGGCTCCCCAAATCAACACAGACTGTGGAAACTTAACACTGGACTTCAAGCATCTGCAGTGTGTGCCTCTCCATTCGTCCTCCATACTCTGGGTCCTTTGTTTCCAAATGAGATGTAAAATTTGCTCTCATCAGAAAAGAGGACTTTGGAGGCACTGAGCAACAGACCAGGTCTGTTTTTCTTTAGCCCAGGTAAGAAGCTTCTGACGTTCGTTTTTCAGGAGCGGCTTGACAAGAAGAATACGACATTTGAAGCCCATGTCCAGGATGCGTCTGTGTGTGGTGGCTCTTGATGCACTGACTCCAGCCTCAGTCCACTCCTTGTGAAAGTCCCCAACACTTTTGAATGGCCTTTTCCTGACAATCCTCTCCAGGCTGCGTCATCCCTGCTGCTTGTGCACCTTTTTCTTCCACACTTTTCCCTTCCACATTACTTTCTATTAATGTGCTTTGATACAGCACTTTGGGAACATCCAACTTCTTTTGCAATGACCTTTTGAGGCTTTCCCTCCTTATGGAGGGGGTCAATGATGGTTTTCTGCACAACTGTCAGGTCAGCAGTCTTTCCCATGATCGTGATTCCTACTGAACCAGACTGAGAGACCATTTAAAGGCTCAGGAACCCTTTGCAGGTGTTATGGCTTAATTAGCTGATTAGAGTGGGACACATTGAGCCTAGAATATATTGCACCTTTTCACAATATTCTGAGATTGTGGATTTGGGGTTTTCATGAGCTGTAACCATAATCATCACAATTATGACAAATCACGGCTTGAACTATCTTGCTTTGCATGTAATGAGTCTCTATATTAGTTTCACCTTTTAAGTTGCATTACTGAAATAAATGAACTTTTGCACCATATTCTAATTTTTCGAGTTTCACCTGTAAAGCCGATACGTGATGATTGTGTGCACCTTATATAATGCCGATACATGGTGATTGTGTGCACCTTATATAATGCCGATACATAATGATTGTGTGCACCTTATATAATGCCGATACACGATGATTGTGTGCACCTTATATAATGCTGATACAGACGGAATCAGAGCAGACCCCACATATTGCAGTCACATGACTGATTGCACCCTCACCCAAGCATCGTGCAGAGCGTGAGCTGCAGTGACTGTCATGCAATGTGCAACCATGGAATCTCTTCTGTCTGTGCAGACTTGAAGTGTCACATAGACCGGTTATCCTGCCAGTATATGAACAGCGCGCGATCCATGAGCTCCGAGGAGAAGCTTCAGCTCCTGAGACAAGTGCAAGAGGCGTATGGCAAATGCAAGGAGTACGGAGACGACAAAGTGCAGCTCGCCATGCAGACGTACGAGATGGTGAGATAACGTGACCCCCGCACGTCTGTACGCAGCCCCCTCACAGCGTCAGACTTTGTAAAACGCGGTAGCTTTATGGTCGGCCAATGCACGGCTTGATAAACTGTTATCAAATACTGTCAGGGTTATTCACTAAGCTCTGAATGTACCACAGTATTGCACCGAACGGTGAATTTCAATGTATCTGCAATTTTGGTGCAATTCTTGTGGTCACAAAGCTGTCAATTCACCAAATACAGGCGAAATACGCTGCATTTTGCTGCGATTCCGCAGCTCCCAAATTGTTCCATAGCGCACTATCGATTCGTCTATTCACAGAACACCGAATTGCACCGAAATTTCTGCAAAATGACCTGATTTCAGTGTTTCAAGTCGAGAAGTTTAAGAGGTGAATCTGATAGGATTCAATGTAATAAATGTAATATCTTTTTTTTTTTTTTTTTTATAGATCTGTTTATTTTTTTTACAAAAACCTATTCTTATTTTTTTTAAAAGAGCTTTTTTTATTATTTAAACATGTTTTTTTTTTTCCGTTCGATGGAATTCGCTGGTGCCAGTTCGGCGCTTTTCATCAACGTCCGATAAATGCTTCAGCGACTTCATTATCGGCGCAATACAGTGAACATTTAATGGGTTATTCAAAGGGCCCCAAAATTTCAGCGAGCTCAATTCACCGACACTGCAGTGAATTTAGCATTCACCGTTAGTGCAGCGAATCGATCTGCCGATAAATCCGCCGAACGCATACGAAAAAACTACCGAACGCAGCCGGTGAAAAAAGCCAACCAGCCACAGAGCAGAGGTAAAAAAAAAAAACAAGAAAACAACACAACTTTTAAAAGGCGTTTTAAAATAAACTATTGCCAGGAAATAATATATAAGGTCCTATGAGTAACAATAAAAAGGTCTGTTACAGACTAAAAAAAACATCATTTAAAAAGATCGGTATCAAATATTTCACTGAAAAAATCCCAGAAAAATGCCTCAAAAAATTAATAACGAGACGTTTTTGCTGCAAATGAAAATAATAAACCGTTAAAAAAAATCTATTTTTATTAAATTTATTTAACATTGAATCCTATGGGATTCGCCTGATTAAACCTGTTGAATGAAACCGCCGAAAATCAGGGCATTTCACCAACTTTTCTCTGCTGTTCGGTGTCTCTGAATAGATTAACCATTACTTCTCTATGGGGGATTTCACTGCCGCCGAACAGGCACCGTATTTCGTTGGCAATTTGGTGATATTTGTCGCATTGACAGCTTCTTGAATGGCCCCAAAATTCCTCTGTATGGGGAAATTCACCATTTGGTGCAATTCAGTGGCCAATTCGGCTCTCTTTGAATAACCCCTTATGGCAATAGTGAATGCAAAGTATTTTTGGCAAAATGGAATTGCTGCAATGCACCGAAATTGAAGTCAATCCGTGCCCTCTGGCCAGTGTGAAATCACAGGTTACAGGTTTTTGGTTGAAATGTTTCACATCCCGATACTTGAGAGTCGAGGAGAAATTGGACCCTATTACTTTCTTAACGCAAAAACTCATGCTAAACGCGTGTTTTTTTGCACAAAGCGTTAAACGTTAACGCACGAGAATCACCGCTGGAATTACATTCCTCGCGCATTTTTTCATCCGTCGGGAAATTACGCTCGTAAAACCGACGCGCAAAGTACCGCGCAGAAATCAGTGAGCGCAATGTAATTTTTAACGCGAGTCCGTCATTTTTGTGTGGACTGCGCACAACAAACGTACGTTTTGACGGAAGACAAGGCAGTGGCCGTCATTTCTGGCGGATGTAGTAAAAAAACGTGTGCATTGATGTTCTCCGTTGTGAATCCGCCGTTTGGTACGGTCAGGTTGTTCAGATTTGCCGTTACCACCAGCTTTAAAAAGCCGTTAAAATTATGTGCGCAAACGTCTGTTACATTTTGCGCTAAGATTGTAATACCATGCGCGCACCAGCGCACAAACGCATTTGCGCTCACAATGTTAAGTATAGGATGTGCGCACTAAATTGCGCTCGCAAAGGGTTGGCGCAGGGTCACTCGCGTTAGACGTTAACGCGCATTTTGTGCGCGAATGTCGGAATACGACGTTCAGCGCAAAGGGTTTTGCCCCTCGCGGGAAATGCGTTTTTGCACGTGCGCACAATTGTGCGCGAAGAATGTAATAGGGCCCATTATTGGAGCCAGTGATCATCCGGCCCCTGATTTTGACAAGACTTGGGCTAGTGAGCGGACTACCTAATGGAAATCCTGTTCTCCTATCCGTCTCCCTTTCGCTACAGGTCGACAAGCACATTCGAAGGCTAGACACGGACCTTGCCCGATTTGAGGCCGACCTGAAAGAGAAACACATCGAGTCAAGTGACTATGACAGCTGCTCCAGCAAAGGGAAAAAGAGTAAGTCCAAGCCCATTCACCAAGACCAGCTCACCGCACCTCTCGCCTAAGCTGTGTCCGTGACCCGTCTGTAGCATGTCTTGGTTCCTTTGCCCCTCAGAGGCCTCACCCTCTCTTGATGCCACCACTGGCGCCACGATACTGACCCCGCAGACTTTCCTGTGTGTTTTTTTTCTTTAACTCAGCCCTAGATCTGGTCGCTAATCTCTTTGTTCCTGTCTGCACATTTGCATAACCTTCTGATTTGTCCTCTCTGCAGAGGTCAAAGGTCAGAAGGAGAAGAAAGCTGCAAAAGTCAGGTCTAAGGTGAAGAACTCTGACGACGAGGCCTCGAAGGTCAACCAAAAGAAAATCAAACTGGTGCAGACGTGAGTGACTGAGCCCGCGGTGCCGTAGTGTCTCTTTGTTTGGGTCTGTGACTGGAATATGACCTCTTTCTCCTCATAGGACAGAGTACGGGGCACCTGCCGCAAACTTTGGGAAAGTGCACCCTTCTGACGTGCTGGATATGCCTGTGGATCCCAACGAGCCGACATACTGTCTTTGTCACCAGGTCTCCTATGGGGAAATGATTGGCTGTGATAATCCGGACGTAAGTTTGAACCGAATGAACCTCCAGCTACTTGTGGATAAAGGCTAATAAGATGTGCCATTGTTTCCATTAAATGGAGTGGCGCTGAGGTTTATCGGAGGGAGGGCACCAGTCGGTATGTACGTGCGTCAGTGGGAGGTCAGGTGTTGAGTTGTATGACTTTGTGTGTGATGTGAGGAGATATGTTATATTGTGTGCACTCACGCTCACGTTTCCTCCGCAGTGCTCCATCGAATGGTTTCACTTTGCTTGCGTCGGACTCGCTACAAAACCTCGTGGTAAATGGTGAGTCCTCACTGCGTCACCTTTCCCCACTCTGACCCCCTCCCTCTTCTTTTTTTCTTCATCCCTATATCTGTTTCTCCCTGGATTATCTGACTTCCCGACACCCTTTATTCTTTCTGTTTAAAGGAGGGGGGGGGGGTCTTCCATTATCCTGCACAGATATAATGTCCCGCTATCTTTTTTTTCTTTTCTTTCTGTCATGCCAACGATTTATAAGGACGATAATCTTACACAACATCTGGAGGCTCCTTTTCTTTGAGTTTTGGTTGGGTTTAACTGGTGATATCGATCTCATAACCCCATTGTGTCACCAAATCTTTCCAGATCCGTCTAGAATTACAGCAGTTCGTCTGCACGCCTTAATGATGATCTGGAAAGTGAAGCCTAAAGAGCAGGTATCTCAAACTCTGGCCTCCCAGATGTTTCCGAACTACAGCTCCCTTGATTCTCTGGCCATTTGTTGCATTCCCAGAATTATGAGAATTGTAGGCAACAAACATCTGCATGGGGGGGGGGCAGAGTTTGAGATCCCTGCCAAAAGGGCACGGCACCACCTGCTTTCTGCCAATTTTTTGTGGCCAAATCTGGTCTTTTCCTTCCAATCCCAAATCTGACTTTTGATGAGCCACTACCATCAAAAAATGCAACGTCCTTATTGTGTTTATTTGATGTTGCTGATCTCTTACATGTGTTTGTTTTTCTCTTTTATGTTTAGTTAAGAAAATATTTTCCTCTATATATGTCACTGGATGCATCCATTGTGTGATATTTTCCTCTATATGTCACTGGGTGCATCCATTGTCTGATATTTTCCTTTATATGTGTCACTGGGCGCATCCATTGTGTGATATTTTCCTCTATGTGTCACTGGGTGCATCCATTGTGTGATATTTTCCTCTATATATGTCACTGGGTGCATCCATTGTGTGATATTTTCCTCTATATGTGTCACTGGGTGCATCCATTGTGTGATATTTTCCTCTTTATGTGTCACTGGGTGCATCCATTGTGTGATATTTTCCTCTTTATGTGTCACTGGGTGCATCCATTGTGTGATATTTTCCTCTCTATGTGTCACTGGGTGCATCCATTGTGTGATATTTTCCTCTATGTGTCACTGGGTGCATCCATTGTGTGATATTTTCCTCTATATGTGTCACTGGGTGCATCCATTGTGTGGTCTTTTGTGTTGTAAACTCCCCCCCCCCCCATATCTTTCCATCACTTGCTCCTCACTGGAGTGAATGGTTTAGTCGCCGACTCACATCATTGTATTTTGTGGGATGTATTCAAAGGACATCACCAGGGGGTAGATTAGAAGTCTCTTAACCTCCCTGTCTTATCTCATTCAGCTGCCCCCTTGTTGCCTTATCTAAACATTCCGTCTTCCACCTCATTAACTATTAAATACTGTGGAAGATAAAGCACAGCCACAAAGTAAAACACACAATTCGATTTTGGTAAATGTTGCATCATGGGAAAAATCCACAAAATGGAAACAGGAGATAAAAAAAAAACGTAATTTTTCCTCTTTACATGGAATTACTTCAAAGAAAAAAAATAAACAGCAGCATGTGTTTTATAATGTGTTTTTATTTGTAATGCACAGGTATCTAGTTACAGCTTATGTAAGTGGTAGTGTCCCTTTAACATTCTTCTTCCTTTCCACAGGTTTTGCCCTCGCTGTTCCCAAGAACGGAAGAAAAAATGAGATTTAAAACCTTCTACAAAGTGAGACGAGAGCAACGAATATACCGGGTGGTGTTTTATTGACTTCCCCTTCCTAGGGGTAGGGGGGATATTACTGTCAGTATTAGGAGCACCCTTTTGCTGTGCCTGGTGATCTGGTGCTGATTTATCACTCTAAATGGCAGAGCTTTCCACTTCTTTACCAGGTTAAGCTTTGGGTATACAGGGCTATAGTTTATTGAGTTAGAAACCGTTCAGAAGCTGAGCCCTCTTTATCCCTTCTTTCCTGATTTATAACAGGACCCAGTCCTGCGTCTGCTCCCTTACTTTATGTTTGCCTAAAATGCCCACCATGTTTTGATGTTTGTCCTGAAATCCCAACCTTGGAATTATACACACTGCCTCTCGTGGGTCTGCCTCTCGTGAGTCTCCCTCTCATGGGTCTCATGGGTCTGGCTCTCATGTGTCATGGGTCTCATGTATCTGGGTCTCAGGGTCTGCCTCTCGAGGGTCTCCCTCTCATGGGTCTCATGTATCTGGGTTTCAGGGTCTGCCTCTCGAGAGTCTCCCTCTCATGGGTCTGGCTCTCATGTGTCATGGGTCTCATGTATCTGGGTCTCAGGGTCTGCCTCTCATGGGTCTCGTGTCATGGCTCTCATGGGTCCTGCTATTTGTCCCTTGTACAGCCCCATGGGTCTCAAATACACTAAATATCACTAATTGCCCCCAACAGGCTGGTCCTAGGCCATAACATACATCACATCTTGCCCTCAAACACTGTGGGCCCTATTACATTCTTCGTGCAAACATTAACGCGTGCGCAAAAACGCATTAAGGTGAGGGGCAAAACCCTTTGCGCTGAACGACGTCATATTACAATGTCCGTGCAAAAAATGTGCGTTAACGTCTACCGCGGGTGAACCTGCGCAAACCCTGCGCGAGCGTAATGTACTGCGCGCGTTCTATACTTAACATTGTGAGCGCAAATGTGTTTGTGCGCTGGTACGCGCATGGTATTACAATCTATGCGCAAATTTTAACGCACAGCGTTTGCGCGCATAATTTTAACGTCTTTGAAAAGCTGGTGGTAACGGCAAATCTGAACGTTCTGGCCGAAACCAAATACACCAGCCCAAAAATAATACAGCAAAGTATGTTACACATTCTACACATACCCAAACAATAAAATGGAGAAGTTGTGCGTGGTTTTATTATCGATGCAGCATATATGCGCAGAGTGACTTTGACAGGCGCAAAAACTTAGCGTGAGACAATTGTGGTTCTTAATTCTGATTGGCTAAATCGCGTGAAAAAACACTCCGCACACTGATTTCTGCGCGCAACATTAATGCACGTTTTTGCACGTCTTTTTTACGCACGTTATTTTTTTGACGGATAAAAAAATGCACCCGGATCGTAATACCAGCGATAATTTACGCACGTTAACGTTTAACGCTTCGCGCAAAAATTCACGTGTTTACTGTGCATTTTTGCGTGAAGAATGTAATAGGGCCCTATATCTCTCATCTCTTACTACTACAGCAATCGCTGAACTTAAATACACCATGCTTCTTCCACTTCTCTTACAGTCCCCGGGTCCTCCTATGTACCATACCCCGCCTGGGCTCCTTCTAACTATCCTACCGCCATCACATTCACTAAACGTCGTCCTTATATCAGGTTGGTGCTTCTGGGCTTCCACAGACGAGTTGCAAATGCTCGGTTTCCGCTCTGTTATTTTCAAAAAGGAAACGCTGCGACTTCCTCTCATCTACATCAATGCACAAAGATTGAGAGTTCGCAGGGTTGTCCTTTTGTAGGTGACTAAGCTGAAGCCAAGCGAGTGCGACTCTGTATTATAACCCGGTCGCAGTAACTGTGCGGAGGTTCAGTGTTTAGTGAATAACCTCATACAGTGCTGGACGTTCCTGTTTACCTCCTTTCAGATGTCACTATGAATACATCTCCACTACCCACCTGTTCTGTACCAGCCTCAGGACACTGAAACACATAAACCTAGGCCTTTCCTGGTTGTTGCAGCCCTTAGGCACTCAAGCTACCTCTTGCTTTTTGCCTTTTAGATTTTTCTAAGTGCACAGTCTCTGGAGCACAGCTTCTAGGATCAATCCCCGGATACCCAAATCCACTTCATCCATTCATTGCATCCCTGCACACTCCCAAGACAGCTCACCTCTGGGTAATGAATCAAAGACGCTAAAATACGCCACATCCCAGCCCTGCATCCCTGTAACCGTCCCAAGACACTCCGTCCTCTCCATATCGGATCCTAGACACTAAAATACACTACCAATTCAGCCCTGCGTCCCCACAACATTCCCAAGACAGCTCACCACTCCGGATCGAATCCAAGATACTAAAATATACTACATCCCATTCCTGTAACAGTCTCGAGAGCCCATCACTCTGTGTACTGGATCCTAGACGCTAAAATAAGCTACATCCCAGCTGTGCATCCAGGTAACAGACCCAAGACACTCCATCGTCTCCTTATCAGATCCTAGACACTAAAATACACTACCAATCCAGCCCTGTAACAGTCTCAAGGCAACCCACCTCTCTGTATTGGATCCGACAGTTACAAGTATTTATAAAGCGCTAACAAATTCTGTAGTGCTGTACAATGGGTAAGCCAGAATGACAATATACATACAGGTTAGACACACAGAACAGTAGGAGAGAGGACCCTGCTTGAGAGCTTACAATCTACTAAAATACACTGCATCAATGCCCTACATCCCTGTAACAATTTAAAGACAGTCTACCTCTTTGTATCCGATCATAGACACTAAAATGCACAACATGCCAGCCCTGCAACAGTCCCAAAACACTCCGTCCTCTCCATATCTGATCCTAGGCATTAAAAAACACTACATTCTCTGTCCTGCAGCCCCACAACATTCCCAGGATGGCCCACCACTCCAGATCGAATCCAAGATACTAAAATGTACTACACCCAATCTCTGCAACAGTCCCAAGACAGCCCAGCTCTCTGTATCAGATCCTGGACACTAAAATACTCTACAGCAATCCTGTGTTTCCCTGTAACATTCCTAAAACAGCCCATCTCTCCGTATGTGATCCAATACACTACATCCTTAGCCCTGCATCCCATCCTTATAACAGTCCCAAGACAGCCCACCACTCTGTATCAGATCCTAGACATTAAATACGCAGCATCCCATCCCTGCTACAGTCCCAAGACAGCCCACCACTCTGTATCAGATCCTAGACATTAAATACGCTGCATCCCATCCCTGCTACAGTCCCAAGACAGCCCACCACTCTGTATCAGATCCTAGACATTAAATACGCTGCATCCCATCCCTGCTACAGTCCCAAGACAGCCCACCACTCTGTATCAGATCCTAGACATTAAATACGCTGCATCCCATCCCTGCTACAGTCCCAAGACAGCCCACCACTCTGTATCAGATCCTGGATGCCAAAATATCTGGACTAGCAGGTATTTCCAAACTACGGACACTATTACAATTCTAGCGTTGAAACGCGGGTGCAGGGGAGGAAAAATTGCATCCGCAGTTTTCCCCCCTGCGCCCGCTTTTTAATGCTGGATTACAATGCAGGCGCAAAAAATGCTGTCTGCATTGTTTCCGCCCCTAAAATGCTGGATGCTTGTGGCAGCGCTGAGCGCAGCTGCGAGCATCCACTCGCTAGAGTCCGTAGGACTCCATTGAGTTACCCCCTGCCGGTCACATGACCAGCCGGATCTCGCCTCGCGATATCGTAGGGAGAGACTGGGGGGGACTTTTTTCCCCAGTCTTTCCCTGCTCCCGACGGCGGAGGAGGCAGGCAGAGCCGCGGTCCTCGCCGCGGGACAGGAGGGGAGTATTCATTTTTTTGGCTGGTGTTAACGGATTCTGCATCTGTTAACAACAAGTTCTGGCTCTGGTTAACTCTTCGCTAACCAGAGTCAGGCATTAACCAGCGCTGGGACTTTGTAATCCAACGCTGATTAACACTTTGCGCTCCCCATGTTAAGTATAGGGAGCGCAAAGTACAGTAACCTCGCGCAGAGGAGCGCAAGGTACCAAACCCAAACATGTTTTTTAACCCGTTTGGATTGTAATATGCGGTAAATACCACAGCAAACGTTAATGCTCACGCAAGTGAGCGTTAACGTTTGCGTTAAGATCGTAATAGATCCCTACTCTCCCATGATTCTTTGGCTATGTAGTGCATTCAAAGAGTCCTGGGAATTGTAGGCAATAAACATCAGGGGCCAGAATGTATCAGATCCTGGATACTAAAATGCACTGCATCCCATCCCTGCTACCGCCCACCACTCTGTATCATATCCTGGACACTAAACTACACTACATCCTCTGTCTTGCATCTTTGTAACATTCCCAAGATAGCCCACCACTCTGTATCCGATCCTGGACGCTAAAATACACTACATCAATCCCCTGTATCCCTGTAACATTCCCAAGACAGCCCACCTCTCCGTATTGCATCCTAGGCACTAAAATACACTATATCCTTGTTATGGTCCATAGTCAGTATTGTCATGTTCTTTTTGTAGCCGCCTATCACACAATCTCATCACTTCCCAGCAGCAGTCCATACACACAAAATGTCTCTGCATCCCGGGAAGCTCACAACGCCTCCGTGGCCGCTAACCTTGTTACTCTGTACGTCATTCATCTCTGCATACGGATTTTGGTGCTAAATAGACTTTGATTCCTTTTCATTACAATAAAGGATTTTTCTATTATTATTATATTATGAGAAGCAGTTACATTGTTCCGCGTGCCAGGAACGCCCACGTGGCACATGCGTGCAGTGGGTTGTTAACTAGCGCCAACGTGACTGTTATTTATTCAATTTTTTATTTTTTTTATTCCTCTTTGTCCATTCTGGCCAATACAGAGGGATCTGTTACCATTTACATCATAGTGTCTGGAACAATAATCTAGAACTTAATGCCCCAAATGTAACACTATGTGCTTCTCTTGGCAAAAAAAAAAAAGAGAAATAAATATATGGATTGTTTCATATTGTTCAAACATCATGTGTGGAAAATCTGATTTGAAAACCAAAGAATTTGGCAGTTGTAAGGGGTTTAGTGAGTGGATTCTGTTGTGTTAGGAGATTCTGGATGTTTTACACCCAAAAAAAATTTTTTTTTAAATATTCTGCTAACCCCTTCCCCAACAAGGGATTTTCTAGAATTATTTTAATTACGGTAAATGTACAGTAAGAAATATTTGGGAATATTTCCAATGTATTCCTCACTGTAATAACAGATTAGGCAGGGAAATCTCGCCATCTGCTGGCTAAATGAGTTACTGCAGTTCTGGTCTCTGTGCAGGATCAGCTGGGGAGATGTCATTCAGACACATTCTTGGCTGGTTTTAAAAAGTGGTAGCACCTCGGGCATCATGGCCACAGTGCTGAAACTTTAGGGGCAAGTTCTGGAGCCCAAATGCAAATGAATTTTTTTTGCTATTAATGAAATTCCTTTGCATTTCATCTGTGGAACAAAATAACAATTATATTTGTTATCAGGGCACCGGGAGGAGCATTGCAGACCGAGTATAAAGTAAATCTTAATAAACCTTAAGTAAAAGAAGCATTTTAACAGTTAAAACAACTTGTTTTTCACTTTAGTCGGTATCCTTCAGGGTACTGTAAACTCAATGAGCAATGCAGCGCTCTGTGCAATGCTAGCTGGCCAATGCCTCTCGATTTAGATCTTTAATGGCGTCTGATGCAGGACGTAGCAGACCTTTCACAATGGAGTGGGGCCAAGAGAGAGCGACCCTACCCTGGGGACTTTACAAATAGAATTTAATGTAAAAACAAGAAAGCGGGGACCTGGAGGAGCTAATATTTACACCCCCCCCCCCTTTGTTATCAAGTTGGAAAATCCCTTCAATTAGGTGTTTGTGGTAGGGGATATGTCATGTATGTATGCTTTCCTGTGCCCCCTATCAGCTGTGACAAAGAGGTACTTGGGACCAGAGATCACACATGTGTTCCCGCTATGATGAAGGATGCTCAACCGGAGAAACAGAGAGGCCAAATCCAGTACATAGAAGAACAATCCAAACCCTCCAATGGTTTAACACTTTAGAATAACAGCTTTAGAGTATTAGGATGAACTGAATGGTGGCAACGTTCCAGCCAAATGAACGACAAAGGCCTTTCATTTGGCCGAAACGTCTCCATTCGGTTCATCCTAGTCTAGCTGTTGTTCTAAGCCGCTATTGGCAGACCTGGATTCCTGTGACTTTCTTCCATCCATCAGCTTTTCACAGCAGAGGATTTTCCTTCACCTGGACAGCTGTCCGTTAGAATTTCCTGCGTTTGGGATGGCAGAGAGTCCTGTAAGAAGCCGCCAGTGCCCTGAATGTGATCTGGCAATCAAAACGATTCCGTAGCAGAATAATTGGTTTGATACGTGTCTGATGCAACACTCCCGCTTAACACGCTAGACCAGTGAACCTTGGCACAACAGATTTTACTGAACTACTCGTACCATGATGCTCTACCAGTCGTATTGTGTCTAAGCATCGTGGGACGTGTAGTTCTGAAACATCTGGGGTGCCAAGGTTCACCATCTCTGCACTAGACCGACATCTGCGGAGTGTTATAGTGAGGCAGCAGCGGTCAAGCTGCTGATTTGATGCAAAATGCGTTTCCAGCAGCCTCACTGAATACTCTGCAGCAGCTTGGGCAAAAGTTGAATAGACTTCCGGAATCCAAGTCTGGAGCCACACGAGGGCACTAAATGCGTCCTTTTTAACGAGCATTGTGACGTGCGTCATAGAATTTCGACAGATCATATAGTAAACAACACACGAAGTACGCGCACACCTTTTCACATACGTGAGAACAAGCACGGATTTTCAGTCGGCGTCAAACCGCTAAGACACGCATGGAGATATGTCTATGTATTATATTCGAGAGTACAGGACATCAGATGAGCGCTCATTTGACTTCCATCGCGGGTGTAGGAAACAGACTATAAAAAGCAACAGCTTCTTCAGTCTCTCGAGTTTCTTTTTTCCTAAATGTCAAAATTCATGACACTGTGTGGTGTCCACAAGCCGGTCCGCACAAAAGTATGTTACAGTTACAAGCATTTATGAAGCACCAACAAGTTCCGTAGCACTGTACAAACGGAGAGACAGAATAACAAATATACCGGTACATACACGTTACACACACAGAACAGTAAGCGAGAGGACCCTGCTCGAGACCTTAAAATCTGAGAGGGGTGACACATTAGGTGAGGGTGAATAGAGTACATGAAGTAGTGGGTACATGTGGGCTGGGTGGGAAGAAGGAGCAAGAAATGAGCAATGAGGGATTATGGAGTGAGCCAATAGGCTTCTCTAAAGTAATCCGTTTTCAGAGACTTTTGAAGGACTGGAGAGACGGGAGAGTCTAATGTTGCGGGGAAGGGAGTTCCATAGAATGGGGGCAGCTCGGGAGAAGTTCTGAAGGTGAGATTTGGGGGTGCAGGTACGAGGAACCGATAGCGTCAGATCATTGGCCGAGCGAAGTGGTCGGGCGGTTTATACCTGTTAATAAGGGAGGGGATGTAGGCAGGGGCGCATTTATTGAGAGCTTTGTACGAGAGCGTCAGTATTTTGAAATGGATTAGATTGACAGAGAGATGAGGTGCGAGAGTTTGCGGGATGTGAGGTGGATGATCCTGGCACAGTATGATGCAGCAGACGTACTTACTGCACTTGTGCGGCCCCAGCCTTAAGATCTGGAGCCAATTAACTTCCAGCTTAGCGCCGTAGCCTTAATCAAGTACTATCTTTGCGGTGCTGAGCACTGAATTGCGGCACTGTGTGGGTCTCCAGGTGGCATTTGCTAACTTAGCATTGCAGCTGCTTACTAACTGTATGCGCTCTGCTCTCTGGAAGCCAGCGGAAAGCTGAAAATAAGAAATAAAATTAAAAAAAGAGCAAGACAAAGTTGCTATTTGAGTTTATAATTTATTAAAAAACACAACTAGGGGCAAAATACAATCGGGGTTATTCAGAGAGCGGTGAAAAGCAGGAGAATTACTGGAGAATGGAAAACTCGAAGTCGAAATAGCCAAACCGAAAAATTCTCCCATTCATCCCACTTCGGCTATTTTGACCTAGAATTTTTCATTCTCCAGTCGTTCTCCTGCTTTTCACCGCTCTCTGAATAACCCTGAATATATTATAGAGATAAATAAACCAAGAGTATATTAGCGCATCCCTTTAACAATGTGTCCATGCACGGTGCAAATTGAGTTCCAGTACAGTAAGTGTCACATTATCAGAATTTATAAAAATCTATACAATTCAGTAAGACTCCGGAAAAATGGCCGCAAGAGTGTAGACACCGAAAAAATGTCCATTCATCTGTCCAATTCAAGCAAGACTCCAAGAAAATGGCTACCTGGGTAGGAGAACGCAAGGAAACCACACCAAAATGTACTAATCATACTATATTATCAACACCAATGAACAGTATCCGATTGGCTGTCTGATTCCACGCCCATTTATATTCGGTTGTCTCTGTGTCTCTATTGGCTGTTCGCTTTACAAGGAACGTATTAGATTTACGTCATCATACTGCGCCTTACCCTGGCTGCCCCTTTCCAAGGCGCGATTGGTCGAATAGACTTTCAAGCATCCTGCCTTTCCGTAATTGGCTGTGACGTAATGTGCGCGCCGCTAGTCGATTCGATTGGTTATTCTCTGGCGGGAAGAGCAAGTTTGAAGTGGTGCTCCGCAGCTCAGCCAGGCTCTTCCGCTCTCGGTGAGTAAATGGAACGCACGGGTAGAATTCCTGTTTACAAGCGAGATCCACACGCTGACTGACCTGCCGGTTAATACACACGGGTTTTTACAGCGGATGGGATTTGTCGGTGTTTAAACTAGGATTGCCAGGTCGGCCATGTTTTCCCGGACACGTTACTGTTTCGTTTCATGCGGTGGAGGAGCACAGGGAAAAGTGCTGCCCTGCACCATGTATAATTCATATGCCACAGGAAGGAAATCAAGGCAGGTCACCTGGCATTGCCTTTTTGATTTATCTGCAGCGTATGGATCCTACATGCTGCAGGGTGGCATTTTTCATGCACAGCCCATCAGCATGAATAAACTAGTGTGTCCAGGAAGACCTGGCTGATCTGCCAGCGCTCTGCTTTCTTCTGTCAATTTCCCCCGATGAATAAGCATTGTGTGTGTGTGATTCATATTGTTTATGATCCGTCTTCTCTTCCTGCAGACCATGACGGTGAACTTCCAAATCCCTCTGTCCTTCGGGGAGCTTCTGAAGAGCGGTGGCATCGGGCAGTATGTGGTGCAAGAGGTCCTGCCTGTGCGGCAGCTTGATTCCCAGCTCAGCGGTGAGATCCTCCGGCTTGTCTTCTACTGAGCTGGCTCATTCCTCCTTCAATGTGACCCTGATATCCCCCAATACATGTTTAGAAACATAGAAAAATGTCAGCAGATAAGAACCTTTCGGCCCATCTAGTCTGCCCAATTACATGGATACTTTACCTGGATTTATCTTTTGTTTAGGATAGCCTTATGCCTATCCCATGCTTGCTTAAATTCAATTACTGTTTTGGCCTCTACCACTTCTACTGGAAGACTGTTCCATGTATCCACCACCCTCTCAGTAAAATAATGCTTCCTGATGTTACCTTTAAACCTTTGCCCCTCTAATCTAAGACTATGTCCTCTTGTTTTGCTACTTTGTTTCCTTTTAAATATACTCCCTTCCTCTACCTTGTGGATTCTCTTTACGTATTTAAATGTTTCTATCATATCTCCTCTGTCTCGTCTTTTTTCCAAGCTGTACATGTTAAGATCATTAAGCCTTTCCTGGTAACTTTTCTCCTTCAAGCCGTACACCATTTTAGTAGCCCTTCTCTGAACTCTCTCTAAGATGTCTATATCCTTCTGGAGATACGGTCTCCAGTACTGCACACAGTACTCCAAGTGAGGTCTCACCAGTGCTCTGTACAGTGGCATGAGCACTTCCCTTTTCCTACTGCTAATACCTCTCCCTACACAACCAAGCATTCTGCCAGCATTTCCTGCAGCTCTATTACATTGACTACTTACCCTTAGATCCTCTGAAATAATAACCCCTAAATCCCAACCCTCAGATGTATCAAATATTCTATATTCAGCCCTTGGGTTTTTACGTCCCAGGTGCATTATCTTGCACTTATCCACATTAAAACTCAATTGCCACAGCTCCCACCATTTTTCTAGTTTACCTAAATCCATTTGGCTGATCCCTCCAGGAACGTCAACCCTGTTGCAAATCTTTGTGTCATCAGCAAAAAGACATACTTTTCCATTAATACCTTCTGCAATATCACTAATAAAAATATTAAAGAGAATGGGTCCAAGTACTGACCCCTGAGGTACCCCACTGGTTTGCCAGTGAATCACGCTTTATACGTGGCAGCAATTTTTTCTTTTCTGCAGACACATGTAATTGGGGTGGAGGGAGTTATTCTATCAGCGTTTCCCTCACTCTCACATAATGGGCAGCGCTGTGCAGAAAGGACGGCTCGCTGCTCAGTCTGTAAACACTTGATTGTCCTTGCATTGGCCTGCTGACGTCATTGCAGAGGGTCAATTGTTGTCCTGCAGCTAGCTCCACCCATGGGGGGGACAAGGGCGTGCTTGCTGCTGGATCAGGGCAAGTACAAAAGGCAAGGTCTCATCAGGGGATGGGATGTCAAATAGCTCTTGAAAACCACTGTCGCCTGATAGGACATCGCCGACGGAGCGCGCCTGGTCACTACAGATGCGCTGTAATGTGTGCCAATATAATCAGATCGGCCTGCAGGGGAGCGTAGGAACAGTGCTGCCCACCTGTAAGTCTAATTCATTCTGCAGGAAAGAAATCCGCGCGCTCTCAAGGCAATAAAGTCAGAAATAAACGTGGCTCTCACGGGGGGGGGGGGGTCTCATCAATGCCAAGTTAGTGCCGGTGTGCTCCACAGTCTGGGATCTGCGATCCACTCAGTACATGTGCTTGAAATCAGTAGGCTACACCAGGAACTCAACGATGTTAAAATATATAATTTATTAAGGACGAGCACAGGGGCACAAAATACAGCAATGTTTCGGCTAGAAAGATTTAATCATGCATGGTTAAGGCTTTCTGCCAAAACGTCACGATTTTGTGGCTGTCCTTAATAAATATATAGGTTGTTCAGAGAGCACCGGAATGTCACTGACATTTCGGTGCTCTTGTTCCCCACATTTCGGGGATTTGCATTTCCCCACCCTGCCGTTAACGTTAATTCAGCATTCACCGCAGGTTCCCTGAAGTGCAGGCAATTAGCTGCCAAACGCAGCCGACAAGACTCCAGACAGGTGGAAAAATAAACACCATACGATAAAGTGTCAAAATTGAACCACCGTTTGCAAAAAACTACTGGACAAAAATGACTGGCATTTACATACGAGGTCCTAATGAATGATATTAGAAAGGTTTTACAGAAAAAAGAGAAACGCTGTTAAAAAAAACTTGCCGAAAAATGCCAAAAATCAAGACTTTTTGCTGCAGATTAAAATAATAAACGGTTTATTAGATTATTGAATTTAAACAGGAATATTTTTAAAATTGAAACCTGTGGGATTCGCCTAAATAAACCACCAAACAGCAGGGAAATTCGGCAACTTTAAACTGCTGTTCAGTGTTTCTGAATAGATTAACCATTACTTTTCGATGGGTGATTTCACTGCCGTCAAACAGGCACCATACTTGCTGGCCGTTCCCTAAAATTTGGCGAACTTCCTGGGGTCTGCATAGCCGAATGGCCCCAAAATGTCACCATACAGGAAAATTCACTGTTTGGTGATATTTCGGGGCCAGATTGGCTCTGAATAACCCATATATTTTAACAACGTTTAGTTCCTGGTGTAGTGCACCGATTTCTAATCAAGGCAAGTCATCTGTAATTTCTGATCCTTTTTTTTTTTTTTTTTCCCGTAAGCATGTGAAGTCTTATTTATTATTCCCCCCCTCTTCCTACATAGCTTTTCAGACCGCCCTCCGTGCCCAGGGCCCACTCTGCGTCCTCCATCACTTTGACTCGCTGTACAGCATACTGCAGTAAGTACACAAAGACGGGATCAAGCTATATTTGTGCTTCTTTTTCACGATGTGACAGAATTGCATTGAGGAAGGAGTTGGTGGCGTACTGAAGATATCACATTTCTGTACATTAGGTCTTCCTGGATCACCGTAAAGGGGGGGGAGGTTTGTGTGGTGGGATGGTTGAAGTTGGTCTACAGGGAAATAATCCAAAGGCAAAAAAAAAGCATGCTTTTAAAAAAATAAAAGGAATCTATGAAGCTGGCTTTCTGTCGCACCGTTTACAACGTGTTATTCATCACTTTGCCGTCAATATGGACTCCTGGGTTTAGGAGGTAATGGTGAGAAAGTTTACGTCCACTTTGGGGTAAAACGTGACCTGTTGGGGGTTAACACCTGCGATCGTAACACGATGCAATCCTGATACCAGTCTGATTTTTAACTGATGCACTCCTCAGCATAAAGGAACATTTATGGCTCAGATACAACAGGTGGGGCGGAGGCGTCGCAGCAGCACTCAGGGACAGCAGGAGTGGCTGGTCATGGTACCTAGTGTATCAGTGGGACATAAACTGTCTTCCCAATTCTGTGCAGTTCTATAATGTGTAATCCATCCCTGCCACGTGATGAGTCCAAGGCGAATGTGATTTCCTTTTCCTCTGGTTATGGCCTCTGACCCCTTGCGCTTGGTCTGTAATCTTGGTGACTGTGCAGAAGCCCCTCACTGCCGCTGTAAGGCCAGACCAACAGTAGCTGTTTTTTCAGCTGGTCTCTCTGTGCAGCGCGATATGTTCACAGGAGGCTTATTGCGTGCTAATATGAGACCTACAGGATGGATCAGTACCCGAGCAGTGCGGGGTCAGTGGCTGTCACCTCTTGGAGGTTAAAAGAAGGTATGAGCACATATCTTTGGTAATCTGATGGCTTGCGGGTATGACAGTTTGAAAATCAGTGCAGCTCCCAATAGTTTAGTGCACTTGTACAATTTTAATAAGTGTCACATGTTTTATATAGAACCAAAGATTGTATTGAATTCCGTGGGAAAACTAATCTTACTTGTGAATTCTAGAAACTCAACCCTCCTGCCCCCCCCCCAAAAAAAAAAAAAATAACTCTCGTCATGGATACTGATAATTTTTAAAGTAAAAGGCATTTACTTTATCCCGGTTTGTAATAAAAAAAATAATACTTTTTTTTTTTTTTTTTATCCCTCTAGTCATTTCCGTTCTCTGGATTCTGCACTGAAAGAGGATTTCCTTGAGGCGATGGTGAAAGGTATGGATACTGATAGGGCTAAAAAATGCAGAGATCTCCAACTCTGGCCCTTCAGGTGTTTCTGTACTACAACTTCCATGATCATCTGACCATCTCCTGCATTCATAGAATTCTGGGAATTGTAGGCCTACATCTGGAGGGGCTGGAATTTGAGATGCTATGACTCTTCTTGTGAGTTGAAACCTCAGTTGTTTGTTAATGTTACTTAAGACTCTGCATCGCTCTCACTGCACTGTATATATACATCTCCTACAAAGGGAAGTCATGGTGAAGCTTGGGGTGGGGGGGAACCTTTTCGGTTTTTGACAATGCAGAGCTAGATGGTTAGGTCATTCCCCTTGTTTGTGGTTTGCAGGAAGGGTCTGCTTTCAGAGTAACCAACAACCAAGCTAGGAGACAAAATAAACTGCCGAGCAGCAGAGAGTGTAACTCTTGTGTCTATTCACAAAGCACCAAAATAGATTTTGCTCAGGAGCCCAGACCATGCTCTATAATCCATACAATATGGTATTAGAAGCAGCCGCGTGATGAGTCCAAGGCGAATGTGATGTCCTTCTCCTCTGGTTTTGGCCTCTGACCCTCTTGCACTTGGTCTGTAATCTTGGTGGCCGTGTAGAAGCCCCTCGCTGCCGCTGTAAGGCCAGACCAACAGCAGCCGGTCTCTCTGCACAATGCGATCCGCTCGCTGGAGGCTTGGCGTGTGGAAACCAGAGAGACCTACAGGATGGATCGGTACCAGAGTCGTGCGGGGTCAGTGGCTGTAACTGATATTCGAGGATAAAGGATGTATGAGCACATATCTTTGGTAATCTGATGGCTGACACCATGTACGGTTGGAGGTCTAGGGACAGTCTGTCTAGTTTTTGCATGTGGTTTCACGTAAGAATGTGGAACCGCTATATATTCTTAAAAATACAGGTACATCTTCTACCTTTTCCCACAAACCTTGCAAATCCTAATCTCGTGTTGTCCTGTTCGTCAGCCACCTGCCGGCATTCCAGTGATCTCCCAGTCGTCCTGGAAGATCTTACGATGGCACAAACTCAGCGGAATGATCACCTGAATACCTTGAAGATGAACTGCTTCCTCCTGGCACAGCTTGTAGATGCTTTTGAGTCAGAGACCTATAAAGCTGCTCTGAGGAACGTTGAACCGAGCAGAAAGGTAGGAAGGTTGGTTGGCCACCTGGATTCCTTCCAGCTGCTTGAGTGCTTGTGGTTTGTTTTGACATCGTATGGGCTATTTGAAAATAAATGTCGTATAAAGGAGTCTGGAGATGACTTTCTTGCTTAACTTCCTTTTAAAAGGAATTTGTACTTGTTTTCTAGGTGGATCTAATCAAAAAGCACCAAAATTGAACACAATTTCGGTGATTCCATCACCAAATGCTCACTGTATTTTACCGAAATTTAAGTTGCCGAAGTAATAAAGCATTCTGTGAATAGATGAATCTGGGCAAATTGTGAATTGCACCTTTTTTTTATTTCGCTGTGAATTTGCCTCTATTTGGCAAATTGACGGCTCTGTGCCTACATGAATATCACCGTTCGGTGGAAATTACAGCAGTTGGTGAATATCCTCAATGGGTTAAGCCGTGTGGTGACACCACCTTTTTAATTATTGAACCTTCTGAAATTTTATGAAGGAAAGTTAGCATTTTAATAAAGACTCGGAGGCACATATTTGCTTTTCTTTCCTGCTTTATTTTACCAGCGGCCATAAACAAAGTGACAAACACCCACTTCTCCCCTCCCATGCAATAAAATTGCTCTGTCCCAGAAAACTTGCTCTTTCTTGACAGCGACGGATTCAACAGGAAACAAAGAAAAAACGTCTGTGAGGAGGGTGTTGGGTTAGAGAACAAACAACCGTTCAACATTCACGCTCTAGAAAACCAAAAACTCTCCCTCCAACTGTCAGATGGGTGGGAAATATTCGCCTTGGAGTATTAAAATTCGAAATTTCCTCCCAATATTTTTTTTTTTTTTTTGAACAGCTTGGAGGCTCATAATTGCAAATTTAAAGCCCCTCCAACAAATTAGCGGACCGATGTGCGATAGACTTCAAATATGAAGTCCTCGATCGCCTCCCTAGACCAATTACACCCTGACTTAACCGCAGAGGATTCCATGACACTCCTAGCAGATGCGTTGCGCCCCAATCAACCAAAGCGCCAGCAAAGTTGTTGAAGCTGGTCGGTGAGGAAGTATATACAAAACCGAGGGGACACACCAGGTGTATGAAGAGGCGCCATACAGACTTCGTACATCTTGAGACAATGAACCAGACACGGGTTTGGTCCAGTAAGACCGGATCGAACACTTAAGTAATCAACGACTTGGGCTGCGCTCTCTGAGAGCAGAAGGAACGTTCGTAAGAGTGGACATTCCTTCCACTCTGACGCCCGTGTGGCCTCCTATGGAGGATCGTGCTTTGTAGCCTTTTTGTGGGGAGGCTGAAAGCACGTCCGGTGGTAGCACGCAACTAGTGCGCACGCTACACCATGTGGTCCTCCCCGTCAAAAAGCTGGTACGGACGCACTCAGTCTGTCAGGACCTGTTGAAAATCACCCCGTCCAGAATAAAAGATTCGTCGAGCATGGAAGTCCAGTGCACGAACCTCCCCAACCCTTTTGCACGACAGCAGATAGAGGCCAAAGCAATTTTGCTGACCATTGTCTGAGACTCATCTGTGATCAGGCCACGAAGACAAAAAAGCAACACCATACACATCCCATGTGAACGAATATTTAGGGACCGGAGGCTGTGAAAAACCTACTGCCTGCAACAATTGATAAACCAGACAACGCCCCCGCGGTACCCCCTGAAAACCCACCGACCGAAAAGCGTTAACAGAACGATATGCTTTAGCCTCGTCAAATCTCTATGAAAATCCATAATCCTGTTCAGAGGGGTTGAAACGGGATACATACACCTAGCCAGACGCCCGCGAACCCCCCCCAAGACCATGTGCTCTTAATTGATTTTTCTCATGTGCCCAGACCATACTGTATGGTATTAGAAGCAGCCGCGTGATGAGTCCAAGGCGAATGTGATGTCCTCCTCTGGTTATGGCCTCTGACCCTCTTGCACTTGGTCTGTAATCTTGGTGGCCGTGTAGAAGCCCCTCGCTGCCGCTGTAAGGCCAGACCAACAGCAGCCGGTCTCTCTGCACAATGCGATCCGCTCGCTGGAGGCTTGGCGTGCGGAAATCAGAGAGACCTACAGGATGGATCGGTACCAGAGCCGTGCGGGGTCAGTGGCTGTAACTGATACTAGAGGTTAAAGGATGTATGAGCACATATCTTTGGTAATCTGATGGCTGACACCATGCACGGTTGGGGTTATAGGGTCAGTCTCTAAGTCTGGAACCGCTCTAGATTCTTAAAAATGCAGGTTCATCTTCTACCGTTTCCCACAAAAAAACAGGTATGCCAGCCCCTTGATTTAGTTGCTGTCGCTTTGCACAGCGCAGAGGGCAGCAAAACCTCCGCTGGGGCTTGGACGGTGAGAATCTTGGCCAGCTGGAAGGCCTGCACGGCTGCCAAAACCTCCTGCACCGAGAGCTTCAAGGTCGCTGACAGGGCAGAGGTGGCTGTCCCGTCGGCCAAAGTAATGGCTGTCACGTGCAAATTCTCCCCCCCCCCCCCCCCCTGCAGCCGGCAAAAGATCCGGACGTGAAGATGGGCAAGGAGGGAGCCTGCGAGTAAAGAGTCAGGAAAACACAAGATCGCATGGGCACACCATAGAGAAACGGTGCACAGCCGACACCTGATGTCACTAGCAGAACTTTTCGGGTCCGACTTGCTGCTACCCGTAAGAGGAATACTTCACTTGCGGAGCAGCAAGAAAGAGGAAGTTTTCTGTGATGGAGCGTGTCTTTTTTATTCTTTGCTTTTTAACAGCAGCAAAATTCATCTGAGTCTTAGAAATTAAAATAAGCCGGTTTTACGGCGGCGTGAGTGTCTTCTTAAACACATCCTATGTCTGAACCTTTTTTTTAGGGAAAGAAAACAAAGTCTAAACCTGACGGATTCAGCTGGGAACTGGAACGCGAGAAGGTCCTGCAAACTCTCACTCATGTCCTGCAGCTTGAAATTCGCCGCTTGTGGAGCATGTCGGTGTTGGAGGAAGAGTTCGTCAGGTATTGCATGTCGTGGCAAGCTGAAAGGCTTCTGAAAGGCTTCTTAATGTGTCAAACCTGTCCTTGCTCCGACTGATGCCAAATGCTTCTAATTGAATATGTTTGGCAGCAAATAACCTCATCTGAGGGCCTGGACTCCCGCTAACAAACTCGTGAAAAACCACCTCTGTATGTGACAGATTAGATCTGTATCTACCTGTGTCTATATACCTGTCTCCATTTATAGAGGCATATTCATATCTGATCTGGCCATATCCGCGAAGTGTCCAGTTTCCCCAATGCCTGGGGAAGACCTCCGTCTTGAGTAGGTGCTAGAAAGTTATTTTAAGGCAGGCCTCGGAGGCTTCATATTTGCAATCTCTCTTTAATACACCTACAGCAGTAAAGAATAGTGATAAAAGAACATGGAAAAAAAATCCCCAACGTGGGGTACCCCCTCTTAGTAAGCCCCGCCCCGAGTCCATAAGTGGTCTGAGCTGGAGCAGTAACGCCCTCTTTCTTTACTGCTCCTGCATCAGACAAGTATATTTTTTCTCCTCTGTTTTTGACTTGGATAAATTTTCTTTCAGGTGTATATATATTTATATATTTAGTTTTCTGTTCATTGGGACGGGTGCTGACTTACCCCAGCTATAACCACGGGGGTCAGCACCCGCCCGGTGGGAAATTTCAGCGGGTCCGGCATTAGGACCTTTTTCAGAGTTTCCCGCCAATGGTTTATGCGTTTCCATCGCTGGTTTATCAGGTAGTCTGTTTGCCTGCAGATTGATGCGCTCGCACATCTATCTCCCGTCCTATTGCGCTGGTGTCCTCGCGGCCGCCCGAGATCTCGCGAGATCCCGCCGGCCATTTTAGACACCACCTGACCTCGTGTATCCCTGCGCTTAATTGCAACTCCTTGCTCCCTTCAGACAGATCACATCGACCGGAGTTGTGGCCCTTCATAATTAGACTGGGGGTAACAGATCTCCCCATACGGGGGAATCAGATTCCGCAGGGAGCTCACGGCGCTCAGAGCAGTCGGACACGTTGCCTCTCTCGCTCCCCCCCCCCCCCCCCCCCAAGGAAATGGTCGAAAACGGCGGCCCGTTTTGCCGCCATGGAGGCAGCACTCCAGGCGTCCAATACACGCTCCCTGTCTTCCGCTGTCTCCACACTTTCTCTGTCCTTCCGAAGGACCATGGATGAAGCGGTTGCTTCTATTACCTCGCCACCGCTCCCGGTGCAGGCCCGGCTCCCCCTCTAGACCCAGCTGTACCCTCTGGCTCTGATCATCCTAGCCTTAAACGTGCTAAAACCAAGCACATTGATAGTCCTCCAAGAGGGGCTGGCATCCCCGACACTGCTTTCTGTTGATGGTGAGGTGACCTCGCACAAGAGAGCCCATGACCGCAGGGCGCTGGTGGCGGTCTCAAAAGATAGGCCTCTACCTACGGGTTCTGTCTGACTCCCCAAACACACTGACTCAGAGTGAGGAACCCGAGCATGGGGAGAATGATGGAGCTATAGAATTGTATGCTCCGCATGATGTTGGCCGAGGAAAGGCCCCCACCACCTTTACTGTCTACCAAAGAGGTTGTGTGTGACCCTCAGGGCTGCCTGATGTTTTCCCCGACAGGGGTCTTACATCCACGCTCCACCGCATGGTTCCCGATGCCTCACGTGGAGATGTGGGTGGATGCCCACATGCGGCTCCCTATGGATAAGGAGACCAGGGTGAATATGAGGGCGGAATGCCTTTGTCCTACCACCGCGGGCAAAACTTGTCTCACCCCGGTGGTGAATGAGGATTTTGTGAAGTTTATGACCAACAAAGGATGGTCCCCCAAAAAAGGGTTGAAATGGCTTTCATAGTCTGTGAAGACAAGGTGCTGGATGTTGCACCCCGTTGATTTACCTACTTGATATGGTGGAGGATGCTCGTTTACAAGGTACCCCCTTGGATCTGGAAGACGCCACAGGCTGGATTCAACGCTCCTTGTGCCTGTTGGGCGGCGCGGATGCGGCTTTGGCCGCTGAGAGACGCAAGTCTGATTCTCAGCTTACATCCATGGCCAATAAAGATGAAGGTCTCAAGGCCTTCTATTTGGGGATGGCTTTATAAAAATTATGGGCACATACACCAGCGCCTTTACCGCGCTGGATAAAGTGGAGACGGCCATTAAGGTGTTCCCCCCCCCCCCCCCCCAGAAGGTTTTTGACAGGGCTGGTAGAGGAAGGGGCCGCTCTGCCAGCCGCGCCGGATCTGTGGGCTTTACCAGAGGCTCCTTCCGTGCCTCTAATACCACCGACTCTGGTCCCCCCGCTTACGGACCCTCGGCCCGAGCTCAGGCCTGGAGAGGCCGCAGATTCCGAGGTGGCAGAGCCCAGTTCCGTGCTCGACAAACTGGTAAGACTTCCTTATATTGTTCCTCATTTGTCAGTTCGGGTGGGGGGGCTGTATCCAATACTTTCTTCCAAAATGGGAACTGATTACTGCGGACCCGTGGGTTTTAGGTGCAGTCAGAGGGTTCGAGATAGACTTCGAGGCCGCCCCCCCCTACCAATCTGTCCACCACGACCCCTCAGGTTTTCCGTGGAACAGGAACGATTAGTTCAAGCTGAGATTGTGGCTCTGGCATTAAAAAAAGGGGCCATAGAGGAAGTCGCCTGGGACTCCCAAGTTTGTGATCAACTTGTTCCTCGTTGCAAAGAAAGGGGGTGGGACACGCCCCGTTATAAATCTCAGGGAACTCAACTTGTGGGTGTCATACCGCCATTTCCAGATGGAAGGGTTTCATACCCTCAGGGATATACTCAACGAGCGAGACTGGCTTGTCAAATTAGACCTGAAGGACGCATACCTCTCCGTCCCCATGGCGCCAGCTTCCAGAGATTTCCTATGCTTCCCCTGGCGCGATCGCATGTGGTGCTTCGCGTGTCTGCCTTTCGGCCTTTCATCTGCTCCGTGGTGCTTCACGAAGCTTATGAAACCAGTTGTAGAGTCCCTCCGGGTGAGGGGTGTTCGACTCGTAATCTACCTGGACGACATCCTGTTGATGTCGGAGTCCCTTCGCCTGCACTTATCATGGACGCTCTCCCTCTTGCAGGACTTGGGCTTCCTGATCAATGTGGAAAAGTCTCTGTTGGTGCCCACTCGATGTCTGTCTGGAGTTTCTGGGTTTCCTCCTCGATTCGCACGCCATGACGCTCAGTGTCCCGCTCCCCAAGATCCGATCCATTCGCAAGGAGGTACGATCCCTCCTCAGGGATAACTCACTCACCAAGCCTGAGGGAGTTGGCGAGGGTGATTGGTCTCCTAGCGGCGACTCGTTTCGAGGTTCTCCCTGCTCCGCTGCATTACAGGTCCCTCCAGAGATTGAAGGCCCGTTCTCTCCGGTCGGTGGCGGATTATTCCCTCAGGGTTCCCCTCTCGTACGATGCGAAGGCGGATCTGACATGGTGGCTAACGGATTGGTCTCATTGGAATGCTCGCCCAGTGCAGATTCCCGTGCCATCGTTGACCATAGAATCCGACGTGAGTCGTTCCGGTTGGGGGCACGTTGCGCCGAGAGGGAGACAGGAGGTGGTTGGTCGATCCAGGAGTTACGCCTCCACATCAACGCTCTGGAACTAATGGCAGCGTTTTTCGCCCTGAAGTGTTTCCCCAGGGGTACCGACCACCGCTGTATCCGCCTAAAACTGGACAACTTGTCGGCTGTCAGGTACATCAATGCCCTGGGGAGACCTTGATCGATGGCTCTGACGTCGGCAGCTGCCGATCTGTGGAATTTGTCTTCCCCGCGGTCTGTTTGTGGTGGCCCAGTATCTTCCAGGTCTCGCCAATACAGTGGCGGACTGGAATTCACACCATCTGACGGATTCGGGGGATTGGTGCCTGCTGCCATCTGTGTTCGCCGCCATCGACAGGCTGTGGGGTCTTCTCCAGATGGATCTGTTTGCATCCAGACTGAATTCGGCAGTTGCCGGGATTTTACAGATGGTGTCCGGATCCAGAGGTGGTAGGCACGGACGCCTTCACCCAGGTGTGGCCAGAGGGTCGTCTTGACGCCTTCCCTCTGTTTCAACTGTTACGTGTTTTGAGGCATCTCTGCGTCACCGGGGCAGAACTTGTCTTGGTGACACCGTTATGGCGGTCCCAGCCGTGGTTTCCCCTCCTGTTGGAGTACTCTCTGCTCCCGCCCAGGCAGATTCCAGACTCGTCGTCCCTGCTTACAGGACCGGATGGCCTCCCTCACCCACTATTGCTGGAGGGTCAACTATCCCTAGTGGTCTGGTTTCCGGTTCTCTTGGCTGGCCACTGGAATTTCGCCAAGAACTGAGGAGTTACTCCAACACGCTTGGGCCCCGGGCGCGAGAGGGGCCTACCGTTCTGCCTGGTCAACTTGGCACGGTTGGTGTTTCCACTTCTGCCCCTCTAGACTCCGTTCTGGATTTCCTGTCTTCTTTGTTTGACTTGGGATTGGCTTTTCGTACCATCAATGTGTACCGGTTGGCTTTGTCGGCGGGCCATTGGGGTTTTGATAATTCTCCCCTGGGTAGACACTCTCTAGTTTGTTGCCTTCTTAAAGGGGTACGTCTGTCTCGCCCTCCGGTGCCCCGCTACTCCTCGACGTGGCTATGGCGGTGACTTTCCTTCGCTCGTGGCTGGTTAATGCTTCATTGTCTTTGCGTCAGTTGTCTGCTAAACTGTTGGTTTTTGTTTTGCCTTATATCCTGTAAGCGTGTCGGACGTCAGGGCGCTGGATTTCGGTGTACGTTCCTTCTCACCGGACGGCGTTTGTTTCGACGTCTCGCAACGTACCAAAACGGCGATTCGTACAGTGTTCTTCCCGGCTTTTCTGATTTTTATTCCTGAGTTGTGTCCTGTTCTTTGTCTTCAGGAGTATAAGAGTTGTACGTTGGCTCTTCGTCCCCTGCCGTGGTCTCTGTCGTTTATTTTGTTTCGGATCCCTCATAAACCTGTTAGCTCCCCCACTCTGGCTCGTTGGCTGTTGGATTTTGCTGGGGTTGATGTTTCGTGCTTTGGCGCTCATTCAATCCGTAGTGCGGCGGCTTCTAATGCTTTTATGGCGAGTTGCCGCCTTGAGGACATTATCAAGTCGGCGGATTGGTCACGTGAATCTACTTTTCGTACATTTTATTTTAAGCCGGTCTCTCATTGGTCACAAGCACTGATGCGTTGAACGTGCAAATATGAAGCCTCCGAGGCCTGCCTTTAAAATTCCCAAATTTTCCTACTCCCGATGACTGAAGTTTGGATTTTAATAAGGACTCGGAGGTGAGTATTTCCCACCTCTCCCACCCTGAAGGGGGTGTGTTCTAGACCAGCTGTATCGATTGTACTTAAGCGCAGCGCATGATTTGTACCTCCTGTTGCTTGGGGGTGGGACGCCGGTGGTTCGGTGTTTTCCCTTCCTAATGCTTGCCTTGGCGTTCTGTTCTTACAGCTACTTGATGGTCTATGGACTGAGATTTCCTGTGGGATTGACGTGCGCCCTGGACGGGGATCCTGTTTGCTGTTCCTTGGCCTTGTTGTCAGTCGCATGAAGAAAGGGTGTGCTACTGCTCCAGCTCAGACCATTTATGGACTCGGGGGCGGGGCTTACTAAGAGGAGGGGGGGTACCCCACGTTGGGGGTTTGATCTTTTTTTTCATGTTCTAAGTGTATTAAAGAGATTGCAAATACTTGCCTCCGAGTCCTTATTAAAATCCAAACTTTCCGTCATCGGGAGTAGGAAAATTTGGGAATTAAACTGGTTACCCCCCCCCCCCCCACATTACAGATAATTTCTCTGGATTTATCTTTTTATTTAGGAGCTCTTTAGGGCCGCAAACCTTGCTTTTTGAGCTGGACGTTTTACGGGGGGGGGGTGCGGAATACGGGTTCTCCGAAGTTTGTGATGATGAGCAGAGGGAGTTGTCTTCCGTAGAAGGGCTTTGAGTGTGAAAAAAGGGGCGGGCTGCAACGCTGCCGCAGGAATGCCTAATCCAACCTGACAGGAAGGCAGTACACACGGGAGTTTGTATGCGTGAACGGAGACTAACAGCCCGTGAGGGTAAATAAAGTCACCCTCGCTTGACAAACACAGGGAAAAGTGTTTGGGGGTGGGATGGGGACGTGACCGAATGGTCCCAGCGGTGTGAGCGCCGACCTCTGCGGCTAGCATGGAAGGTCAGCGTCCCGCATGGAGAATACTGCAAAACCGTAGAAAACAGAAAATACTAATATAACAACAAAGGTGAGAAAATGGTCCCACCTAGAAAACAATCGCCTGTCCACGTAGCAAAAGGTGGACAACACTCCCATCAACAGGATTAAACCTTTATATATACAAAAGAAAATAACCAGTATAACAGGCAACAAGGCCCATCAACTGATGATCAGGGAGTGGCTAGTACTTAAAGGGACACTCTACTAAAAAAAAAAATCACCCCCCTTTTTTTTAATCCTGGTCTATCCCTATTCCCTTTTTAATATTTTTTTTTTTTTTTTCTTGTAACTGCAATACTTACCCTAAAATCCTCTTGTTTCCAGCGGGGGGGGTGTGTTTTCTTTTTTTCACTTACCTCCCTTCTCTTCCGCTCCCGTCCTTCTAGCTTCTTGCCTTCTGGTTTACGTGAGAAGCGCGCATGCGCGCCTCTCACATAAGCCAGCCAATCGGCAGGCTTCCTCCCGGCTCCCTCTGAGGATTAGTGTTGCGCGCAACACTAACCCTCAGCCGCTGCTGCCAGCTACTGCAGTGAGTTGGAGACCTCCTCGCGCTGAAAGCACGATGACGTCTCCTACTCGGCAAAAGTCGGCAGGAAATAGGATTGCCGCTCTGCTGACTGACAGCTGGGAGGGCGGAGTAAACTTCTCCGCTGTTTTCAGCTTTTTCTGCTGATCGGCTGAGCGGAGGGAGGGGGGACAGAGGGCGGGATACTCCGGGCATCATGACCACCTAAAAAAAGCTTAGGTGGTCATGTTGCCTAGAGTGTCCCTTTTTAATGAACTTTATTAACCGAAAAACACTCTCAGATCCCAAACTTTTAAAATACATATACACACACAGCATAGTAGGGTAAATTGGACAACTAACCAAGCATAAATAGGCTGAGCAATGGGCTGAATGGAAAGCGCTAAAAGGCACTAATACTGTGTAATAATACAGTCCACATAGGGAAAATAGAGCAAAAAAACCCCATTAAGCTCACTCAAGCTGCACCACAACTGATTGAACAACCCAAACTTGCCCTAATGCTGATAGAGCTCATGCTCATAAATTCTATCCTGACCCGAGCGATGCTGACACAACATAGACAACTTTAAAATTAAAAAGTTGGACATTAGCTCAACCTATGTTTCGCCGGCTGCACGTCGGCTTCATCTGGAGCAAGAAAATATTTCCTTGGTTAGTTGTCCAATTTGTGTGTGTGTGTGTGTGGTGTTCTTCGGTTAATAAAGTTCATTAAGTACTAGCCACTCCTTGATCATCAGTTGATGGGCCTTGTTGCCTGTTATACTGGTTATTTTCTTTTTGTTTTTGAACAGAAAATACTACTGGGGGGGGGGGGATAAACAATAGATTTCACAGAAAATACCACCGAAACTGAGAGCAAAAGATACTTGGCTTGCGTGAGGAGTAGCAAGAAAAGAGGAGCTACCCTCAGGGCGGAGCTACATGGACAGCTGGGGAGGGACAGTATGAGGATATGTGTTAACCCCTGTTGTGGGGGAAGTTTTTGTAAATATTCTTGCTGCTGAGGAGAAATGATTTGAAAAGAGAGAAGGCAAATACGAGCCTCCGCGTTGTGCGGTAAAATCTAAGACTCTCAGGGTTATTCAATCTAGACCAAATGGCCGATTTGGAAAGTGAGATAAATGGGAGAATTTTTCTGGTTTGGCTATTTTTGACCTAGAGTTTTCACTTTTCCAGTCATTCTCCTGAGGTTCACCTTTCTTTTAATAGACCTGTATGTCCTCTTGTTTTGCTACTTTGTTTCCTTTTTAAATATCCTGATTCCTTTTTATGTATTTAAATGTTTCTCTCGTCTTTCCTCCAAGATATACGTGTTAAGATCCTTAAGCCTTTCCTGGTAACTTTTTTTTGCTTTTAATTACTTCTCATGGAAAAATCTTCTCCAGCCTGACAGGTGTCTGAAATTTTTGCCATTGAGATTTAAAGGGCCAGTACCACCAAAAAAAATGCAATATTCTTATTGTGTTTATTTGTTGGTGATATCTTAAATGTGTGTTGTTTTTCTCTTGTTTAGATAATCTTTTCCTGTCACTGGGCGCATCCATTGTGTGATATTTTGTGTTGTAAACTGTACCCCCCCCCCAAAAGTAACTTTCCATCACTTGCTCCTCACTGTGTGGCTTTGGCCATTAGAATGGAGTGAATGGGTCAGTCACAGACTCACAGCATTGTTTTGTGTGGGATGTATTCAAAGGACATAATCGGAGGTAGATTAGAAGTCTCTGAAGCACCCTAACTGTTAGATACTGTAGAAGCTAAAATACAGCAGTAAAGTAAAACGTTTGCACAGATTTTGGTAAATGTATCGTGGGGAAAAATCCACAACGTGGAAACAGATGAAAATTCTAACTTTTTTTTTTCCTTTCTACATGCAATTGTTTCAAAGGAAAATAAACTGCAGCATGTGTTTGGGTTTTTTCTAATTTTGTTTTTGCTCTTTATCCAGTATGGTGAGCGGCTGCTGCTACAAGATGATGGAAAATCCAAACATAGCACAAGCAAAAAACAAACCTGTACGAGATGCTCTCGGTCACCTCCTCGGGGTCATGGTGAAACGCTACAGCCACATGTTGAGTAAGTGCTGGTGTACACGTGTTTATTCTGTCGGCGGCATTATGTTTGGTGCAGTCTGAGCTGCTGGGAGTTATTTGATCCTTGGCTGTTGCTTGTAATGACGCAAATCATGGGAATTAAAGCTTTCCTCGTGCTGCTAATGGCTTGCGTTGTCTTTTGTCTTGCAGGTGCGAGTGTGAAGGTGATCCAGCTTCTGCAGCACTTTGATCATCTGGCTCCAGTTCTGGTCCAGGCAGTGAGTCTCTGGGCCACGGAGTATGGCATGAAACCTGTTGTTGGGGAGATCTTGAGGTGAGGAAAGTTAATCTCCTCCTCTTTATCCTCCTTGAGATTTCTCTTTGGGGTGGGGGGGGTTAACCTGAGGTTTAGGTCGTATGAAGTTCTTGGTCTGTGGGTGCTCCTTGGTTCTTCTAAAGCGATGATCTCAAACACTGGACCAGCAGGGGTTTCCAAACTACATCTCCCATGATTCTTTGGCCATGTAGTGCATTCAAAGAGTCCTGGGAATTGTAGGCAATAAACATCAGGGGCCAGATTTTGACATCTGTTTTTAAGCATTGCTTACCCCTCCTTTTTGTATGATCTAATTTAACCCCTTTAATGAAAACCTGAAATTGCACCGAATGGAGAATTTCGCCATTTGGGGCAATTCGTCTATTCACCAAATTTGGGTGAAATACAGGGCAATTCGGCAGCAGTTTTCTATGGGACAAGTTCTCGTCCATTCGCAGAATGTGGAATTGAGCAAAAATTTCTGTAAAAGCCCTGATTTACAGTGTTTTTCAATATAGATAATGGAAATTATATATATTATATATATATATATATATATATATATATATATATATATATATATATATTCCATTTTATTTATTTTTTTGGACATTTTATTTTCCAGTTCAGTGGAATTCACCGTTGCCAATTTGCCTGTTTTCACCGTCTGATAACCACTTCAGCGACTCAAATTTCATCAACATATGGTGAATTTACTTTTAAGGGTCTTTGTATTTCACCCACAAATGTCTTGAATTTTCTTGCTGCCGATGAACCGTATTGCAGAAAAATGGCTGGTGGTTACAACTTATTTCCCAAACTGCAAACGTCTTTATTTCCTCCCCCACCTCTCTAGGGAGGTTGGCCTGAAATGTTCCCAGGACCTTTCCCGGGAACCTTCCGGAGTGAGAACTCTTGCTGCCTTTTTAACGGAGCTGTCGGAGCGTATTCCAGCTATAATGATGCCCAATATCAGTGTCCTTCTAGAATATCTGGATGGAGAGGTGAGCGATTTTATAGAAGCCAGTTAACATGGCGTATCACTCACAGCGGTTAAATTGTTGTCAACTCTGTTTCTGTTTGATCAGAGCTACGTGATGAGGAACGCCATGCTGACCGTGATGGGGGAAATGGTGATCCGCGTCCTGAGCGGGGATCAGCTGGATGAGACGGAAAGGAGCACCAGAGATGAGTTCTTGGACACCTTGCACGAGCACCTCCATGATGTCAACTCATTTGTTCGCAGCTGTGTCCTGCAGATCTACAACCGCATCGTACAGAAGAAAGTGAGGACCTGCATGCACTGCTTTTGACATCACAAAACACGAGTGGGAGGGTTAAAATTGGATGCACCAAAATTTCAGCCACCGACATTATTGGCCGGAAATGGTGCTTTCAGCTGAAGCAAAAAAACTGCCGAAGGGGGAAAAAGGCCAAAAATCAGTCATCTGAAACTAGGCCTGGTCGAGCCAGGGGCTCAGCGGCCTCCAGGCCCAGTTTCGGAATACTGGTTTTCAGCCTGCGTTTTTCGGTATCTTTCCGACCTTTTCATTTTGGTGCGTCACTAGTTAAAATCTGTGGGTGTCTTTTTTGGTTTGCGACATGGTTTCTGTAATGTTTTTATCTGCCCTGATGGACTGAGCAGAGACTTGTTGCTTCTCTGGTATCTTAACCGTCCCTTTGCTGTATACAACAGGCTCTACCTCTGACTCGCTTTCAATCTGTGGTCGCCCGCGTTGTTGGTCGTCTCTCGGATAAGTCGGTGAATGTCTGTAAAAATGCCATCCAGCTTCTGGCGTCCTTCCTGGCTAACAATCCATTCACATGCAAGGTAAGCACGCAGGAGTCTGGGCATCGGGAGTCCTTATGCTGGTCATCACTTGGTTGTGTAGTTGTACGACTAACTGGTTGTGTTGTCTGTATAGGTCTGACCTCCCAACACAGGAAGAGGTTGAACATTTTCTGTCGTATCTGACTTTGGTCATACGACTCCAGCAGACTAGCAGCTGCTCCCATTCGAATGGGATTTTCTTCTTAAAGTCGGACGACCTTGGCCAGTTGCCACTAGACACAGAGCACAAATTATATATATATATATATATCTATCCCACCCACAAGTCTGAGTAGTGAAATACCTGGTATATGGCCGTGTCTTAGTCTAGGCATTGTGCATGCAAAGTGACGCAAGCGCTTCCAGCAGGCGATACTCAGCTGTACGATCTGGGTCTTCCATAGTCTGACAGCCAGTCGGTTGTACAACTATGCATCCAGTGGACGACCAGCCTTAATGTGCGATTATTTTTTTTTTTTAAACCTCCCTGGCGGTTTTCCTTGAGTGTGGCTCGGGGTTAACTTTTTTTTGTACCTAAAGCAGTATCCCCGAGCCACACTCGGGCTGGATACTTGCATGTCCTGCGCTCCCTCGCTGATCCCCGCAGTCTCCTCCAGCCGCTCGCAACGTCACACTGCCTGGATCTCTTCTCGCAAGGAGTGAACCAGGAAATGTGACATCGCGATCGGCTGCAGTATGACATAATGTCAGAATCGGACCGCCAGGGAGGTTAATCTGACTTCACATTTCTGTGTTTTCACAGCTTGGAAGAGTGGACCTAGACGGACCGCTGCTGAAGGAGACCAAAACTCTAAATGAAATGAAGGAAAACCTTGCTAAGAAACAGACTGGTATGACTCCTGTCAGCTTCTTTTTTTCCTCCATCCTTATGTTTAAGACCTGACATAATTCTAACGTGATGACTGTCTTGCGTAGTTGCAGTGATCTCGCCTGAGGAGGAATGGGAAGCCATGTTTCCAGAGGTGCAGAGAGCTTTCCGCATGTGGAAGGAGGAAGTTGACGAGGATAAAGACCTCCATGATGAAGCAGAAACCCCTGATGCACTTCGTGAGCAGATCCTGTTGCTTTTGAAAAAGTCAAGTTACAAGTCAGTATGAGGACGTGATGCTCTTCTTCCAGGCTGCCTGACTTCACCGCGTTAACTTATTCCACGTTAATCCGATCTTTCCTGCTAGAAATGCCATTCGGCTGATACAGAGAGGTGCTCAGCGATTCAAAGATGATTCATTGTTTGGCGCTGGAGAGGCGATGGAGGAGGAAGCCGTGCTGGAAAGTCTGGGACAAATCTTTACAGGTACCTAAATCGAGAGGGATGTCTGCAGAGACTGCGTGCAAGAAACATGGTGACTATGTGTGAGCGCTTCAGAGAGCCACCTAGCCGTGATTCCCAAAACTTGTTAAAGTCTAACAGGACAGGTTTTAAGGATCACCTTGGGGAAATACAGACTGAATCCTGCAATCACCGAGCAGCAAATCAGATCACCTGTGCTGTGCTTCAGATTAGGGTGGACCGATTACTGGTGACCAATATATCGGCCTTTTATTGGATACGTTGACTCACTGCAGCAACGATACGCAAGGTCCCACAAAACGTTTCAGATTCGGTGCGGATTTGAGGCTTCTTTCACATCGGGCTGGCAACTTTTGCTGTAGGTCTTCCACTGCTCACTGACAGTATTGCGCATGAGCTTGACGACAGAAATTGGGCTTCCCTCTCATCTGGCAGGGAATTCCCTGTACAGGAGATTCAGGGGGTCTATTGGTCCAATGTATTTCTGGTACCTATTTTCTACAGCAGGGGTCATCAACTTTGGCCCTCCCGATCTTTTCAGCCCTGAAAATATTTGTCTATCCCTACTTTCAGATATCCTGCAAACCTGGCCTGTTAGGAGGACCAGGGTTGGGAACCACTTTCATAGAGGAAGGCCTTTTTGTGACCAGAGTCAGGTGCTATGTTCAGTTATTTGGAAAGCTCTTCTCGGGTTTGAAGGGCCTCGTGATGCGGGGGGTGATTTTATTTAGGTTGCAATGGAAGGAACGCTATTTGAATGCGCCTCTTAAAACACCTACATGCCACATGAAAATCACAGGTGTAGCGGTGCTCCAAACCCCAAAAATGGAATCCAGAGAGTGTCGGGAGCTTCACCGTGAGCAATCTTTTTGTTTTAATCTCACGAAATGCTGATGTTGCACCTGACGCGTTTCACCCCCCCCATATCCTGTGTTCTTTGGGACTGCTTTGACTTTAGTGATACTCTGACCTTTTTAGTCCGTGGCTGTCAAACGCACGGGCCCCCCAGATTTTGATGCTTAAAATTCCCAGAATTCCTTCAGTGCAATAGATGTCATGGGAGTTCAGAAATATCCGGGGGGGGGGGGTGCAGTTTGACAGATCTGCTGAGGCGTGACCTGTTAATTTTCCTTTTTACAGTGAAGTCACCGCCTCAAGCAGACACTGCAGGTGAAGACCCTTCTGAAGCCGCGTCCGAGCAGGCTTTCCAGGAACTCCGTAAGCAGGAGATGCTGGTCCAGTACCTGACAGACGCTCACAAGTTCTCCGTGAAGATTGAAGAGGCCATTCACGCGATCAGCAGGATGATGTATGAGACTGCCGTTTCTGGTAAGTGGGACGGGGAGGACACATTCCTGACTTGCTGTACTGATGGCCTCTGCCTGTGGACTCTGATACGGTTTCTTCTTTTTTTGGGGTTTTAGTCGTGCAGGAAGTCATTGAATTCTTCGTCACGGTTTCACATTTTGGAGTTCCTCAGGCTGTGCTGGGAATACAACGTATGCTGCCGCTTGTCTGGTCTAAAGAACCTGGTGTGCGGGAGGCTGTGATCAACGCTTACCGGAGGCTGTACCTCACTCCCAAAGGCGACTCGGAACGGTAAGTATTCTAATTCCGGGTGTGATGCCTGACCAGACTGATCTGCTTTATACACGTCAATCCTCTACAGTTTGAGTGTGAAGACGCCGTTATATCGGTTTCACTTGCCACGTGTGGGTATACATGGTTGGGCATAAAGTAGAAATTTTTCTGTTTACATGTGGGTTTACAAATGCCCTGTGGCTGCTCTCTTGCAGGGTAAATGCTCAGGACCTGATCCACAATCTTGCTCTTCTCATGGTGGATGCGTCCGCAGGAATGATCAATTGCTTGGAAGAAATTGTGAGTATTGAGCTTTGCTGCCTTTAACTCTTCTAATAATTAAAAAAAAAAAAAAATCTAAATTTCCAAATTTTCCTATCCTCTCGACGGATTTTAATAAGGTCTCGGCAGTGAGTATTTGTGTTCTTTATTGCAGCCAGAGCAGCAAAGAAAGAACATGTATAAAAAAAACTTGTCATTAGCGCTCACCATTCGAAACAAAACACATCAGAAGTTTTAGTTTAAACCCACTTGCCGCGCACCTCCTGTTAGGTGGGTCCTAACCTAACAAGAAAGCCACCCTTTGTTTCATTGTTTTATACATTATGGGCTATATTACAATGTTGGTGCTAACTTAACCAGAGCTGTTGTAAACTGAAAACCTCCATAGGCTATAAATGGCTCTGGTTAAGTTGGCACCAACTATGTAATATGGCGTAAGTGGGCTGGATACTTCTGTTCTCCGCAGCCTCTCTAATGGGGAATAGCCGCAAAACTGCTTGGGTTTTTTTTTTTTTTTTTTTTGGGGGGGTTCCCCCTGCATAGATGTATATTTTGTTGCATCCCCAGCCATGTCATTGTTGCTGCTGCCTCTTCCGTGTTTTTTTTTTTTTTATATCCCAAAGTGGAATTGTTCCTGGTAAGGGTAAAATATAAACTCATCAGTTTTCCTCTTATCTGAGAAGCAGCATGAGGATATGTGGTTGCTTAGAAAGCAGCTCTTGGTTTCAATAGGTAGGACCTGCCTGACCAGAGGTGCTGTGTTGTGGCAGGTGAGCTTACACTTTAATGGCCATTCAAGTAAACCAAAACCTCTTGTTTCGCATGGAACTGCAGGGTTGAGCGCAAATGACCACCTTTTTTATGTTCTATGCATGATGTGGGCTGGATACTTCAGGTCTCTGCAGACGCCCTGGAAGGGATTGGGCGTGAAAACGAAAGTTTCTGCCACGTTTCCTCCTGTTGCATTTAGGATGTTTTACTGGTTCTTGGACTGTTGATCGCCTAAACGAATGAGGATTTCCTGCTCTGGCATTTTATGGACTGGGAAGGGATGGCCTCTGGACTGTGGGAGGGGATCCCCCATGTTTGGATAGGTTCTACAGTTTTTATTCTATACGTTCCTTCATTGCTGCTGTGGTTGCAATAAAGCGAATGCAGATCTGAGCCGCCGCGCTCCTGGTTTTAAAATCCTCAATTCTTCCCTCAGATGTACGAGTTCATGCAGAAGGGTGACATCCGTCCCTCTGTAACCCAGCTGCTTTGGGAAAGGTTCTCCATGAAGTCTCCCTGCTCACGGCTAGAGCGACGAGCTGCGGTCATGTTACTGGGTATGATGTCACGGTAAGGTCCTAAAACGCAGGACTGTCAGGTTGGCGCCAGATTGCATAATTTCCCAAATTAACCCACTATATTTTCTCGCAGGAGCGAACCAGAGATTGTGGTCAGTAACTTGGACACCCTGGTGACTGTGGGTCTGGGGGATCGCGTTCAGGAGGATTACCAGCTGGCCCAGGATGTCTGTACCAGCATACTGAAGATTACAGACAGCCGCAAGGTGATCCTAACATGCGCAGGCGCATACTGAAGCTCACCGTCCCTCTTATAGTTTTTATTCCATATCTTAATGCGCAGGTCTTTGTACTTGGTAAGCTCCTGTGATCCCATAGCTCGGTGACGCTTGCCAACTTTCAACAGAAACACCAAAAAGATGTTTCTTGTAGATAAAATCACCAGATGTGCGTGAGCCTGGCACGGACGCTCGTCTGCTGACGGTTACGCAATTATTTGCTATGTGGAGGCTTTTAATCTCACTTTTTGTCCTCCACCCTAACTTAAATGAGTATTGATTTGCCCTCCAGTTAAAGCATCAAACAGCAATGTGTCACGGCCTATCTCCTGCTGATGAGGGCATAATAACCCCGAAACTGCTGTCCAGGAGTGGCTGTGACCCGTTCCATAACTTGACCTTTGCTAAAAAGCCATCTAGGATGGCACGGCGCTGGCAAGGAGGGCTCTGTGTTTAAAACAGACCCAGGATGCAAAAAAGTGAGGAATTGGAGACTTCATTTGTATATGTTACCCAGAGTTCCTTGCTGCACATGGGGAACGTAGCAAATGAGGTGTGTGTGTGTGTTTGAAGTGTGTCAATCTTTTGTAAACCTCTCAAACTAACCCATAAAGCTGAAAGTGTACCTTCCATATCGTCACAGTCCTCTGTAGGGAAGAGCCGTGCCCCCTTCCGACTGCCGCGTGATCACAGCCTGTTCGTACATCTCGGTGACGCTGTAGCAGGAGGTGAGTTACTGTAGTATTTCTGTGAACCCGAGACCATGTTATGCCTCAATCTTACCCACTTTCTTGTGTGTTTTTTGTTTTAGGCATTGGGCAGACGGACTCTCACTGGCTCCCCTTTAAAGAGGCTGCCGTGCGGTTGGTATACGAGCTTGCGGAGGAGCCTGATGTGATCTGCTCGGAGATTCTTCATCGAAGCAGTCAGCGAGTCCTAGAGCAGCTCAAATCGGAGGAGGAAGGCAAGTCGGAAAGTGCTGGAAATATGTCGTGGGAAGAAGTCTGTGTGGGAACGGTTTAAATGACTGCGTGCTGGAGCCGCTGGTTTACATTCCTCCACAAGTCTCTAGTCGCCATTCTTGTGTTAAGAAGTGGAGCCACCAGGATATCACCTGTTTGATCGCCCCACTAATGCATGCTTGTATGTGCTGCTCCATCGATGAGCCCAGGGCCGATGTGAAACCCTTCCATTGTTGATGGATCACAGCTTTTGATCTGCCTCAACAGCCTTAATATCATTGTCTAGGCTCTGGATCTGCCTCTCCTGCGCTGTCCTTGGCGATTTCCATTTGCTCTATCATTGCCTTTTTATGATTTGCTCGCCCGCTGGTCTCCCTTCTGCGTTGCTTGAGCTGCATTTTACCCGCTCCTCTAATTTCCTCTCAATTCATCCACAGGTTCCACCCTGCCTACCTTTCTACTTACTCACCTGCTGTCGCTCGCCGGGGACGTTGTGTTAAACCAGATTGTCCACTTGGAGCGAGCCGTTAGCGCGGAGCTGAGGCGGAGGCGAGTGCTCAAGGAGGAACAGGAGGCCAAGAAAGTGGGAAGTGGCAAACAGAAGAAAGGCAAGGTTGGTTCCTCCTCACTTGTCATTGCGTGTTCTTTAGACTTTCGCGCATGTCCTGTTCCCCGCCATGTGAGCGGTTTATGTTCCATACATACTCCTGACGGCGTGTAACACCATGTTGTAAATGGCTGGACAGTATATGGGATGTGCACAAAGCGCTCTGTTGTGAAAACCTCTAGTATTGCGACACTAAAACCCGAAGCCTGACTTACAGTATCGCTTAACGTTTCTTCAGTCGCTCTGGCAGATGTGAAATTCCCACTGGGTAGCGGGCAGTGTGCATGGATAAAGGCTGGACTTGAATGGCAGGGCCCTTCTTTTAATGCCCCATTGGCGTCCGGTGTTGCCAATTTCTGTCCTACATAAACCCTGAAAAGAGGAGACATGGTCACATTATACAGACAGTAATCTGTTTCTCAGGGGGATGAGAGCGCCATGGAGGAGGAACTCGGCCTCACTGGTGCTTCAGCGGATGATGTAGAAGCCGAACTCATCCGGAAGATATGTGAGAATGAGGTTCTTGGAGGTGAGTAGTTCATATTTTTGAAACTTTTTTTTCTATACTGTTTTTTCCAATGCTGCAACGTGTGGATTAGCGTGTTGGCCTTTTGCACAGAACCTTACTGTGACCAGAACCAATGGCTCTTTAAAGGGCCAGTACCACCAAAAACTGACATGTCCTTATGTTGCTGATTTCTTACATGTGTTTTGTTTTTCTCTTCTATGTTTAGTTAAGCAAATATTTTCCTCTGTCACTGGGTGCATCCATTGTGTGATATTTTGTGTTGTAAACTGTCCCCCCCCCACCCGATTTATTTCCATCACTTGCTGCTCACTGTGTGGCTTTGGCCGTAGAACGGAGTGAATGGCTCCTTCACCAACTCATTGTATTGTGTGGGATATATTCAAAGGACCTCACCGGGGGAGATTAGTCTTTTAAACTCTCGGTCATATCTCATTCAGCGGTCTTCTCCTCTTACGTAGCCTGCAGAGCAATAGACCTCAGACAACATTCCCTCCTCCACCTCAGTGACTTATTTACTGCTGTGGTTTAAGTAAAACTTTTGCACAGATTTTGGTAAATGTTGCATCATGGGAAAAATCCACAAAATGGAAACGGGAGATAAAAAAAACCATCTCTTGTTCTTTGAATTGCATGAGAAAAATAAACGGCAGCGTGTGTTTTTATAAGGGGGTGTTTTGGTTTGTAATGCATGATCGAGTTGCAGCGTACGTACGCGGTAGCGTCCCTTTCAATGTATGATTTTGTGGTTAACGCTCTCCATAGGGCAGCAGTACCTTTCTGCCTTCCTGCCCCTTGTGCTCCAGATCTGCAGAAATCCAGGGAAATACAGCGATCCGGACCTGGGCACGGTGGCCTCCCTGACTCTTGCCAAGTACATGATGATCAGGTATGTGAGTGCGGTGGGAATTCAGAAAGCATCGCAAGGGAAAGATTTATCCAACCACGTGGACGATCTTCTCAATGAGTCTCGACAGCGCAAACCTGTACTGCTGCAACTTTGTGTTCCAGGATAAGCTTGCGCAGCCCGTCCTCCACAAATGCCAAAGTAAACATTCCGGGGTTTTTACTTTGCTCCTTTTTAATAACTTCTTTTAAATATCAGACTTAAAGGGACGCTTAAACTAAACACGTGCTGAGGCGCTTCTTGTCCGTATCCTTCCTCCGGCTTCTTTTTTTGTAGGCGACGTTAAAACCTCCCAGCCACGTTCTCGTGAAAAACCTTTCGTCTCCTGGTAACATTCTTGAAGTATTTAGTGAGGCTGACTCCATGAGCAGAATTTTCTGTAAGGACGCTTTGTTGTCCCACACGCTTTTTGAACAAACTCATGACAACTGCTGATTTACATCTACATCCATCGCCGCAATTTTTTTACTATGAAATAATGTGGCCTAGCGGACACCTCTCCTAACCCGAGAGCTTTATTATTGGGATAATGCATCTAAAATGAGGTTTAAACAGTTTTATATGCAAAAAAAGGGGGTTTATGCACAAAGCACCGAAATCTAACTCAATTTTGGCGAAAATACAGTGCATTCACTAATCGCCAGATGGTCCGGGGGGGGGGGGGGTTTAAATCCTCTGTTCTCTAAGTGTTTAATCCAAATAGAAATGTAGTAAAATATAATTTCTATATAGCACCGAATGTTTCTGCGGCGCTTTAAAAGACCCAAACAAACATGGGAACAGAGACCAGCGGTGTAGAGGGCCCTGCCCATAGGAGCTTACAATCTAGACATTGTGATTAAAATGAAGATGATAAAATTCTGTTTATGCATTTTTTTTTAAATATATTTTTTTTTAAAAGGTTTTTAAATATCTAAGTTTTTTTTAAAAAAAAAAATAGAATTGAATATTTATATTTTTATATATTTTTTTTTTTTTTTAAATTTAAATAAAAAAAATATATACTTGAAAAACTTAGATTCACCTGTTTTAAACCTGCCGACAAACACTGAGAATCGGGTCATTGAGCTGGAATGTCGGTGCAATTCAGCGTTCTGTGAATAGATGCCTCATTCTCGGTGGGACAATTTCGCTGCTGCTGAACTGCACCGTATTTCGCTGTTCTCCTGTATTTGGCGAACTCACAACTTAGTGAATAGACGCACTGCCGTGAAATTCACCGTTTGGAGGTTTAATAACCTCATTAAATGCTGCACCATCTATATGGTGATCCTATGAAAGGATCGCTTGTGCTTTGGGGGTGTTTGGGCTCCCGCTTAAGCTGGATATGTATGAAATACACGATCTTTCAATGATCCATGTTTTCCTGCTGATCGGTCTCTTCCGCAGAGACGCTCAGAGTAGGCGCTACATAGGCTTGCCATTTCTACAAATCCAATCTGCCGTTGTGGTTTTTAACGTTTCTGTTTAATCCTTTTAGTTCAGATTTTTGCGACACTCACCTGCGGTTGCTGTTCACTCTGCTCGAGAAGTCTCCCCTTCCCAGAGTCCGCTCAAACATCATGATTGCGCTTGGTGATCTCAGCATCCGCTTCCCCAACCTCATTGAACCCTGGACTCCGCACCTCTATGCCAGGTATCGTCTTGTTCAATTCGTCACACGCTTACCTGGGTGCCAGATTTATCCATAAACCTCGTTTTGTCTGGGGTATCAGTGGCTCGGCTTGTAATCTATGGTGTACTGGTCTAACGTACCACCTTTCTAGGAAAACTGCAAACATGACAGTCCTCAACGTAAACCTTTTCATGCAAGAAAATTGTATAGACTCGCTTGAGGATGTCTAAATACTTTCACATTGTGTTCCTTGCTGTCGGCACCTCTGCGCCTGCTTTGGGATGTGTTCCCCTGCAGAGCTCCTCTTATGATGCTGGAGGTCACGCTCTGGCCCCCAGATTTTCTAAACCGCATCTCCCATGATTCCGTGGCCATATATCGCATTCAGAAGATTCTGGGAATTGTAGGCATCAGCATCGGTGGGGGGGGGGGGGCAGGACTTTGACAGCCGTGCTGGAAGAGACTGCAGAGCTTTTAACTGGTGACTCTAACGGACAGCACTAAAGTCTTGTACACATCCCAAAAATATCAAACTTTATATCTGATATTGTACTTTATATACTATTGTGAAAAGTTGTTGTTTTTTTTTTTTTTTCTTTTAGATTAAGAGATGCTTCCCAGGACGTGCGGAAAACCTCAGGTCTGGTAATGACCCACTTAATCCTGAAGGATATGGTGAAGGTGAAAGGACAAGTCAGCGAGATGGCTGTGCTGCTCATTGATCCTGATCAGGAGATTGCTTCGCTGGCCAGGAACTTCTTTAATGAGCTCTCGAACAAGGTGATCCTACAGAGCGCACAGGACAGGGATGTGGTGCGAATAAAGTGTGTTGTGATATTGGTGCTTGGGATGCAAAGTCTGTATGAAGGTCTGGCAGGAGATTGTGTGTGTGTGTCTCATGCGTCCTGACGTTACATCACATCTGTTACAGGGAAATTCTGTGTATAATCTTCTCCCTGACATCATTAGCCGCCTCTCTGATCCAGACTGTGGAGTCGAGGAGGAATCCTTCCAGATGATCATGAAGTATGTATAGGTTGACCCTCATCTAGCATGTTGTCGTCCCCCTTCATGTTGTCGTCCCCCTTCATGTTGTCGCCCCCCTTCATGTTGTCGCCCCCCTTCATGTTGTCGCCCCCCTTCATGTTGTCGCCCCCCTTCATGTTGTCGTCCCCCTTCATGTTGTCGTCCCCCTTCATGTTGTCGTCCCCCTTCATGTTGTCGTCCCCCTTCATGTTGTCGCCCCCCTTCATGTTGTCGCCCCCCTTCATGTTGTCGTCCCCCTTCCTAGCTGTCTTGACGGTTTAATACAGTATTTTGTAGCTTGGCTTCAGATGCTGATTATTGCACAATTTGATATTGCCGTGAAGGAAGCCTTTCGATATTTTTGGGGAAGTGGATCGCCTTAAACATACGCAATAACCGCACAGTGTGCTGCCAGCAGACACAGGGGGAACGGTTTCTTCAAGCGGTGCAGTCTTTATCTCGGGAATACTTTTGGCTTTTGCAACTAGTCATTTTAAAAAGTAATCTAGCCGTGTATCCGCTTAACGTGCCCAGTATCGGCTACACACACCGGAGTTGGCCCAGTGAAGGTCTGATAGTCTGATCCCCACCTACAAGCAACACCTGAGAGCTTGGTAGAGGGAGGTGTGTGTCCGTGTGTGTGTGTACCTAAACTAAGCATTCAGTGCGGGTGCATCTCAAAAATAAGATATGAGCACTCCAGTCAAACACATTCAAGAAACCTGCATGGGTACATAATACCAGCTTTTACCACATGGTGAAAAATACTTAAATCTAAGCTTTGTTGAAATAAAATGGTGGAAATTTGGTTCGAAATGAACGGCCGTGAATTGCTTAAGCCTGCCTACAGTGTCAATGTAATCCACCCTCTGGCAGGTCCTACTCTGCAAACCTTATGACTGCCCATAATGGGATAAACTCACCGAGGATCAGGTCCTTCCCTGGATATATATATCTGCCCCTTCACCCACACCACTTTCTTTCTCCTGTAGGCACCTTCTATCGTATATCACAAAGGACAAGCAGACGGAGAGCCTGGTGGAGAAGATGTGCCACCGGTTCCGTACAGCCCGGTAGGTGTTCCAGACTAGCTACAAGGTGTGACACAACTTCTGTCTGGGGTTCAAGGCAGCGCTTGATCTTTAGCATTGAGGTTACATGAGAAGTTGGTTGCATGGCATATGTTCTTCTCGTATCAGCACTGGATCCTGGGTTGATGAGGGAGCACCCTACATCGCAAGGAGTATTGGGACAAGGGTGCGCCCCCTAGCTCTCTGGTATACATAGTCAGTGCTAGGTCATCAGGTTCATAGGATGGTAGTCTTTAGGTGTACCTGTGCTGCCACTGAAGGGATGATTTTGACAGCATTGTTCATGAGCCTGTGTGTTCCTTCCACCTCACAGTACCGAGCGACAGTGGAGAGATCTCGCCCACTGCCTTTCCCTCCTGCCCTTCACGGAGAAGGGTCTGCGGAAGATGCAGGATTGCTTTGACTGCTATGGAGACAAGCTAAGCGACGATGGTGTCTACAACTCCTTCATGAACACGGTGGGGAAGATGCGCAGGGGAGCAAAACCTGAACTCAAGGTATAAACATCGGGTGCTGCGAAAGGGAAAGAAACCTAGACCTAATCTAACGCTCCGTCTGTGAATATCAGGGCAGTGTGAAAGGGCGCTGGATGTGAGAGGTTGGAGGTGGTGATGGTGGAGCTACACGGCGTGACCCAGAAGAGATCCTATACGTTTACAGCTTTTTCTTTTCTTTGCTGCAGACCTTGATAGACGAGTTTGAACAGAAGCTCAGTAAGTGTCACAACAAAGGTCTGGAGAACATGGACGCAGAGGACACCACGGAAGCGAATGCTGAAAATCAGCCACCACCCTCAGCCAGAAAAAAGGCACCCGGTGAGTGTGCACGCTTCGGTATTCCTAGGATGAAGACATCCAAGCCTGGCATCAGTCTAGCACAGGGTTCTCAAACTCTGCCCCCACCAGTTGTTCGTTTCCTACAATTCCCAGAATTCTTTGCATGCATTAGATGGCCAGAGACTCCTGGGAGATGTAGTTCAGAAACCTATGGGGTCAGAGTTTGAGATCCCTGGTGGAACACTGTGTGATGTCGTCATGGGGGGTTGCCGTGTCTGCCGTTTCCCTGCGCCGAGTAAGTCTTGGAGAATCCGTACTTCTCGATGCTTATAACGCTGGATGTCAGTGCTCAGGTGACGATGAATGTGGACATCCAAGGGCTGGGATGTAGGCTTGGGGGCGTCTTCTAGCTGTACAGGTGACTTGTTTTAAAAACCTTTGCCTTTTTTCCACTTCCCGATCAGCAAAGAGACGACCCCTTTCATCCGTCAACGCCTCCCAGAAATCCAACACCGGAGGTGACTTCCAGACGCCGAAACCTAAGCCGCGCAGGACAACGCACAAGAATGTGGTCATTACGTTTTCTAGTGACGAAGAATCTGGTGAGGGGCAAACCTAGCTCTCTTATTTTTAATTTATAAATGATGGGGGGGGGGTGATTCTGCCACGGTGGGGTGAGAGGTCTCATTTATTTTTTTCCCTTCAAGATTTTGATGCTGAGCTGAGCGAAGCAGAGACTCCCAAAAACCCAACACCCATAAGACGCACGTCTGCTCGATCCCGCGCCAAGTGATTATTTTTTTACTTTTTTAACTCTTGTTTTGTTCTATGTATGTTTTTAACTTTATGCTCGTACTCTTCTTCACATGTGAAATTTAACCCTTTGCTTTTAATAAACCTGGATCTTATATTTTTTTTGCTCTGCCTGGTTTGATTACTTTCACGGCTCGGGTTGGAGGTCTGTGACTCGCCTGGGCGCTGGGTACCGGGCTGCTTTGTGCATGTCCTTGCATTGTAATCCCAGGCTGTCACCTTGAGGCTCGATAGGAAGGGTAATCGTGATGCTGCAACGTCTCACTGGATGTAATATGGGTTGGGCTGGGACACAATCCATCTAACGGTGCTTTTCTAGGATCCTAAGTGCAATTGCCTCTTACATAAATGTCACGGAGACCTCTTAAAAGCCTCTTCTGTGTTCCCATTGATTATTAATGAGTGCTGGCTCTCTGCCGCTATCTTTTTATAGAATACAGTATTGCGTTGGCCTTGGTGACCCTCCTCTCCTCAAACTTGCAAACCTCACAGCTTTCACATTGATTTTAAACATGCGGCAGTGTCGCTCTGCTTTGAACACCTGGTTATCTCGTCTTCAGGTTGGGTTACATCGCTAATCCATACAATGTTGTTACACGTTCGCATTTTAAGCCTCGCCAGGGCTCCCTGCTTGATCCGTCGTCTTCAGGGAAAGGCACAGCAGTCTGTCTGCTCATTAATCTATTCACTAATCTCCGAATTGGCCACGACTTGCACAGGAAGGTGAATTTCAGGCCAATTCATCTATTTGCAAAATGGTATAATTCGGCAGCAGCGAAATGACCTCATTTTCAGTGTTTCAGTTCATCGTGTTTAAACTGACGAATCCCACAGGATTCAGTGTAAGAACGTAATGGGGGTTATTCAAAGGGCACCGAATTGCACCAAAGGATGAATTTCCCCGTACGATGCAATTTCGTGGCCAACTATTCAAAAAGCTGGCTGTCCAATATTGGCAGCGCAATACGGTGCTGTTCGGCAGCAGTGAATTCCCCCTTTAGAGAGGCAATGGTTAATCTATTCAGAGAACGCTGAACAGCAGTGACATGCCCTGATTTTCGGTTTCATTCAACAGCTTTAAAAAGGCGAATTCCCACGGGTTTCAATGTAAAAAGCCCCTGATTTGTTTTTAAATGTTTAGACTTTTTGCTGCAAATCAAAAGAATATTTTATTTTTTTACTTTTTTGGGATTATTTTCTGCGACGTGTGTGAATATATATATATCTTTGTACCCCAGGTCAGCTTTTGTTCGGGTTGAGTCACTGCACTTCGGGGTCCCTGCGGTGAATGCTGAATTCACCGCAGGGTTGCCGGAATTGAACTGCGTTGAAGGAGTGCACTGACATGTCGGTGACATAGGGATTCCTCTTGATTCCTTGTATGAACGTTGTATGGTGATTCAGTAAATCTCAGGTCCAATTTGTAAATTCTCTTCATCCAGAAGACAGACGCGCAAGATAGATGTTCAGTAGGGGTTTGCAACCTTGGCCCTCCGTGTGTTTTAACTACATCTCCCAGGAGTCTCTGCCAGTCCACTTAACATCATGGCAGGATGTACTTCCAAAACAGCAGGAGGGTTGAGGACGCTGACACCTGCCATGAGTCCTGGCATGGTAAGGATGATGGGTGAAGGGACGCCTCCTCCCCCTTAGTATTTTATGGTACTGTATATTGGCAGCATGGACTGGTCTGGGCTTGACAGACTCTCCTGGATGCGTATAAACGCATTCACGCGTGTAGTGCAAGGCAGAGATCTATTATGGGAGTATATATTCTCACAATCCTCAGTCTGTATAGATTATCCTTGATCTCATAACCCTTTAGTGCAGCGGTCGGCATCCTTGGCCCTCCAGATGTTCTGGAACTACATCTCCCATGATGCTCTGCTCAGCTGGCTAGTAACATATATTGTGCGAGATGTAGATCTAAAACATCTGGAAGGCCTAGGTGCCGTTGTTTGAGGTTGCACCACTTGCGCTTCACAAGACAAATCCAAGCACAGCTGCAGAAGCGGCTTCCATCACTGTTTGGATCTCGCTCTTCTGATCCTGCATCTGAGTGTTGCAACTTCAGCCACGCGAATACCCCTAGCACCCCCCCCCCCCCCCCCCGAGTGTTCATGCTTCATTTATGCAAGTGACAAACAGGAATGGTAGACACCGGCCACCTAATAAATCTTTTATTGAAACGAATACAAGGTATACAACACACTAAATATAGAGTCTATACAATTTATAACGATATTGTGAAACCGTGCCCCCCACCCCCCCCCCCCCGAGGAATGAGAGTAATACAGGGGCTGAACTGCTCGAATTGGCTCCGCAAGCGAGCGATACGATTCCCGGCTAAGGGGTTGATTAAGATAATAAAATGGTCGTTTGTAGACAGAATACGGTGCCCACATATAGACCATTAATAGAAAAGCTCTAAAAGCTGGAGCTGCCCCGAATCAGATCTGAATAGTAAAAGGGCTTGGTTGATGGTTACAGATCCTAAATGGCGGCGATAATTTACATTAAAGGCCCCCAGCATCGAAATTCAGAGCAGATTCACTAGACATGTTGCCAATTGCATGGAAAAGGTGGGGGTGGGGGGATCGCTGAATTTAATAGGTACAGTACTGCGTAATGAACACCAAGGTGAACCAGAGCTTAATTTGAAATAAAAACGTATCGAAAAATTTTTGAAAATTGGATAAATACCCCCTAATAAAAACACAAGATCCGTGTGTTATTTAACTGGCAGTTTTGAATAAAGGTATTCAAGATCAATATTAAGCCCTGCAGTTGGTCACTTCTTTGAGATATAAGAAAACTTGGTGAATTAGTAGTAGAAATACTGCAGGGACTATGCGCGGACGCCTGAAGTCCGTACGGCCGCCACGTCTTCCTTGACGGCGTTTGAGGCCCGCTGTAATGACGCTCGCATCACGAAATCAATGATATCCTCGCTTTATGTCTCCCTCTGTTCAGGCTCCCCAATCTGGGGGGACCCAACTTATGTTGCACGCTGGGAGCGAGATGTGGGAGATGCCCTGCCCAGTGAGGAATGGGAGGATATTTGGGACAATGTGGCACACTGCTCCATCAATGTGGCCCATCAGGAACAGGCTTACAAGATGCTGTTTCGCTGGTATGTTACCCCCTCACAACTTTCTCACATGGACGGGTCTTCCTCTGACCTATGTTGGAGAGGTTGCGGCACTAAGGGCTCGTTCTACCACATGTGGTGGACATGCCCCCTGATCCGACGCTTTTGGCTTCAGATTCATGCTCTCATCCAAGAGGTCCTGCAGTGTGGAGTGGCTCTCGACCCATGGACATTCCTTCTTCACCGCACCCAGGACGCCCTATCGAGACCGGAGAATAAGCTGTTGCATAAAATGGTCTTGGCGGCTAGAAGAGCGGTGGCCCAAGGCTGGAGATCTGTGTCCCTTCCGTCTATGGCGCAGGTGTACCTTCGGATTAGAGATAATATGGACATGGATCGTTTATCGGCTCTTGTACATGATACCATGCCCCAACATAGTAAGATTTGGGACCACTGGCTGGAGTTTGATGTGGGTTAAGGGCTGGACTGCTTGTTTATGTACTCCTTTGGGGCGGCACCCTATCCCCTTCCCCCTCCTCCCCTCCCTAGGAGGTCTCTTCCTCTCTCTCTTTTTCCTCCATGTTTGTGTTTTTTTTTTTTTATCTTTTTCTTATTTCTTCTTTTACCCCCTCTTCGGGGTCCCCCCCCCCCTGCGGTCTTTTGGCAGGGGCTAACCAGTAGCAATCTCTAAAAAATTGTGGTTTTGTGATAAGATGCCCTTTTTGTCTTTGGAAAATAAAGAATTATAAAAAAAAAAAAGAAATACTGCAGGGTAAGAAACGACGACGTCTCCACTCAACAGCCCCGATGGCTTAAATGTTTTTTTACAATTTTGTTAGTTTATACAATTTATCTACTTTTAGTGTGTTGTATACCTTGTATTCGTTTCAAAGATTTATTAGGTAGCAGGTGTCTACCATGCCTGTTTATTGTCAATACAATTAGGGTTATGCCCAATTTGTTCTATATTGTGAATTCTTTATGAAAGTGAACTTTGTTGCCGCTTCGCATATTTAAATGTGATCAGGCACATCCTGTAAGCGTTTAATGTCTAAATTTATGATTTGAATTTAAGGCTAGGGTCAGACGAACGCATTTCTCACATCAAAAAGTGCGTCTGACCGCATGGATGCACGTTTTGACAGAATGCGCGATAGCGGTCATACGATGCCCAATTTCGGCCGTGATTTTTGACGGAGCTATAAAAAAATAAATGGACATTATGTTGGCCGGACATGAGCAGCGTCTGACGTCTCCTAATCACACACGCCGCTATGCCGACGCAGCGCACTCTGTGCGTCAGTACTAGCGGTTCCACATTCTTGCAAAAATGCGTTAGTTTGCTGCTTGCGTTGTGCAGCTGCACTTTATGTGGGCCTGCATTGGACGTCATTTGCTGCTACCACGGCTGTAAAAAAAAGTGCAGCTAAACGCACGTTCAGACTGCATTTGTCTGACCTCAGCCTAAATGCCACCATCCCCTCATTCATAGTACTCCCCCCAAATTTGCATTGAGGTCTTGGGATACACCCAGTGCATGCCCCCCCCCCAACATTTATTTGCCTCTTTCTGGGGCCTGGATACTTTATGCCAAAATTTGTCACGCCTGCGTCTCTGGGATGGTTACCCCTCCCCCTCCCCTCTGTGGAGCAAGCACCACGGCCTTACAAGATCAAAGAGCTGCTGCTGGCCAAGGAAAGATGCTGCTTGACACTTTTTAACAAGCCATTAAATATCCCTTCAATCTGTTTTATATGGATTTCAATACCCTCTCGCTCTACTCTAGCACCTTGGTTCCCAACGCTGAACCTCTGGTCCCCTCTAACAGGACAGGTTTTAAGAATTCTCTTGGGAAAATGCAGACTGAATCCCGCAATCACTGAGCCGCAAATCGTATCTGTCTGCTTCAGATATCTGCAAACCTGACCTGTCTGGGGGGGGGGGGGGCTAGAGCCTCGGCACCCCATATGCTTCTGAACTAACAGTCCTAAGTCTAAGCATCGTGGGACACGTAGTTCAGAAACATCTGAGTGCCAAGGTTCACTGTAGTTGAGCAACCATTGCTCAACAAGTTGCAGGCTCGCACGCCAAGGCTCAGGTGTCCTTGCTCTTTCCTGCTGGAGATCGTTCAGGTGCTCCTGTCCTGCTCCCCCCCCCCCTCCAGATGTCAGGGATTTAGGTGGCTTGTCTTATGGCTAAATACGGCGCACCAGATGCCTCAGGGCTGCGCCGCCCATGGCTCTCAGGCCGACTCGCGTCTGGAGCACGACAGCATTTTAGCTCTGAAACATCTGTTGTCAAGGTCAGCCGTCGTCCTGGACGCAAACACCGTAACCCATCCAGATCAGTGTTTCGGTGACCTTCACGGGCCGCCATCTCTCCTTGCAGTATCTGCATTTCCTGTCTGTGCGCGTCTCTGCTCATCTCTCCTGTTACAGCCAAGATCCTGTCAGCCGCGCTCCCTCTGCGTCCTCCCGGGATGCTCCGCGCACAGCAACACTCCCTCTGCGTCCTCCCGGGATGCTCCGCGCACAGCAACACTCCCGATGGGAATCGCAGCGGTTACAAAGTAACTGTGCTGAATGCCTCGCGTGTCACTATAATGATCAGATCTGCCCCCCACCCCAGCCCAGATCCATCACCTCTTTCTGCTTTATTCTATAGAGTGGGGGTCTCAAACTCCCACCCAGACTTTTATTGCCTACAATTCCCAGAATTCATTAAAGGGTTTTATTCAGAAAGCAGCGAAATTTCAGCGCTTTGTACTACGGCGATTCAATTTTGCTGACCCTTCAGTGAATTCACCGCAGCGCACGGAAGATGCAATCGCCAAACGCTGCTGAACTGCGGGGAAAAAAATATATTGTAACTGCTATTCTATTAGGTTTATAAACCAGTTAAAATGCATTAAAAAGTGTAAATAATAAAAAGGTACCTTCTAAAAAAAAAAAAAAAAAAAGTCTGGAAAAATTTAAACGCCTATTACAAAAAATTTGATTTTTTTTTTTTTTTTTTTTTACACAATAATGCCTATGGGATTCACACGTTTAAACCTGTGTAACTGAAAACCAGGGCATTTCACTGACATTTCGGTGCAGTCTGTTCTCTGAATAGATTATAGTGACTGTATTTACTGCATATTTATTTTCTGTTAATCTTACACTGTATTTGTGGTTTTTTTTGCATTTTATTACTTTGAATTGTTAGTCGTTACAGAAATACAATGTTCTTGAACGCAGGACATACTGAAAACGAGAGAAATCTCAATGTGTCCTTCCTGGTAAAATACTTTATAAATAAATTAACCATTGCTTCTCTGGGACAATTTTGCTGCAGATTGCTGAACTGCGCTGTATTTCGCTGTCATTTTGCCAGTGTTTGGCGAATTGACAGCTTTCTGAATAGATGAATTTGCACCATATGTTCCTTTCTGAATAACAATAGATGGCCAGAGGATCATGGGAGTTATAGTTCAGAAACATCGGGGGGGTGTCGTGTCAGAGTTTGGCATTGTTGGGGGCGTTCTAATCCGGCTCCTGATTACATGAGTCCATAAACATCCACCCTCGCCTCTCACCCAGCCCCCATGCACCCCATTACGTCTCATACGCCGTTTACCCTTTCCTCTGTGTCACCCCACTCCTTCGATTGTAAGCTCTTGAGCAGGGTCCTCTTTTCCTACTGTTCTGTCAAACTTACTATTTTTGTTTGATTTGTCCCACACCTTGAACAGCGCTGTGGAATATGTTGGTGCTTTATAAACGATTCTGATATGTATGTCCTATATTTCAACTCGCTCTTGTAAATCTTTCCTAGTGCTACACTACATTTCATAGCAATACTGTATATAGCTAGCATTTTAGGGTTGGGGTGTATAATTATATATATATATATTCCAGTTCATCTGGTTTTAATGCGCAGCAGCACGAACCAAGACACTGCTGTCAGACATCCTGTACCTAGTGTTGACAGATTTGTCATGTGACGAGTACAGGATAGATGCTGCCCTACAACATGTATCATTCATGTGCTGCAAGAGGGCGATCTATTAGCTGTTGTAGGTAGCTCACCTGGTTTCCTGACACATATAATTTATTCATGTTCATGGGTAGTGCAGAGAAAAAGCAACCCTGCAGTATGTATAACTCATAGGCTGCAGGTAAGAAATCATAAAGGATTCCCAGGTGACCTGCCTGGATTTTCTTCCTGCAGCTTGCAGCATATGAATTATACATATTACAGGGCAGCACTTTTTCCTGAGTTCTCCTCTGCATGAAATAGTAATACATGTCCAGGAAAACATGGCCGATCTGGCAAACCCTAAGGGTTGGTTATTGTCAGGTTGTGTTTCACCTTCTCGAATGGGAGATTGACACCCACTGCCCTTCCACCCCTGGTCACTTGCAATCAGGTTGAGCAGCATTCTCGCCCTAAACTCTATTACCGTTAATCCTCACTCAGGGCTATTTACCTTGAAAGAAGTCCTGATCTGGACCCGCAGCTAAGGCTGCCACGTTTTCCTGGACATGTATTACTGTTTCGTGCAGAGGGGAGCGCAGGTAAAAGTGTTGCCCTGCAACATGTATAATTCATATGCTGCAGGAAGGAAATCAAGGCAGGTCACCTGGGATTCCTTTTGATTTCTTACCTGCAGCGTATGGATTCTACATGCTGCTGGGTGGTATTTTTCATGCACTGCCCATCAGCGTGTATAAATTAGGTGTCCCCAGTTAGGCTAGGGTCAGACTAACGCATTTTTCACGTTATCCGTGAAAAAGTGCGTTCGAACGAATGGACGTATTTTTTCACGGAATACGCGATAGCGGTCATACGATGCGCATTGTCCGTGATTTTGTACGGATCATCAATAAAACACTTTTTGTGTCTGGACGTTATGTTGGCCGGACATTAGCAGCGTCCGTCTCCTAATCTCACACACACGCCGCTAGCGGACGCAGCGCACTCTGTACGTCAGTACTAGCGGTTTGACGTTCTCGAAATAATGCGTTCGTTTGCCACTTGCTTTGCGCGGCCGCTCTTTCATGCGGCCATTCTTCGTATGTTGCCCGGCATTGGATGTCATTTGCTGCTAGCACGGCCGTAATTAAGTGCGCCTAAACGCACGTTAATACTGCGCTCGTCTGACCCTAGCCTTATTCGCAGCGACCGTCAAAAAGTGCGTCTGAACGCATTTTTTCACGTAATGTGCGAAAACAGTCATACGATGCGCATTTTCGTGCGTGATTTGTTACGGATCCAAACCAGGAAACTTTGGGTGTCTGGACGTGATGTTGGCCGGACATGAGCAGGGTCTGACGTCTCCTAATCACGCACACACGTCGCTATGCCGACGCAGCGCACTCTGTGCGTCAGTACTAGCGGTTTTGCGTTCTCGAAAAAATGCGTTCGTTTGCCGCTTGCTGGACTTCCGTGCGGCTGTACTTCGTATATTGGCCGTCATTTGCTGCTACTGCGAGCGTGATTAAGTGCGGCTAAACGCACGTTAAAAATGCGCTAGTCTGACCCCAACCTTAAACATGGCCGACCTGGCAGGAAAGCGTATGTGTAAGGACTAGCTGTGCCTTTGATGTTAGGAGTCCATTCATTGGAGAGGCACAGAAGGTGTCATGGCAGCGGTATCCACTAGAGGTAGAAATAAATGTTTACATTATATCAGATTTGGAAGTGATTGGGGATTTGTTCAGCCATTGTAAACTCTTGTTGTGGCAACAATGTGTCGTTAAATCTAATTACCATTTCGCAGCCTGGGGTTACTCTGTTCTGTGGATGAAACACCATGGGTGGATCTGTCTGCAATAATTTGATTTTATGCGATTGATTGCCCCTGAGTGCGCCAGAAAGTCATGTTATTACGTTTACCTTTAAGGCATGTTTACATAATATCCCGGCTACCCAGTATCCTCCTCCCTCCCCTTCGCAACCGCGGCTATGATTACGAGGGGCATTTTATATGGGTGGCACACAAGTAGGGTTTGCCAGATCAGGCATGGTTTCCCGAACACACATTCAGAGAGCAGTTCTGTTCGCCACACATCGGCGAGTTTGATTCACCGAACCCACGGTGAATTCAGCATTCACCGCAGGGACCACCGAAGTGCAGCGAATCGATCCGAAAAAAGCTGATAGCCCGCCGAACAGACCACTGACCAGCCACCGGAAAAGGTCAACAAGCCGCCGAAAATGGGTAAAAAAATAACAAAACACTGCAACTTTCAAAAGGCGTTTAAAGATAAAAAAAATAATACTGCATGTAAATGCTTGGAAATAATTGATGAGGTCCTATGAATAATAATAAAAAGTTCTGTAGAAAGAGCAAAAAACACCATTTTAAAAAAAATTGGGGGGAAAAAAATTTGCCTAAAGAATAGATGAGACTTTTTGCTGCAAGTGAAAAGAATAAACGGTTGCATAAATATTTTTTTTTTTAAAATGGGGAATTTTTTTTCATTGAAACCTATGAGATTCGCCTGATTAAACCTGCCGAATGAAATCACTGATAATCAGGACTTTTCACTGACATTTCTCTGCTGTTCGGTGTCTCTGAATAGATTAACCGTTGCTTCTCTATGGGGAATTTCACTGCCGCTGAATTGCACCGAATTTCGTTAGCAATTCGCCAACATTTGGCGAACTGCCAGCTTTTTGAATGGCCATGAAATTGCACCGTATGGGGTAAACGTCTCTCTCTGAATAACCCCAATAGAGTAGTCATTCTGATGGGCAGTGCATGAAAAATGCCACCCAACAACATGTGGAACCCATATTCTGCACGTAAGAAACATAGGAATTCCAGGTGACCTGCCTAGATTTCCATCATGCAGCATATGAGTTATACATGATGCAGGGCAGCACTTTTCCCTGTGCTCCCCCTTTGCATGAAATAGCAATATGTGTCCAGGAAACCATGGCTGATCTGGGAACTCATGACACAAGTGATGGATCAGGACTATGGATGCCAGATCGGCTGTGGCCTAATGGACACACAATACTATTCATGCAGAGGGAGAGCACCAGAAAAGCGCTGCCCTGAAACATGTATTTCATATGCTGGAGGACTATAGAAAGCAGTTACCTAAATACGGCAGGTCATCTGAAATTAATGAATACCTGCAGCGTATGGACTCTACATGCTGCAGGGTGGCATTTTTCATGCACTGCCCATCAGCATGAATAAATTATAAGTGTCCAGGAAAACATGGTTTTAGCTACCCTAATCAGGACTGCTTTGGGATGGATCGTGGTATCAGTTGCCAACACAGGCCAGGACCGACTAACCTCCTGGGCAATGCACCAAAGAAGTTGACTGGGCCCTCAACTTTCCTCATACAAAGACATTTATTACCTCACATCACTGGAAAAACAGTGACATTTCCACTTGACAAGGGCCTGTGAGCCAAACATCAATTATTGTACTGCTATTATTATCATCCAATAAATCCATCTAAATGGGAATAATGGAGTGCCCACTCTGCTTCGCTTTTTGTGAGACGGCCCTATGAGCTGGAGATGCTTCCTCTGCTTCCTACATCAGGTACCAAGCCGTTGCATTGGTGGCAGCGGTGGGATTTTCTGCTGTTCATCTCAGCTTTTCATTCCTTTGCTTCGAATCCATTCTTTACAAGTGTTTTTTGTTGTATCTGTCCCAGGAACCGACTAAATTCCCCACCAAATTCACATTTTCAAAACACAACAGCTTAAAAACCCGTTTCCATTCATACTATTCTGGTGTAAACGGTGTAATTCCCTGTCAATTCTCCCACAGATCCTGGTTTAGTGAGTCGGGCGTTGACACTGGTGACCCATGAGACCCAAAAGGTGGAGTCACATGACGGCTGATGAAGGCCACAGATCAAATAATTCTGCCGAGTTGACCGCGCCTCCAAGGGCAGAAACATTTAAGACAGGGATGAGAAACCTTGGACATCCAGAAGTTTTTGAACTACATTTCCCATAATGCTCACCTGTTAGGCTGGCTGCGCTTTATGGGAAATGTAGGTCCAAAACATCTGGAGGGCCAAGGCTGTCGATCCTTGATTTAAGAGGATCCAAATAAAAAAAAAGTGTATGAATACGAGTCTACACCCAGCCTTCATACATTACACAAAGCATTCATGTGCTACACACATGTAATTCATACGTTACACCGTTCATATGCTACGCATGAAATTCATGCACAACGTTCATATGCTACACACTGAGGTCACACAATACACATGGTATTCTCAGCTTGTACCTAGGATTCATACACTTTACACATGTCATACACTATAGCATTCACACGCTACATGCAGCATTCATACACTACATGCGCCATTCCTATGTTATAACATTCATAGGCTATACACAGAATTCCTGTACTACACATGGCATTCACAGCCTGAGCACAGAATTCACACGCAACACCCTGCATTCATACACTGCACACAGCACTCATACATTATGGACAGCATTCATACATTATGCACAGCATTCATGTGCTACACAAGCACAGCATTCATACATTATGCGCAGCATTCATACATTATGTGCAGCATTCATTTGCTACACAAGCACAGCAGTCATACACTATTTGCAGCATTCCTACGCTACACCAGCACAGCAGTCATACACTATGTGCAGCATTCCTACGCTACACCAGCACAGCAGTCATACACTATGTGCAGCATTCCTACGCTACACCAGCACAGCAGTCATACACTATGTGCAGCATTCCTACGCTACACCAGCACAGCAGTCATACACTATGTGCAGCATTCCTATGCTACACCAGCACAGCAGTCATACACTATGTGCAGCATTCCTACGCTACACCAGCACAGCAGTCATACACTATGTGCAGCATTCCTACGCTACACCAGCACAGCAGTCATACACTATGTGCAGCATTCCTACGCTACACCAGCACAGCAGTCATACACTATGTGCAGCATTCCTACGCTACACCAGCACAGCAGTCATACACTATGTGCAGCATTCCTACGCTACACCAACACAGCAGTCATACACTATGTGCAGCATTCCTACGCTACACCAGCACAGCAGTCATACACTATGTGCAGCATTCCTACGCTACACCAGCACAGCAGTCATACACTATGTGCAGCATTCCTACGCTACACCAGCACAGCAGTCATACACTATGTGCAGCATTCCTACGCTACACCAGCACAGCAGTCATACACTATGTGCAGCATTCCTACGCTACACCAGCACAGCAGTCATACGTTATGCACAGCATTCACATGCTATTCAAGCATTCATATGCTACTCAAGCACAGTATTCATACGCTACACATGCATTGCAGTCATACACTATTCGCAGAATTCATATGCGACACAACCACGGCAGTGTTGCCAGGGTTGCCAGGCCGGCCTTGTTTTCCTGGACAAATATTACTATTTCATGCAGAGGGGAGCACAGGGAAAAGTGCTGCCCTGCAGGCTGCAACATGTATAATTCATATGCTGCAGGAAGGAAATCAAGGCAGGTCACCTGGGATTCTTTTTTTCTTTCTCTTGCCTGTAGCATATGGATTCTGCATGAGGCGGGGTGGCATTTTTAACGTACTGCCTGTCAGCATGAATAAATTATATGCGTCCACGAAACCATGACCGATCTGCCAGCCCTAGTTTACACTATGTGCAGCATTCATGTGCTACACAACCACAGCAGTCATATGCTACACACCGCCTTCATTTGCTACTCAAGCTATTCATACACTGTACAAGGCATTCATACGCTACACACGGCATCAATGCGCACCAGTCATACATACACACTATGGCTTCCATTCAGACGTTACACAGTTCAGACTGCACATAGCATTCATGCACTTTGCACAATGTTGACGTGATTCACAACGCAGCATATGGACAGTAATCCACACACATATCGCACCCGATATGTTTTTATTCTTTGTGGTGTGTTCTAGAATAGGTTTTCCTTTTATATTTTTGGGGGGGCAGATTTTCCTTTTACAAAATGTCTAAGGCTAGGGTCAAACGAACGCATTATTCGCAGCGACTGTCAAAAAGTGCGTCCGGACGCATTGACGTATTTTTTCACGGAATGCGCGAAAACGGTCATACGATGCGCATTTTCGGGCGTGATTTGTTACGGATCCAAACCAGGAAACTTTGGGTGTCTGGACGTTATGTTGGCCGAACACGAGCAGGGTCTGACGTCTCCTAATCACGCACGCCGCTATGCGGACGCAGCGCACTCTGTGCGTCAGTACTAGCGGTTCTGCTCTCTCGAAAAAATGCGTTAGTTTGCCGCTTGCGTTGCGCGGCCGTACTTCGTATATTGGCCGTCATTTGCTGCTACTGCGGCCGTGATTAAGTGCGCCTAAACGCACGTTAAAAATGCGTTAGTCTGACCCCAGCCTAAAAGATGTGCATCTGGCCCTGCCTGTTTACTACCCGTCAGGGGCTCTTTGTGTCACCTCTTTGACCCCTGGCAGATCCCCCTCTCTCCACCTGCTTGACCTTTATATAAAGGTTGTGAGTGCAGCTCGGGGCTATATTAAGCTGTGCCCTTCAAACACGGACATTCCCCAGGGTGGCCAGGAATAGCCGGGGACCCAGGGCGAGGTCACTGCTCTGCTCTCCCTCACTGAACACACATTGCTATGGCGAAGAAAGGGTTACTGCAGCAATCTGCTCTACTGGTGAATGGATGGGGTTAATAAATCATACAGATCACCTCCTTAGCTGCAGTGTCCAGGGTATTGACCCATTAACCCTCTCCTGTCAGATACTGGACCTTAATTTCCCTAATACCCAAATGCCCTGTAACATGTAGGTGGAGATAACGCCCTGTTAACCCTCTCCTGACCCCTATAGACAGACCCGAGCCCCGTTAACCCTCTCCTGGTGTATATAGACAAAGCCCAGCCCCATTAATCCTCTCCTGCAGCATATTGACAGAGCATAGCCCCTTTAACCCTCTCTTGACCCATATACACAGAACCCAGCCCACTAACCATCTCCTGACAGATATAGAAAGAGTACAGCCCCATTAACCCTCTCCTGACAGATATAGAAAGAGTCCAGCCCCATTAACCCTCTCCTGATACCTATAAACAGAGCATAGCCCCTTTAACCCTCTCTTGACCCATATACACAGAACCCAGCCCATTAACCATCTCCTGACAGATATAGAAAGAGTACAGCCCCATTAACCCTCCTGACAGATATAGAAAGAGTCCAGCCCCATTAACCATCTCCTGACAGATATAGAAAGAGTCCAGCCCCATTAACCATCTCCTGACAGATATAGAAAGAGTCCAGCCCCATTAACCCTCTCCTGATACCTATAAACGGAGCATAGCCCCATTAACCTTCTCCCATGCATAGACATAGCCCCTTTAACCCTCTCTTGACCCATATACACAGAACCCAGCCCATTAACCATCTCCTGACAGATATAGAAAGAGTACAGCCCCATTAACCCTCCTGACAGATATAGAAAGAGTCCAGCCCCATTAACCCTCTCCTGATACCTATAAACAGAGCATAGCCCCTTTAACCCTCTCTTGACCCATATACACAGAACCCAGCCCATTAACCATCTCCTGACAGATATAGAAAGAGTACAGCCCCATTAACCCTCCTGACAGATATAGAAAGAGTCCAGCCCCATTAACCCTCTCCTGATACTATAAACAGAGCATAGCCCCTTTAACCCTCTCTTGACCATATACACAGAACCAGCCCATTAACCATCTCCTGACAGATATAGAAAGAGTACAGCCCCATTAACTATCTCCTGACAGATATAGAAAGAGTCCAGCCCCATTAACCCTCTCCGATACCTATAAACGGAGCATAGCCCCATTAACCTTCTCCCATGCATAGACATAGCCCCTTTAACCCTCTCTTGACCCATATACACAGAACCCAGCCCATTAACCATCTCCTGACAGATATAGAAAGAGTCCAGCCCCATTAACCCTCTCCTGATAACTATAAACAGAGCATAGCCCCATTAACCTTCTCCCATGCATAGACATAGCCCCTTTAACCCTCTCTTGACACATATACGCAGAACCCAACCCATTAACCATCTCCTGACAGATATAGAAAGAGTCCAGCCCCATTAACCCTCTCCTGATACCTATAAACAGAGCATAGCCCATTAACCCTCTCCCGATGCATAGACATAGCCCCTTTAACCCTCTCTTGACACATATACGCAGAACCCAGCCCATTAACCATCTCCTGACAGATATAGAAAGAGCTCAGCCCCATTAACCCTCTCCTGATACCTATAAACAGAGCATAGTCCCATTAACCCTATCTTGATGCATTTAGACTGTGCACAGCCCCATTAACACCCTATTGCGCCACATAGCTCCATTAACCCACTCCTGCCAGATAGATTTATCACACATGCCACTGGGTTAACCCTGTCCTGTTAGTTAATGAGCAGGACATTCCTACACTTTCAGATAGTTATATCACATTGTTAACCCTTTACGGTCAGATCCATCGCCTCATTAACCCTTTCCTGTTGTACACAGTCGCAGTTTTCGCAGTAATCGTCTCCTGTCAGATACAAGAAGCTAAGGGTCCCATTAACGCTTTGCTGACATAATTGCAGCGTTTTCCATTCCTGGGATCTGAGTAGCTGTATGGGTAAAGGTGGGCACAGCCTATTCTCATGAAACAAGACAGTGAGGGCCTGAATTATTATACCTCAGAGGGTTTTGTTGTTGGTTTGGAGGGGCCGGGGCTCCTTGTACCATTTCTGTGCCTGAGGCCTAGTCTGTAATGGCGCTTGGCGAGCAGCACTATCCTTGTCACAGGCAGTCCCTGGCAGCCTATCCTCCGCTCCCTCCTCAGCAATTACTGCAGCCTCTTTCTTGGCAATGTCATCCAGTTACTGAGCAGCCATCATTCATGTTGGATCATGTACTTGTTGCTACCCTTGGCCTAGCAGTACACATTCCCCTCAGAATACACTGGCCTTTCCCCATTTGTGTAACGTTAACCCTCCATTAACCTATGTGTGAGGCGCTGACTCCTCCTGACCGTCCATGTCAAACCTGTCCTGTCACAGTTATTTGTGTGTGAATGATCCTTTGCATACTGCGCCTTGGAATATGCTGGAGCTGTACAAACGCTCATATAATAGGGATAATAACAGTAATTATTATTATGCAGTGCGATATTGGGGCACACTGGATGCCGGGGAGTTGTTTGAGGGGCTCAGGGCTACTTTTTAGGGTGAAGTACCGAGACATTGGGGAGTAAAGAGAAAAGCATGATAAGCTACAAACAGGGATCGAGGGGGGTCCATCGTTTTGAGAAACAGATATTAAGGTACAGATTATCATTATCGTGTGTCTTATATATATGTGTATGTGCGTGGTCTTTGGGGGTGACAGCGAGTGGGACATTATTTGGCATTGGGGTGTATTAGGTTATGTCTGGGGGATTTGTGGATGCAATGAGGTATGACTGAAAATTCGGGGGTTCGGTACATTTCAGATTTTGGGGGGTTCAGTGAGGTCATGCTCAAATTAGGTGGTACATTGAGGTCATTTCAGAATATGGGGGTGCACTGTAATCATTTTAGCATTTGGGGGTGTTGAAGTGAGGTGTTATTGGTGCTCGGGGTATTTAGTGTGTCATCATTTTGTCCAGAGGGCACAGTAAGCGCTGACCTGGTTACCGAGCACAGGTAATCACTAAACCAGCGCATAAAGCAGGTACATTTATTTGAGGTACAATAAAAATACAATCGGGGGGGCTGTATGCACTGTAAAAATTTGGGGTGTAGGAATTACAGTAAAGCGAATGGGGACCTGAGGGCACAATAAGCTAACATTAAGATCGGAGTGCACTGTAAGGATCTGGGGGTTCATGACGTGCAGGGGGACATTCAGGTCTATTCACTAAAAGGTGAAACTCACGAGAATTGACAGTATAAGAGAACAATCTAGACCAAATAGCGGATTTGGAAAGTGAGATAAATGGGAGAATTTTTCTGGTTTGGCTATTTTGACCTGGATTCTTCCACTTCTGACAATTCTCCTCAATTTCACCCTTAGTGAATATATCTGATAGTTGGATGTGGATCTGGGGGTGCAGGGAGACATTGCTGGATGGGGATCTGGGGGTGCAGGGAGACATTGCTGGATGGGGATCTGGGGGTGCAGGGAGACATTGCTGGATGGGGATCTGGGGGTGCAGGGAGACTTTGTTGGATGGGGATCTGGGGGTGCGGGGAGACATTGTTGGATGGGGATCTGGGGGTGCAGGGAGACATTGTTGGATGGGGATCTGGGGGTGCAGGGAGACATTGTTGGATGGGGATCTGGGGGTGCAGGGAGACATTGTTGGATGGGGATCTGGGGGTGCAGGGAGACATTGTTGGATGGGGATCTGGGGGTGCGGGGAGACATTGTTGGATGGGGATCTGGGGGTGCGGGGAGACATTGTTGGATGGGGATCTGGGGGTGCGGGGAGACATTGGATGGGGATCTGGGGGTGCAGGGAGACATTGCTGGATGGGGATCTGGGGGTGCAGGGAGACATTGTTGGATGGGGATCTGGGGGTGCAGGGAGACATTGTTGGATGGGGATCTGGGGGTGCAGGGAGACATTGTTGGATGGGGATCTGGGGGTGCAGGGAGACATTGCTGGATGGGGATCTGGGGGTGCAGGGAGACATTGCTGGATGGGGATCTGGGGGTGCAGGGAGACATTGCTGGATGGGAATTTTGGGGGTGCAGGGAGACATTACTAGATGTGGATCTGGGGGTGCGGGGAGACATTGTTGGATGGGGATCTGGGGGTGCAGGGAGACATTGTTGGATGGGGATCTGGGGGTGCGGGGAGACATTGTTGGATGGGGATCTGGGGGTGCAGGGAGACATTGTTGGATGGGGATCTGGGGGTGCAGGGAGACATTGTTGGATGGGGATGGGGATCTGGGGTGCGGGGAGACATTGCTGGATGGGGATCTGGGGGTGCAGGGAGACATTGTTGGATGGGGATCTGGGGGTGCAGGGAGACATTGCTGGATGGGGATCTGGGGGTGCAGGGAGACATTGTTGGATGGGGATCTGGGGGTGCAGGGAGACATTGGATGGGGATCTGGGGGTGCAGGGAGACATTGCTGGATGGGGATCTGGGGGTGCAGGGAGACATTGTTGGATGGGGATCTGGGGGTGCAGGGAGACATTGTTGGATGGGGATCTGGGGGTGCAGGGAGACATTGTTGGATGGGGATCTGGGGGTGCAGGGAGACATTGCTGGATGGGGATCTGGGGGTGCGGGGAGACATTGCTGGATGGGGATCTGGGGGTGCGGGGAGACATTGCTGGATGGGGATCTGGGGGTGCGGGGAGATATTGCTGGATGGGAATTTTGGGGGTGCAGGGAGACATTACTAGATGTGGATCTGGGGGTGCAGAGAGACATTGCTGGATGGGAATCTGGGGGTTCGGGGAGATATTGTTGGATGGGAATTTTGGGGGTGCAGGGAGACATTACTAGATGTGGATTTGGGGGTGCGGGGGGACATCGCTGGATGGTAATTTGGGGTTCATGGAGACATGGCTGGATGGTAATTTGGGGTTCATGGAGACATGGCTGGATGGTAATTTGGGGATCAGGGAGACATGGCTGGATGGTAATTTGGGGTTCATGGAGACATGGCTGGATGGTAATTTGGGGTTCATGGAGACATGGCTGGATGGTAATTTGGGGTTCATGGAGACATGGCTGGATGGTAATTTGGGGTTCATGGAGACATGGCTGGATGGAGACTGGGAGTGCCGTAAAACCTGTCTGGCATTCGCGGTGCAATGGTCTGCCATGAGGACGTGCGCTTTCACTCGCAGAATTACGACAGCACGTAGCCTGTCTTGCTGGTGACAGGCAGTGCGGGCGGAGCCGTGACTTCGCATGTTCTGATTGGCTTGCATGTGTTGGTGGGCCGGGCCCGGGGGTTTCTAGGCATCCTGCAGGTATATAAGGTGGGCGCGCGCCATCTCAGTCACTCTGCTGCAGGACACGGTGTGAGGGAGACAGGAAGTGAGTGGCTGGTGGGAGCCACAGGGGAATGTACCCGGATGTCTGAGACCGCGCGCGTACCCGGCCTGCTCTATGACGGGGGGGGGGGGGGTTATGTGAGGGTGATTGGGGCGATTAAGGCTGGCTCTGAGCAATTAAGTGCCTGCAACAGCAGAGGGGTTGCATGAGTAGGGTGGGGAAATGCAACTTGGGGGGGTTGGTAATATGGGGGGGCGTCTCTGGCAGGTTTGGGTGAGGGGCTAGGGGTGTAAAGTGGCACTGAACGTGGGGGTTGGGAGCTGGGTGTGACTTGGTGGTGTGAGCTTTGGATGGCAGGTAATGGGGTGGGGCTGGGATTCTGGGTATGGGTGGGCACAGGGTGATGCTGGGTGGGCACAGGATGCCCCCCATGTAGTTTAGCTGATCTGGACAGGCGGGTTTAATGTCTTCACTTTCTTTTCAGGAACAGAAACATCTCGGCAAAATGGTGAAAATCGGTATTAACGGGTGAGTCTGCAGGGTGATGCATGCTGGGTAATTGGGGGTGATATAACCCGGCTTCCTGTATTTGTTTTGAAAGAGGTTCTTGGAGTCGTGGTGGTATGTAGGGGGACTTTTTTTTTTTCTACTCTGGGGGGGTACGCTGGGAGTCATGGTATGGAGGTGGATTTTGGAGGGGTGGGAGGCATGTATGGAGGGGGGGGGGCTTGCCAGTCTTTTAATTTGGGGGGGGGGGGCTGGGAGGCCTTGCACCATGCAGTCTGTGGCCAGGTTTCTGTGGGATGTCTAGGGATGCAGATGGCTTTTAATGATCATTCTGTTGGGTAGCGGCTACTCGAGGGTTAATGGTCCAGATCTAATCTGAGATGCAAGTCCCCAAAATGGCCGCATGCCAACCCCCCCCCCCCCCCCGAGCAGATTTGGGGGGGGGTGCATTGTGCTGTAGTTTCCTCTTGGTGCTGCTCCTAGAGATGTGCAGTGACCCCCCCCCCCCCCCTAGAATCTCAAGGACATCTCAAGGGCGCAGCGTCTGAGGTCACCTAATGCAGCTTCAGCTCTTGCGCAGCGCGTTGTGGCGTTGCTCGTTGCTGTAATCCCTGGCTTCGGTGATTACTCAAACATGGGGGATGCTGACTCATGTCCTGTTTCCCGAGGGCCTGGCAGCGCATACTGGTGGGACTGTCCCTGCCGCCGCTGCATGTCCTTATGACTCGCTGGAACGTGGCTGCGAGCCTGAGCATCATGGCTGCCTGTGCAAACACCCCCCCCATATGTACCATGGCAGCCTTTATCCCTTGTGATTTACAGCTCATGTATCCCCTGTACATCACTGCACCCCCATGTCAGTCTCTCCCCTGTGCAGCGCAGCCCCCTCTCACATCTATTAATGGCTGCCGGCTGCTAAGTGGGGTGTGTAATTTTTGGCTGTGATGGCAGCTGTGCTGTTCTCGCCTCTTGTCCCTGTTTGTCCTAGATTCGCTTGCTCAGCCCAGACCTTTGCACCTGCCGTTCCCTGGGAGGGACATTGCTCTGGCAGAGGATTTGCTCTGGAATAACAGCGTCGGGGCTTGTTGTCTTTAGGTCTGCGGGAGACACTGGTGTAGACAGGGTTGATACAGAATTGGGGGGGTTTCAGCAGTCTGGGGCTTGGCTACTGGAAAGACGGGGGTTACTTCACCCTTTAACTGAATGGGATGAGGGGCCGCCCTTATTGTAAGACTTGGTGGCTGTTAATGATAATTTATAGGGGGGGGCAGCAATCTTGTCGCAGCTGATCGCACGTAGAGTGGAAACCCACTCCATTAACACCTTAATGACCTGCAGTCTGGCAATATGATACCATTGGCACAGAATGCCGTGTTTGTGTTTGGCGTCAGCGGTGATTCAACATTGAGAGCCAGCTTTTCATGCACATGGCCAGCGTTCGTGCTAGGGGCAAATCCATGAGTGCTGGTGGCATTCTGTGTATATAGATATATCTCGGGATATATACATGTGAGCTGGGGGCGTCTTTATGAGGTCTGTTCTTATTGAAACGCGGTCACATGACATAGAATGTATCGGTACTCTGTCTTAAAGTGGTATCGGTGCATCCCTAGTAATCCCACCCAAACTCCAGGAACCTTTAAGACACACTAGGGTTAAACTGGTGCATGAAACCTGCCCTTTCCTCGGCTCTTGTGCAAGCCCCAATTTATCACACCTGGCCTGTGCTCAGGACTGTATACATGAGAATAAACTCTGCAGGTGGGATCCTGAATCACATTATCTTTCTCTGCAGTTTCGGTCGCATTGGGCGTCTGGTGTGCCGCGCTGCCTTCCAAAATGCAAAGGTTGAGGTTGTAGCCATCAATGACCCTTTCATTGACCTGGATTACATGGTGAGTGGCCCTGACTGGGGCAGCATCTCCTCTGGTATGGTGGGGCTTGTGTTCCAGGGAGACCTTCCTGCTCAGCAGTGGTTTCATTTTTCTTCCAGGTTTACATGTTTAAGTACGATTCAACCCACGGACGCTTCAAGGGGACCGTGAGGGCTGAAAAGGGGAAGCTGATCGTGAACGACCACGTCATCACCGTCTTCCAGGAGTAAGTGCTTGCGTCAAAATAAAGAAGCGGGCAGGGATGTAGTTTGGATCAGTAAATGGAAATTTGGTGCTTGGCAGAAACCTTGCACTCTGTATCATTGCATTGTACCCGAGTGCTGCAATCTTACTGATCTGCATCAAAGTCTCAGCATAGGGAGAGGACAGGGCTTCAGCATGAAGGAAACCAAACTATACCTTTTATGGCATCTGACTAAATCTGACATTATGCAGTCAGTGATCAGGAAAGGCTAGAATCGAGCCAAACTATCTGGAGGGGCAATGCTGCCAGTTCTTAGACCTCCCATTGTGCTGATGGGCAGAGCAAGGACAGGCAACCTTGGCTCTCCAGCTGGCTGGTATGCCAACTCGTGGGAAGGCTCAAACTGCTGGAAGGCAAGAGTTGAATGGCCCTACTCTCTAGTTTGCATCTCCCATGATGCTCTGCCTTTTGGTAAACTCAGTATGTTTCAAACAGCTGGAGGGCCAAGGTTTCTTTATTACAGGTTCATGTTAATGCAGATGCTAGATTGTGAGCCCACCTTTCAGTGTCCTGTGACCCCCCCTCTGCAACCTGGAGTAATTCCTTGTCTCCCCTCAAACAGGAGGGACCCAAGCAACATTAAATGGGGCGACGCTGGCGCAGATTATGTAGTAGAGTCAACTGGTGTCTTTACAACCATCGAGAAGGCTTCTGTGAGTATCTTCCTCAATCGGTCAGTCTCCTGTCTTTCAGGCTTGTGATCTCCTCCTGGTTCTTAACTCTTCTCCTCCTGTAGCTTCACTTGAAGGGTGGTGCAAAACGCGTGATCATCTCCGCCCCATCTGCCGATGCTCCAATGTTTGTCATTGGTGTGAACCACGAAAAATACGACAACTCCCTGAAAGTTGTCAGGTAAATTCAGATTGCTCTCCCACAATCCCTTGCTGTGAGAACCGGGTTCTGCGCTCTACAGGGTTAAACTGAGCATTCAGTCTTGCTGATACATTTTAATGACTTTCTTTTTCTCTAGCAACGCTTCCTGCACCACAAACTGCCTGGCTCCCCTGGCCAAGGTCATCAATGACAACTTCCACATCGTAGAGGGACTGATGGTGAGTAGGCTTGTTTTGGCTTTGACCGAAGCTGGACTGGCCGTGGTATTGCATAAGTGATTAAAACCTGCCGTCTCTTCTCAGACCACAGTCCATGCCATCACTGCCACGCAGAAGACTGTGGATGGACCATCTGGCAAACTGTGGCGTGACGGCAGAGGAGCCGCACAAAACATCATTCCTGCATCAACTGGAGCAGCAAAGGCTGTCGGCAAAGTCATCCCTGAACTGAACGGGTGAGACATTGCTTTTGCTTTCAGCCTTGTTTCCTTGTGTCCCAAGAGCCCTTTAATGACTCCCCTCTTGCCCCACAGCAAGCTGACTGGCATGGCATTCCGTGTTCCCGTCCACAACGTGTCTGTGGTGGATCTGACCATCCGTCTGGAGAAATCAGTGAGTATGATGAAAGGTGAAGGGTCTGCAAGATACACCAGCTATCTATAACCTAATCCTGTCTCTACACAGGCCAAGTATGAAGAAATCAAGGCTGTGGTTAAAGCCGCATCTGAGGGACCCTTGAAAGGAATCCTTGGCTACACTGAGGACGAGGTGGGTTAATGCCAGGGTGCTAACAATCTCTAGCGATCAACCCAGAGGCGTTCGCTAATCCTCTTCTCGCTGCAGGTTGTCTCCACTGACTTCAACGGAGATACTCACTCCTCCATATTTGACGCAAAGGCTGGAATTGCTCTGAATGACAACTTTGTGAAGCTCATTACCTGGTAAGGGCTCAGCGTCTTCATGCTGGCTGGGTTGCCCTCCGCTGGGTGGGATTTAAGGCCGTCCTGAAATGATACAGGTTGCTGCGAGCTATTTCTTGGCAGTGGCAGACAGAAGGGGTGTGCTTTGTTTTAAGTTATGACTGAAGGGTTACTAGGCCCAGTGTATTGATGTCTCAACTGTCAAAGCCACGCGTTTAAGCTGCCGCCGGCCTCACTTGCTCCTGCACTGAATTTGTTCTAATCTAGAACCTTGTCTCTTCCAGGTATGACAATGAATTTGGATACAGCCACCGTGTTGTGGACCTCATCTGCCACATGGCCTCCAAGGAATAGGCTGGCCTGTCACCAACTTGCCCCCTCCTGTCACTGCGTGCCCTAAGTCACCTAGCGGTCTCGTCGCTGTAGGGGCCCAGAGTCACCCTCACTAGTTTGTTTGTCTGTGTCCATTTCTGCGTAAATAAACTTGAAACAAATTGTAATCGCAGCCTGATTGGGATTATTCTCGGGATGTGAAGGTGCAGAGCACTTGGTAAAGGTCTCAGGTTGCTCCGGAGGGGGAAACTTCTAGTTACAAGTACTTACACCGTGCCAGCTGGTTCCACAGCGCTTCACAATGGGGGTATACAAAAATGACATAAACGTGCAGACGACCCTGCCCGCAGGATGGTTACTTGGTCTAAACCTCTACACACAGGCTGGGGCAATGCCAAGGTTTGTGGGCAAACCTGGCAGCCTCAGCTCACTGCAGGGAAACCCGTGGACTCTTAAATTTTTTTTTAAAAAAATCGGGTGGAACGTCCTGTATACGCAGTGTCCATTGGTCTGGGCCACAGCAAGGGGGTGCAAATTCCCTCTCCCGCAGCCCTTTTACCAGACTATGGCGAGTAGCAGAATGAGGGGCAGGGATGATCCCGACTTCCCTCACTAGCTGCTGCGCACTGGATCTTCCAACACGCTGCACCCCCTCATCTTCCGGGCGCAGCATGAAGGAGGATCCGGCACGCTTCAGCGAGTGGAGTGGGGAGAATCCCCCCCCCATTTCTGCTACTTGCCGCGGTGAGGTAAAGGGTAAAATTAATTAGATGGAGGGTGAAATTAATTTTATATGGGAAATTGAGGCACAAACCTGAAATTGCAAGTAACATCTGTACCGGTTTACATTGTGCGCCTCAAGCAGTTCCAGCATCACTAGGGGTGAATTAATTTCAATATAGCGGCTACATTTTAAGTTGGTAATTTTGTATGACCCTCGCATGATCTTCTAAACTTCCAAATGGCCCTTGGCAGAAAGGTGTATATAATGCAGTGTATTAAACCCCTGGTTTAAATGATACACTGGATGCAATATTTTTCTTCAGTTGCTGAACATGCGCCGTCTCCCTGTGCTGACACTGAATAACTCACCTGGCGGCAGCAACCCAGACTGGGGGAGGGGAATGTGACCATTAGACACCTCTGGTTTAAGGTTTACTGGTCAGCCAATGGGTCACAGTAAATAATTCGGACTTTGCACTTGGATTAGTGTTTTACGGGTTGAGCAGGGCATCGTTGGAAACACACCTAATGGGTTGCAGTGCATGTGTGGTGTCTTCATGCTTTAAAGCAGGGCTGTCGGCATGTTAGTCCCAGATGTTGATGTGCATAATCCCTTCAATGCAATAGATGGCCAGGGAGTCGCGTTGCTTAAACATCTAAGCGGGACTGAGGTTCAGACCTGGATTAAAGGGGTAAACCTGTCGTACACATTGTGCAGACAAAGCATCGACTGACAGGGTGTCTGGAAAGTGGAACTGGTTTATGCCTGAATCGTCACAACACACGCTCAAGGCAAAAGGGAGCCGCGTTGACATGCAAGGCTAGTTTAACACTTAAGATCTTGGCGTAGCTGCAAAGTTATATCTCCTGCGTTGACCTACTGTACACCCCCCCCCCCTTATCTTTTACCTTTTAGATCCCCGATTCTTTCTAATGAACACCTGTGCCAGACTCATTCACCTCACCGCTCTGTCAATCTCTACACTGGCTCCCTGTTCCTGGAGTCAAATTTAACCCTTACACTGCTGAGGACGTGGGGAACATCCTTGACTCCTAAGGAAAGATGGGTTTGTTTGAACCCAGATGTCTCCCGACTGTTGGCTGCTAGCAGGGTCATGTTTGGTATCATTAGAAAGGCCAGAGCATGGCCTTTCCAATGATACCAAACATGACCATGTTTAAGGTAAACAAAAGTTAATTTTTTAAAACAAATGGCTCAGCAGTGAAGGGGTTAAAATACTGGCGCTCACATACAAAGCTCTCTGTAACCGCGGCCCTACCTACATCTCCTCCCTTATTGGCAGGTACATCCCATCCTGATCACTTCGCTCGGCCAATAATCTGATCAGCCCTGCACCCCCTAACTGCCGACTTCAAGACTTCTCCCGAGCTGCCCCCTTATGGATCTCCCTCCCCCGCACCATTAGACTCACCTGTCTCGGCCTTCAAGACGTCTCACATGCATCACTTATGGAGTGAGCTGATGGGTCTCTCAATCCCCCCCCCCCCTGTCATTGCTTGCTCCCCTTTCCATGCACTCTCCCCCATACTTCATGTGGGCTTGCGCTCACCTAGTGTCACTCCTCTCCTTACACTGCAGGGTCCTGTTCTGTGTAATGTATATTTTGTTGTTTCCTGTTGTACAGCACTACAGATCTTGTTGGCACTGCTAGTTACAAGTATTTTTATAAAGCAGTCTCACTTGCTGTGAGACTGGTCGTGAAGTGATCTGCAGACGGGAAATGTCACCGGTCTCTCCTGTCCTCACACCCTGCAGATTCAGTAACATTAGGCCTGTGACCTTTAACAGCTGGGGGGGGGGGGGTGTGAAGAGGCAAGGTCACCCAGACTCTGTAAAAGCTGACGGTCCTAAGTTCCCATTTTTAAAGGCTTTCATTCAGCTGGCTTAGACGTTTAGCTTTTTACTAGATGCCATCGTCAATGGACGCGTTGTCTGCAGGGTGAGCCTTAAAGCGGCTGCAAAAGGGGTCGGTGTCTGCAGGGTGAGCCTTAAAGCAGCCGCAAAAGGGGTCAGTGTCTGCAGGGTGAGCCTTAAAGCGGCTGCAAAAGGGGTCAGTGTCTGTAGGGTGAGCCTTAAAGCGGCTGTAAAAGGGGTCGGTGTCTGCAGGGTGAGCCTTAAAGCAGCTGCAAAAGGGGTCAGTGTCTGCAGGGTGAGCCTTAAAGGGGTCGGTGTCTGCAGGGTGAGCCTTAAAGCAGCTGCAAAAGGGGTCAGTGTCTGCAGGGTGAGCCTTAAAGCAGCCACAAAAGGGGTCAGTGTCACTGTCTGCAGGGTGAGCCTTAAAGGGGTCGGTGTCTGCAGGGTGAGCCTTAAAGCAGCGGCAAAAGGGGTCAGTGTCAGTCTGCAGGGTGAGCCTTAAAGGGGTCGGTGTCTGCAGGGTGAGCCTTAAAGCAGCTGCAAAAGGGGTCAGTGTCACTGTCTGCAGGGTGAGCCTTAAAGCAGCCGCAAAAGGGGTCAGTGTCTGCAGGGTGAGCCTTAAAGCGGCTGCAAAAGGGGTCAGTGTCTGCAGGGTGAGCCTTAAAGCGGCTGCAAAAGGGGTCAGTGTCTGCAGGGTGAGCCTTAAAGCGGCTGCAAAAGGGGTCAGTGTCACTGTCTGCAGGGTGAGCCTTAAAGCGGCTGCAAAAGGGGTCGGTGTCTGCAGGGTGAGCCTTAAAGCGGCTGCAAAAGGGGTCAGTGTCTGCAGGGTGAGCCTTAAAGCGGCCGCAAAAGGGGTCAGTGTCTGCAGGGTGAGCCTTAAAGCGGCTGCAAAAGGGGTCGGTGTCTGCAGGGTGAGCCTTAAAGCGGCCGCAAAAGGGGTCAGTGTCTGCAGGGTGAGCCTTAAAGCAGCCGCAAAAGGGGTCAGTGTCTGCAGGGTGAGCCTTAAAGCGGCCGCAAAAGGGGTCAGTGTCTGCAGGGTGAGCCTTAAAGCAGCCGCAAAAGGGGTCAGTGTCTGCAGGGTGAGCCTTAAAGCGGCTGCAAAAGGGGTCGGTGTCTGCAGGGTGAGCCTTAAAGCGGCTGCAAAAGGGGTCAGTGTCTGCAGGGTGAGCCTTAAAGCAGCCGCAAAAGGGGTCGGTGTCTGCAGGGTGAGCCTTAAAGCAGCCGCAAAAGGGGTCGGTGTCTGCAGGGTGAGCCTTAAAGCGGCTGCAAAAGGGGTCGGTGTCTGCAGGGTGAGCCTTAAAGCGGCTGCAAAAGGGGTCAGTGTCTGCAGGGTGAGCCTTAAAGCAGCCACAAAAGGGGTCGGTGTCTGCAGGGTGAGCCTTAAAGCAGCCGCAAAAGGGGTCGGTGTCTGCAGGGTGAGCCTTAAAGGGGTCGGTGTCTGCAGGGTGAGGTCTCGTACACACGGCAGCCGTAACACGGGGCTATACAATAACAGTGTCGCACGATTTGACGTGATAAACCCTTGGAAAGTCACTTTACATCCTGTCAGCCAGAGATATAACGTGTATATATGTGTACAGTAAATCTGTCCCTCGACCCATATTTAAAAAAAAAAAATGCTTTGGACAAGGGGGATGCAGACACCCTGATGCATTCTGGGTTATTTTGTGTCGGTGTCCTGTTTTGCTCCGGCGTCTTATTTTAAAGCCAAATAGCAGCAGGTGAAGCTTCAGCTTTTCAGGTGACGTGGCCGCGTTGGTCGCTGCACCGGTTATTACTGTCACGTTTCCACAATGTTATAACTAAATTGTTTGCTCGGGGCGAAACGCCGAACGGCTGTTAACGGAAATTTAATCTTGTGATCATACACATGGTATAAGCCCCAAAACCAAAGTGGGAACCTGACAAAGTTTCCTGTGTGTGTCTTGTCTCTGCCAAACACTGAGAAATTGTCATATCTCCCCCCCCTCCCCCAGGTGTAACAGTTTGTAAAGTTCCACATGGAAACACAATGTTCTTTTCTCTTGTCCTTTCACCTATTTTGTTACGGCCTTGGTACCCTCTGGTGGCAGAACCGCAGTATGACTTCCAGATCCATTCCTTTTTTTTTTCTTGAGGATTTTACCAGGAAGGATACATTGAGATTTCTCTCAATTTCAGGTATGTCCTGGGTGGCGAGTATGTACCGTTAGGTGTCTTGCCCAAGGACACTTACTGGAGAGGTGCTCTTGCTGGGATCAAACCCATGTCTCCTCAGGCTCTCTCCACGCAGAGCAGTGATGTTACCTCTACTCTATCATCCCAAGAGCTGCACCAAGTGGTCCTACTCCTTATACCAAGTGTCGGACAGCTTGGTGCTCAAGCTGTTTTGGAACTACATCTCCCATGATGCTCAGTCACTTCAGGGTGGGAGAGACTTGTATGAAACATAGGTCAAAAACATCTGGAGGGCTAAGGTTGCTGACCCCTGCCTTTTACCGACACTAGGTGATGACTGGATCGGCCACGTATAATGGGACACATTGCTATTTCATACAGAGGGGGCGCACAGGGGAAAGTGCTGCCCTTCAACATGTATAATTCATATGATGCAGGAAGGAAATCAAGGCAGGTCACCTGGGAATCTTTATCTGCAGGGTATGGATTATACGTGTTGCGGGGTGGCATTATGTGTCCTTTTAAACATGGTCGATATGTTCACCCGACTAATAAAGAGCCATAAGGAAAGAGTGTGACTCGAGCATCAGCTTAATGACTCGGGTTGACCAGGTCCCTGAGTGGATACAATGACAGATATAAAGCTACATACTGTATGGCTTTTGCCCCCTATACCAGGGGTCAGCAACCTTGGCTCGACAGATGATTCAAAACTACATTTCCCATGAGGCTCAGCCAATTTGATGAGTAGCTGAGCATCATGGGAGATGGAGTTCCAAAACATCTGTAGAGCCAAGGTTGCTGACCCCTGCCCTATACAGTAACCGAAAAATTACATTTCTGAGTGAATGTGCAGCTTTTCCAGGGTGTGAACATAACCCCCCCCCCCCCTTTCTCACTGGTAAACGTTCCACTGGAGAGACCCTGCAAACCGCTGAATTGGGGAGTAAAACGCATTGGTCAAGCCATGTGACTGCTTGTGATTGCAGCTCAGTCTTTGTAATGATTTTGAAAGGGTTAACCCCCGCCCCCCCAACCCCTCACAAAATAACAAGTGCAGACATAATATACAGATGTGTATTTATAGAGCTTTGTCTATGTACACGCTCCTTGCGTCGGTCTGTAGAATGTATACACGCGCTCCTTGGATTAGTCTGTAGAATCTATACACGAGCTCCTTGCGTCGGTCTGTAGAATCTATACACGAGCTCCTTGCGTCGGTCTGTAGAATCTATACACACTCCTTGCGTCGGTCTGTAGAATCTATACACACTCCTTGCATCAGTCTGTAGAATCTATACACGCTCCTTGTGTCGGTCTGTAGAATCTATACACACGCGCTCCTTGCGTCGGTCTGTAGAATCTATACACACACTCCTTGCGTCAGTCTGTAGAATCCATACACGCGCTCCTTGTGTCTGTCTGTAGAATTTATACACGCGCTCCTTGTGTCGGTCTGTAGAATCTATACACACGCTCCTTGCATTGGTCTGTAGAATCTATACACACACTCCTTGCATCAATCTGTAGAATCTATACACACACACCTTGCATCGGTCTGTAGAATCTATACACGCGCTCCTTGCATCAATCTGTAGAATCTATACACGCGCTCCTTGCATCAATCTGTAGAATCTATACACACACACCTTGCATCGGTCTGTAGAATCTATACACGCGCTCCTTGGATTAGTCTGTAGAATCTATACACACTCCTTGCATCAGTCTGTAGAATCCATACACGCGCTCCTTGCATCAATCTGTAGAATCTATACACACACACTCCTTGCATCGGTCTGTAGAATCTATACATGCGCTCCTTGTGTCGGTCTGTAGAATCTATACACACTCTCCTTGCGTCGGTCTGTAGAATCTATACACGCTCCTTGCGTCGGTCTGTAGAATCTATACACGCTCCTTGCGTCGGTCTGTAGAATCTATACACACACTCCTTGCATCAATCTGTAGAATCTATACACGCGCTCCTTGCATCAATCTGTAGAATCTATACACACACACCTTGCATCGGTCTGTAGAATCTATACACGCTCCTTGCGTCGGTCTGTAGAATCTATACACGCGCTCCTTGCATCAATCTGTAGAATCTATACACGCTCCTTGCGTCGGTCTGTAGAATCTATACACGCGCTCCTTGCGTCGGTCTGTAGAATCTATACATGCGCTCCTTGCGTCGGTCTGTAGAATCTATACACGCTCCTTGTATCGGTCTGTAGAATCTATACACGCGCTCCTTGCGGCAGTCTGTAGAATCTATACACGCCCTCCTTGCATCAGTCTGTAGAATCTATACACACGCTCCTTGCGTCGGTCTGTAGAATGTATGCACACTCGCCGCTCACAGCCTCTGCATTTACAAACTATCCGGCTCTCTCGGCAGAAATTACGAAATTCATATATATAGTTCTCAATATCTCTGGAAAAGAGAAATAGTTTGTCCTCTTAAATCCATTAATATATACATGAGATGAATCCCATGAAACCCGCAAGCATTCCGCACCCATATCCATGCATCGCACCCATAATACCTGTGTCTGGCAGCATAAAACGCTCTGCATATCCCCCCCCACACCTGAAATCAGCCTGAAACGGAGTAACGTGTGCCCAGCTGCAAACGAATCCAAAAGTAAACTCTGTATATGAATGTCATGCCATGTAACCCCTGTACCTAGGTGCCAAGGAACTCATGGCACATGTAGCTGGTGCCAGGTAACCTATATATCTTGGTACCATAAAACCAAAGCCTTGTACCTAGGTGCCAGGTAACCCATCAATCCTATGTACCTAGGTGCCAGGTCACCCATCAATCCTATGTACCTAGGTGCCAGGTCACCCATATATCCCTGTAACTAGGTGCCAGGTCACCCACCTATCCCCTGCACTGTGGTGAAATCAAACCTATCTAGCCCATGTCCCTAGGTGCCATGTAACCCATCAATCGTATGTACCTAGGTACCCATATGGCCACAGGGTACCTTTACTTGATCCTTGTATGCCCCACTTGTACTCGATACCTGACTGCATTGTACTAATTTACCCTTAATACCCCACTGCCACGTACCCATTATATACCCTGTCATAACACACTCCATGCCCTGAGTACCTTACCACGGCATACCCAGTACCGTCCCAATACCTGTCTGATGTGCACCACATACCTACTCTTGGTTCCTGATCATAATGTGCCCTGTATGATCCCAGTATATGCCCCTTTCCTGACAGCTCTGTATTCCAGTTAAACCCAGTTCCTTACACCCCGTTACACCCAATATGTACCTCAGACGTGACAGCATTAATACTCCATGTGTACCTGAGTTCCCCAAACCCATATATATAGTATTTTTGTGACAGCTGCGTCACGTGTTTCTGTGTTTTGGACAACACTGCGTCCTAGTTTACATATCCACCAGCGAGACGGTGAACGCAAAGCATCGTTTTATATATACACAACATCTGACGACTGAACCCTAAAAGTAACTATAATGGCTGACAGAGCAATGCATTCCCAAACGTATATACACACACGCACGCACACGCACGCTGCTTTCTGTTAGTATTGCACCCACTATATACCCGGCGTCTGTTAGGTTAGCACCCCAAAAGTACTACTAAACACCCCGCTGAGGTACTCTCAAGAAGGCAGTGGTGGACAAGCGGGGTGTCTTAAGGAAGGTTCTGGCTCTCGATCATCTTGCAGAACTGTCGGAGGAAGGCGGGTCTCGATCGGAATCCTCCGGGTCTTCGTTGCAGTTGGATTCGCTGCTTGGTGGCGGAGATCTAGGAAAGAAGAAAGCGGTGGGTAATTTCTATCAAGTCCAACGGACCTTAACTTGGGCAAGATTTGTTACTATTTGCACATGTGCGCTTTAACAGTATAACCAGCCATTGACCAACGTTCTCATGGAAGGAATGCTCTACAACAGCCGTAGTCCAGGGAAAACTACCTTACAACTGCTGATCTGAAGAGATGTCAATCCATTGGTTTGGTGGTTGTAGGTTAGTCAAGCCGACAATCATCATTCTGCTTGGATGACCAACCATTGTTCAATTTGGTGGAATGGCTTGACTCTAACCATGACTCTAGTTCATGGGATGAGTTTCACCCACCATTATTCTGTTGGCAAGGCTACCGTCCGACCATAATTCTGATGGGTTAAGAAGCTTTCCTCCGTGATCACTATGGAATAACCTAACCTATCGCAGGCATTCTTGTTGACCAACACGCCTTCAACCATCATTCGTATGTGATGACTATCCAGTGATCAACATGATTGTGCTATTAATGGGGTGGTAGTCCCATCACTCTGACGGTTATGCTAGCCTTAACCATAATTCTGACGGGTTAACAAACCTTCAACTGTGATTTGTATGGAATAACTAGCCTATGACCATCCTTTCTGACCGTCGAGCCTTCAGCCATCATTCTCATGGAATAACTAACCTCTGATCAACATGCTCATGCTTCTAATGGGACGGCAAGTCTCCGATCATCATTCTGCT